>JAJEJO010050900.1:580767-652416 GCA_020662805.1 Glaucomys volans | reverse complement strand
TTTTTTTTTTTTTTTTTTTTGGTGGTGCTGGGGATTGAACCCAGGGCCTTATGCATGCAGGGCAAGCACTCTACCAACTGAGCCATATCCCTAGCCCCATTGTTGACTGTTTCTTGTGCTATAAAGAAGCTGTTTTGTTTGATGTGGTCCTGTGTATTTGTTTTTGCTTTTGTAACCTGAATTTTTGATGTGCTAGCCAAGAAATCATTGCCAAGTCCAATGCCAAGGAGCTTTCCCCTCTTTTCTTCTAGTTTTATGGTTTCAGGTCTTGCTTTTACTTCTGTATAAGTCTGTTCTATGCCATAGCACAGTATCTGAGGCTAGATATGTATAAAGAAAATAGGTTTTTGTAGTTCGCAGTTTGGAGGCTGGAAGTCCAAATTACATGGCACTGATTCTGGTGAGGCCACCTTATACATGTCACATCTTGGTGAATGACGTCATGGTAGGAGTACATGAGAGTGAGATTCCATGGCAAGGCAGGAAGGCAGAGACTGAGGAGGGGACCACCAGTTTTTTCTCTTTAATAACAACCTGTTTTGGGGGGTACTGAGGAATGAACCCAGGGGCACTCAAACACTGAGCTCCCAGCCCCCCAGCTTTTTTTTTTTTTTCAGAGACAGGTCTCATTGAGTTGCTTAGGGCCTCACTAAATTGCTGAGTCTGGATCTTCCTACCTTATCCTCCCAAGTGGCTGGGATTATAGTCATGTGCCCCACCGCACCCGGCTGCAGCAACCCTTCTCGAGGGAACTAATGGGTCCCAAGGGAACTATGTGAATCCCTTCCAAAGGCATGTCCCAGTGACTTCCCACTAGGCTCTGCCTCTTAAAGGTTCCACCACCTCTTATATCATCATATTGGGGACCAATCTTTTGTCACATTAATACTTGGGGGACAACCCACATCCAAATCATAACAAGTTCAAAAATTCTTTTTTCTGCTTGATCTCGGGTGCTGTTGAAGCTCTCTACTATGTTCTTATTTTCGTTCATTGAATTCTTCAGTTCCATAATTTTTGTTTGGTTCTTCTTTATGATATCTATTGCTGTCGAATTTCTCATTCAGATCATGAATTGTTTTCCTGATTTTGTTGAATTATCTGTGTATTTTCAGAGTGTCCTTAAGATAATTATTTTAATTCCTTTTAGGGCAGTTGGTAAATCTCCATTTCTTTGGAGTCATTATTGGAGAATTATTGTTTCTTTGGAAGTGTCTTTTTTTTTTTTTTTTTTTTTTTTTGCTCTTGCATGTTTCTTTCTGTGGGGGGTGGGTACCAGAGTCTGAATTCACGGGCACTTGGCCACTGAGCCACATCCCCAGCCCTATTTTATATTTTATTTAGAGACAGGATCTTGCTGAGTTGGTTAGAGACTCACTTTTGCTGAGTCTGGCTTTGAATTCACGACCCTCCTGCCTCAGCCTCCCAAGCCACTGGGAGTAAAGGCATCATGCACTACTGTGCCCAGCTTTTTCATGTTTCTTGATGTCTGCAAATCTGGTCAAAAATATTATCTTTTCCATACTACATAGAGTGGCTTTTGTAGGGAAAGACTTTTCCCTGCAGAAGGGTCTTGGTGCGTTTAGGAAGTGTGTGGCGGCTGTGGTTCCCAGAAGGTGCAGTGGTATAGCCTCTGTGTGGTTTTTTAATCTTTGATCAACAGAAGTGATACTTTGGGCACCTCAGTGACTTTGGCTGTAGGAGTTGGTAGCAGGAATGACAGTAGCGTAGGTTGTTAGAGTCCTCAGCAGCAAGGACTTTTGTAGTCCTCCTTTTCTCATTTTCCCCACAGTGGTGGACTTTTAGCTTAGGAATCATTCTTTGTGTTAAGTCTGTCCTAACCCTAGACTCAGGGACTCACAAACCTGTTGTACTACTTAGATTTTGGGGTGCAGGTTTGCTCTGAGGCAGAGTTGGATACAGATTGCTGATAAAGCCAGTCTGCCACTCTGAGGCACCTCCAGCAGCTTGAGCCCATGGTCTGGGTTATAGATGCAACTTGGACTCTGAGGGCAGGCCACAGCACTGGCCCAGCTACAGGGTAGAAGGGATGCTCCAGACACTTGGTCTTGGGAAGCAGACTGCAGCTGCAATTCAGAACTCAGAGCTCAGAGTAATAGGGCATAATGGTGACTCAGGCCCCAGAGGATAATGTGTTTAATAGTGTTGATGGTGGGACATGGCAGTGTCCCATATGCTGTGAGACTAAGTGCAGCTGTAGCAATGCCTCTGGGATAGCAGCGCTCAGCTGTCGCTTGGGCCCTGGAATGCAGGGAGTAGCGCCATGACAACTGCACTCCTTGGTCAGGGGCGTCTCACCAGCTTAGCTCCAGGTGGCTAGTGCAGTTCCAGGGAAGCAGGGCACCACTGTTGTTCAACCTGTAGGGTGGGGTACAGCCAAAGCCATTTCCCTAGGAGATGGGGTGCCACTAGGCAGGGATGGTTCAGTAGCAACAAGGCCTCAGGAATGCAAGGGTGCTGTGACTCCTCACCCTGGAGCAGGACACACCCAGCAAGATGGTATACACAGTGTACACATGAGCCATAAAGGGAGAGCTCGGTGTCAGCTTCTTCTCTGGAGAGAGCACAGCAGTGTGAGAACTGGGCAGCTCCGTCAGCTGGGCTTTAGCACCTGTGAGGACAGCAGGAATCCCCAGTGGTGAGAATTGTTGGTGTCCAAGGTGGTGATAGTTGCTGGAGTCCTCTTGCTTACCTTTTCCCTATGGAGAAGTCCCTCCTAGTTCTGAGCTAACACCTACTGGAGGGTGGCAGAGGTGAGATACTGCCTTTTTTATGTTTTAAAAATTCTCAATTTCTAAAATATTAAATGCAAATAGGTATAATCCATATAAATAACAGTTGATTGGAGTCCCCAGTAATTTTAGGAGTAACTTAAGGGGTCTTGAGATACACATATTTGATAACTACTTAATCATCTACTATTTGAATAGCTCTTGTGCTGAGAATAATGACCTCTCTGTTAGTCTTTATACCTACAGAGAGAACCTTCCTCAGTGGTAATGATTCTTGAATTATAGAACAGATGAGGTATTGCCTTTTGTTCTTTATGTGACTAGCCTGAGTTTCTATGCTTTATAGGGTTTCGACTGCTCCTTTAATGTACTCTGGCACTTTTCTTTAGTTATTTGAATCAAAATGTAGTTGTTCATTTGTTTCTTTGACTGTCTCTGTGTTGGTGGATGAGTTTCTGGGTTTCTAGTCAGCTATGTTGCTGGCATCACACCCCAGGTGTGAGCTTTTAAAAAGAGAAGTTAAATTAAAAACAACTGAAAAACGCATGTTCCATATTCCTGAATACAGTTTTTCCTTCTCCAAAAGCTAACTGTTCACATTGAATAGGAATTTGCCCTTGCAGGGATCAGTGTCCTTCAGAGATGTGACTATAGATTTCAGCAGAGAGGAATGGCAGCACCTGGACCCTGCTCAGAGAAACCTCTACCGAGATGTGATGCAGGAGACCTACAGCCACCTGCTCTCAGTAGGTAAGCGTTGTCACCGTGGATCTGAAAGGAGGTTTCTGAGAGTGTTTCCACTCTCACATGCATAAATTCTGTGGAGCAAGGCCCAGAATTCTTTATCTCCTTTGAGAACTCTTCATATTACTCTATTCATAGAGACACAGGGCTGCTTTTCTTCAAAACAAACCTATTGGGCTGGGGTTGTGGCTTGCCTGGCATGTGTGAGACACTGGGTTCAATTCTCAGCACCACATAAATAAAATAAAAATCCATTGACAACTATAAAATATTAAAAAAAAAAAAACTGTTGACCCATAAGATTGTTTGGGCTCTGAAACCTAATTGGCTGGACCCTGTCCTCTGTCATTTCCTGTGAACAGGGTATCAAGTTCCTGAGCCAGAGGTTTTCATGCTTGAACAAGGACAGGAGCCATGGGCACTGCAGAGTGAGAGTCCACACCAGAGCTGTCCAGGTGAGTGAGTGTAACCCTTGTGAATGGGAGATAAGGGAATTTCAGCAAAGCAAGAGAGCAAATGTCAGTTGTCTTGAGAATCTCAACTGCTTTGAAATGCTTTTCTGAAGGTACTCAATTTTTTGTGTTGTTTGAGAGTCCTCAATATTGACTTCTCCGATAACCAAATGCCTTTACCTGATTGAACTTTGCCATTTCTGTCTTCCTTGGCTTTTTGAATTCTGCCAATAACAATCAGTTTTGTTAAAAATTATTCTTTTTTGTTATGCTCTTTTTCTCTAACATTCTTTTCTAACTCCTACCTTTCATGTAATTCTAGAGTCTTTGTTTACATATCAAAATTACTATGTGATCTGCTTTCTTTGAAAATTACTATGGGACACATCATATTCTTGCATCTCAGGAATTTCTCTCTCTCTGAGATGCCTCAGAACTTTTGTCTCCAATCTGGGTCTCCTCCTGTTTTCTCCATAGGCATTTCCTTGAGATTTTTTAACTTCTTCTCAGTTTCCCAATTGATGATTTTGGGGTCACTGTCACTTAACTTTGGGTGTACCTGCAGTGTTTGACATTATCAATCACCCTTCCCAAACTCTCTTTCTCATGCTGCTTGAGTGACTTCACATTGACTAGGGTTCCTCTGCCTGATTGGGTGGGCTTATTGTTACTACTTTATTTGTATATCTTACCTGCTTGAATTTAATTATAATCTTCAGTTTAAGACTCCCACTATAGGTCACTGTTTTGTATGATAGAAGCTTGTTTTTTGTTTTTTGTTTTTTGTTTTTTGTTTTTTTGGTATCAGGGATTGAACCCAGGGGCACTTAGCCACCGAGCCACCTCTGCAGTCCTTTTTATCTAGAGACAGGGTCTTGCTAAGTTTTTGAGGGCCTTGTGAATTTGCTGACGCTGGTCTCAAACTCATAAACCTCTTGCTTCTGCTTCCCAAGCCACTGAGATTACAGGCATGTGCTACTGCATCTGGCTGATAGAAACGTTTTTAATTCATGCTTATTATAAAATTTAAAGTAAATTAGAACTGTGTATCATTAGTTTATATAAATATAGCTTTGCAGCATATCTTGTTCTTTGCCTTATTTTTCTCCATATCTGTCCATAGTGCAGTCTGCTTAGTTTATTTCCTCTGTTGAATTGTATGCCAGAATGTTTCCTATCAATATCATCATCAACCTCCTCATCAATTACACTCACCCTTTTCTCTTCATTCAACCTGGATGAGCTATTTGTACCCTTCCCTGTTCTTTGAGCTAAAATCGCCTCTTTCTCCTTTGAGAAGATGTATTTGGGTTCCAAACCTTATAGCAGATTTCTGAAAAAGCTTCTTTGCACATTGAGCAGTGGGATGGTGTTACAAGTGACGTTTTCTTGTATTTCATTCTAGAAGAATTGAGGCAGATTGGTGACCAGATAGAGAACTATCATCAAACAGGAAGTAAATCAATAAGTGATATTGCTTTCATCAAGAAGATATTGACTACAAAGAGTCATCATGAGTATGAGGGCATTACAAAAATAATTCATGTGAGCCCAAACATCATTCCTCCCCGCAAAAGACTCCATCAGTGTGGCTCATTGGGGAATGATTTGAAGCATAATTTAGATTTATATAGTCATTATAGAAGTAATACATCAAATAGCATTAAAAAGATTAGTGAAAGTAGTAAAATTTCTTCCTATACTGATGGCCATGAGTGTACTCTAACAGGAGAGAAATTGTGGAACCATAATCAATGTAGAAAAAATCTCAGTTATAAACAAGTACCCTCTCAATATCAGAAAATTCATACTGGGGAGAAATCCTATGACTGCGCAGAATTTGGAAAGATCTTCACCCAGAAATCACAGCTCAAGGTACATCTGAGAGTTCATACAGGAGAAAAACTCTATGTATGTATTGAATGTGGGAAGGCTTTTGTGCAGAAGCCAGAATTTATTACACATCAAAAAGCCCATACTAGAGAAAAGCCATATAAATGCACTGAATGTGGAAAGTCCTTTTTCCAAGTATCTTCTCTCTTCCGGCATCAGAGAATTCACACTGGAGAGAAACTGTATGAATGCAGTGAATGTGGAAAAGGCTTCTCTTATAACTCAGATCTCAGTATACATCAGAAAATTCATACTGGAGAGAGACACCATGAATGCAGTGACTGTGGCAAAGCATTTACACAAAAGTCCACACTCAAGATGCATCAGAAAATTCACACGGGTGAGAGATCCTACATATGTATCGAATGTGGACAGGCCTTCATCCAGAAGACACACCTGGTTGCACACCGAAGAATTCATACTGGAGAAAAGCCATTCGAATGCAGTAGCTGTGGGAAATCCTTCATTTCCAAGTCTCAACTCCAGGTGCATCAACGAATTCACACAAGAGTAAAGCCCTATTCATATACCGAATATGGGAAGGTATTCAGCAATAGTTCCAACTTCGTGACACATAAGAAAGTTCAAATTAGAGAGAAATCATCCATATGTACTGAATGTGGGAAGGCCTTTACTTACAGGTCAGAGTTAATTATTCATCAGAGGATTCACACTGGAGAGAAACCTTATGAATGTGGTGACTGTGGAAAAGCCTTTACTCAGAAGTCAGCACTCACAGTGCATCAGAGAATTCATACAGGAGAAAAATCATATGTGTGCACAAAGTGTGGGCTGGCCTTCATCCAGAAGGCACACTTGATTGCACATCAGATCATCCATACTGGAGAGAAACCTTATAAATGTGGTCACTGTGGGAAATTCTTTACTTCCAAGTCACAACTGCATGTGCATAAACGAATCCACACAGGAGAAAAACCTTACATGTGCAATAAATGTGGGAAGGCATTCACCAACA
Source organism: Glaucomys volans (assembly GCA_020662805.1). NCBI lineage: Eukaryota > Metazoa > Chordata > Mammalia > Rodentia > Sciuridae > Glaucomys > Glaucomys volans. The sequence goes on along the minus strand of JAJEJO010050900.1, from coordinate 645,598 downwards.
GGTCAAATCTCATCACACATCAGAAAACTCACACAGGAGAAAAGTCCTATGTGTGTTCTAAATGTGGAAAGGCCTTTACTCAGAGGTCAGACTTGATTACACACCAGAGAATCCACACTGGAGAGAAACCTTATGAATGCAGTACCTGTGGAAAAGCCTTCACCCAGAAGTCACACCTCAATATACACCAGAAAATTCACACTGGAGAGAGGCAGTATGAATGCCATGAATGTGGGAAAGCCTTCAACCAGAAATCAATACTCATTGTACATCAGAAAATTCACACAGGGGAGAAACCCTATGTGTGTACTGAATGTGGAAGAGCCTTCATCCGAAAATCGAACTTCATTACTCATCAAAGAATTCATACAGGAGAGAAACCTTATGAATGCAGTGATTGTGGGAAGTCCTTCACCTCCAAGTCTCAGCTCCTGGTGCATCAGCCAATTCACACAGGTGAGAAACCCTATGTGTGTGCTGAATGTGGGAAAGCCTTTAGTGGCAGGTCAAATCTCAGTAAACACCAAAAAACCCACACGGGAGAGAAGCCTTACATCTGTTCTGAATGTGGGAAGACCTTCAGACAGAAGTCAGAGCTGATTACACATCACAGAATTCATACTGGAGAGAAACCTTATGAATGCAGTGACTGTGGGAAATCTTTCACTAAGAAATCTCAGCTCCAAGTGCATCAGCGAATCCACACAGGCGAGAAGCCTTATGTGTGTGCCGAATGTGGCAAAGCCTTCACTGACAGGTCAAATTTGAATAAACACCAAACAACACACACTGGAGACAAACCCTATAAGTGTGTAGTCTGTGGGAAAGGCTTTGTTCAGAAGTCAGTGCTCAATGTGCACCAGAGTATTCACACTTAAACAGTTTGTGAAAAACCTCACTGAGGACATGACTCATTATTCACTATTGAATCCATGCAACAGAATAATATGTATATTATTGTAAGTAGAAATGCCCACATCAGAATGTGACACTTTAGTGTTTAGAAGAGGACGTCCGAGAAGGAACTGAATGGGTTGGGGGAGGGATTCTACATTGGCATCAGCATTGTTAAATCTCGGGCATACTTACTGAGAAGGAACTGATGCTTTAGAAGAAGGCTTCTCAAAAATACAGTGGAACGCTGGTACCAAATTCTTCCTAGGAAGGATAAAGCTATAATCATGATAATCCTGCTGGTGGACTAGGGACAATGCCAACAAATTGAATGGTAAAACAACACAATATAGAGGATGGTGATATGTCCTCAGTTCTGTAAGTTGTTTCCTGCAGAACATTCTAACAGTCATGGGGGTTTTTCATTCTTCGGTTGAAGCTGACGTATTTGTGCATATTCAGCCCACCATTGCTACTTCTGTCAAGGAAGTGATACCTTAATAAAAAATATTCTTTATCCATTCTGACACAAAATAGTGTATGCAGACTTATCATTGTCAACCAGCACAGGACTTGCATCCCCCTTATTAGCTACATGTAGTGTCTTTGAGTCTCAGAAGCTGTCATCCCAGCATAGTGTCTTTTGAACTCCCACTACCTTCAGGAGAGCTGTTTGAGGTAAGACTCCTCAGGCCATCTGGGTCAGATTAAGTTTCCTTTATGTCACTTATGTGTCTTCACACTTATGTGTCTTCCTTAATGACTCAATTTATATAACAACAAATCACTAACTTACAACAAAGCCTAACATGTGTTCACTGTTCTGGGTCCACGTTCATGTCAGCACTGCACAAAGACCTTCTCCCTGAGTGCCTTAAACACATTCCTTTGGTTCCTATCTCGGGCCTTTGCATTTGCAGGGCCTCATTAAATCTGTGTAGTTTGCCCCTTCATGCCTTTCCTCCAGTGACACCACCTCGCAGCCCTTCCCTGCCTGGTTAAAATCCAAGCCCCCTCCACATTCCTTTTTTATCTTTATCCATAGCATTTATGCCATGTTGCCTTGTCCACGTTGCCATGTTGTCTGCCTTTTTACCTGTGGCTCCCACACTAAAATTTTTTTGTTTTCTTCACCACTATGAGCTTAGACCCATGTCTGCCACACAGCAGGCATTCCACAAATGCACATTGCGGAGTGTTGATCCCTGCTTGCCCCAGATTCCCTCAGCTCCTTTCTATATTGCAGCATACGAGGCTCCACTCGGGAGAACTGGCTTGCTTAGAACATGGCAGGCATTTCCACCTTCAGTGTTTATTTGAGCCGTGTCCCTTCCTAGCCCTAATTCCTAGCCCTAAAGCTAAAAAGTCATTATAAACTTTCTTGATACGAACCCATTTAAAGAAGGAAAAACTGAGGCATAGGAAATCCCAGGATTCCCTGCCATGATTCTAAAACTCCAAAATGTCAGCTCCAGAGTGATTTTTAAAATCCCACTCATTTTGAAGCCCCTGCATTCACAGTTCTACTTCCCAAAATGCAGGGTTCTAGCACCAAAGAATTCTGTCTGTAGACCTGCTTATCCCGTCTTGACAAGTGTGCCTGAAGCCAATAGTTTGGAGGGGCCACGAGTAGGCAGGGATGGATCTTGCAACTTAGTTGACCAACCCAGGATGGGTAGCAGAAGCTCACAGGTGCTTGAGCGTGCTCTGACGATCAGCTTCTGGATGGCCTACCTGGAGCCAGCAGAACAATTTGTCTAGGGCCAGTCCACTGGCGATGCTGAATGGAAAATGTGCAGAGATGGTCTTGTCCTTGTGAAGGGCAAGATGAAGAGGTAAGGATGAAGACCAAGGGACAACCTGATCAAGGGAACAGAGGTGGGGATTTATTTTTATTTACTCATTCATTCATTCGGGCGGGATTTAACATCCTGGCTCCTAATTGGGCAGTGCTTCCTGATACATCCCATTATCCTCACTTAGATCAATATCTGCTCATCCACATTTATCTCTCCACTCTTTTCCTTCATTGTATCTGATGTTGCACCAAATGACCTTCCCTAACTTAGAACATTGCTGACCATTACTTCTTTTGACCCCATTCAAGACTTCACTACAGTTTCCCCAACTTAGGATGTCATGACCCTTCATTATCCCCCAGCTTAGGACAATGGCTGCTGACCTTTCAGAAATGTGATGGTCACCTTTTCCCACCCCAGAATAATGTCTGTCCATTCTCTATTATCCCCTTTTATGTGTGTCACCTCTACTTAATCCCCGGAAATAGTCCCTGTAGATACTACTTTTTCCCCAATTATTTCACTCCAGCATATCTGTTACTTCATCCCATTTGTGACAATATCTGGTAACTTCCATACTCCAGTGTCTGATGACCACTTAATACAACCTCAGAATAAGGAACATTGGCATATCTCACCTATTCCCAATATTAACTCATTTTATTACACCTCTAACAGGGTGTCTTGTGATCCCCCTCCACTTATTTGCCCATCTCAATGACAACCAGTTATCTCCCATTACTCACCTAGCAGTGTCTGTAACTACCCCCAACACAGCATATGGTGATCCTTCCAGTATGGTGCATACAGTTAACCTACCTTTCTCCTCTCAAGTAAAGGCAGTGACTGATAATGAACCATAACCACATTTCCCATCTATACTTTGGAACCTCCACTGCCCTCTCCATAGGACAATTATGATGGGTGCTCTATGCTCACATGTCTGTTGCATAATGTCTTCGCCAGTGACAGTGTCCCAATAATCACTACCCACGAGCACAGTGTCTACGATTGCTCCATCAAATCCTGCCACTATATGCTGGTTTCTCATTAACCCCCTCTAGCACAATGTCTGATTCCTCACTGCCCGCATTACTTTATGAGGCCCTCAGTTATCCTTGACTATTCCCAAGTTCCTCAGCACTGCTTCCCCATGTTTTCAGATAGAAACCCTGAGGGATAAGCCTCATAGGGAACAGGGGAATTATCAACCCAGGATGACTGAGGAGGATCTGGGGATACCAGGAGACCAAAAGTTGAGCTTCAAATTTACAAGGAGTGATGTAAGAAGAATGGTGAGTGAAAGCTGTGAACATGGGTTCAAATTCTGGCACAACAATGATCCATTTAGGAATCATTGTCCAGCAGTTGCCTCAATTGCCTCACCTTTTAAATGGGGTTATAGCATTTGCTGGTAAATGGATAGAACTGGAGACAATCATGCTAAGTGAAATAAGCCAGACCGCAAAAGTCAAAGGTTGAATGTTTTCTCTGATATGCTAAAGCTAATCCAAAATAAGAGGTAATAGAGAAAGAAAGAGCCGAAAAGGGGAGAGAGGAATGTCATCAAAACAGAAGAGAGATCAGTGAACTAATGAAGGGAATTGAGGGGGAGGGAGGAGGGGTGGGATAGGGAAGAACAGTAGAATGGAATCTGACCTAACTCCTATGTATATACCATTTCCTATATGAATACACCATGGTAAATATCACCATTATGTGTATCCACAAGACAATAAAATAAAAAACCCTATAAATAGCAGAAAAAATCAGTAGAATAGAGGAAACAGGGGGGAGGGGAAGTAATGGGCTGAATTAAAGCAAATCATAGTCCATGTTTTTATAATTATGTCAAAATGAATCCTCATGTGTAAGTAAAAAGAGTCAATAAAAAATGGGGTTATGCAAGAATGAAGTGACAGTGTGGGTCACATGATAGGAGCAGGACTGGCAGCCCAATGAGGCGCCTTATTGTTTATAAGCTGACACAAACACCTCACCATCTACAGGCCCAAAGCCTCATGGAGGGAAAACCATTTTGTTGTAAATTACTCCATTATTTCCTTTTATATTTGTCATACATAATATAGTACTGATGTATGACTTTGGGGGGGTATGGCTTTTTATATTTTAGCGCAGTCTTAGGTCACACTAAATTGGGTAGCAGGCACAGAGATTTCCCATACATCTCTACCCCTGCATACACAGTCTCTTCCATTACCACCTCCCCCACCAGAGGGTACATTTGTTACAACTGAAGAAACTACACTGACCCTCAGTATCACCCAAGTCCATGGTTCACATGAAGATTCACTTTTTTTAAAATTAGAGCTTTATGGCTATACATAGTAGCTGGGTTCTTCCCAAGAAACTTATGCATGTATGGAAATCGATATCAGTTCATGATCCCCCCTTTTCCCCTTCCTCTAAACTTCCTTTTGCTCATCTATTAATTTGTATTTGGTTTCTTATGTCATCTTATGGTGTACATTCTGTAGGTTGAGATAAACTGACAATGACATGTATTCACCCTTATGATAGGAAACAGAGTAATTTCACTGCCCTAAAAATCCTCTGTGCATTTCTCCCCCTACTTCCTGGCAACTTTTTACTCTCAGTAGTTTTGCATTTTCCAGAATGTCAGGTAGTTGAGATCATACAGTATCAGATAGGTTTCTTTCAATTAGTGATAAGTATCTAGGTTTTCTATATCTTTTCATGGCGTGATGGCTCATTTCTTTTTAGTGCTGAATAATATTCCCTTGTCTGGTTGTGCCACAGTTTACTTATCCACTGAAGGACATTTTTGTTGCTTATAGTTTGGGGTGATTATAATAAAGCTGCTATAAATATCTGTGTGCAAGGTTGGTTTTTTTTTTTTTTTTTTTTTTTTTTTTTTTTTTTTGGTAAACATAATTGAAATATGGATGTTAGGGAAAGGGGAAAGTACAAAGTGCCAAAAATCAATTTCTCCATTTAGACATAAACTACTGACAGAATCTATCTACTGTAATTATTTTGGAACTCTGGGGCCTATTAAAAGGTGTGCAGTTGCTGGAAAGTAAATTGCCATTAGTTTTATTATGGTTCATCCTCGGCACAGTAGCAGAACCCTACACCACCTCTCGTCAGTCCCATGGATTGCAGCCATTCCCTCCTTCCTGAGCAACAGGAGTCATATTGGGCAATAAGGATCTTTAAAAAATACTGGAAATCTATATTCTGATCACTGACTGCAGCTTCTGATCATGGAGGTAGAGACACAGCGGTAAACCACCATTAGAGCAGCCTCTACCAAGTGATATGGCTTTCAAGGGATTTACAAAGCCAATCCCTGTTTGTTTTCCATTCACTTCCTCACTTTTCAGCTTTTGGGAGACAGACATTTAAAAACTAGTACAACTGAAAACCATTATCATATAGGAAAATTTAAAAGTCACTAGGGGGCCGGGAGCGGAGCTGCTTGCCGGCTCCAGCAGGGAATTTGGGCCGGGTAGGCGCCATTCTACAGCTTCCCTGGTGGAGAGACTCCATCTTGAGCTGTCTGAGCCCTCGGACCTAAGCTCAGCCCTTCCCGTGGGGACACGGCACTGCGGCTCCAGGGCCACGGTGCTGCATCTCCTGGTTGCCTCTGCCCAGAAGCATTGATCATTCCCAACCTGGAGGTTGTGAGACAGCAGCTATCTTGGGTCACCACTTGATCAAGCACCTCTCAAACATCTGATGAGTTACTGGAAATCTGCCGGGACGCCCTAAGTCTTTACAGGAAAATTGCAATCCCTCTGATTTGCACTACTAGAGGGGAAGATACATGAGCAGCATGAGAAAACACGGGAAGAAAGTGTCCCAAACAAACCTAGATGATACATCAAGAGATCCCAAAGACAGCATGGTAGAAGGAATGACAGAAATGGAGTTCAGAATGTTCATAATTAAAATGATCAGAGAAGAGAATGAGGTGACGAGAGAGCAGATTCAGGCTATGAATAATCAGCTAATAGAGCAATTGCAGGAAGCAAAAAATCATTTCAATAAAGAGATAGAAGTTCTGAGAAAAAAACAAACAGAAATCCTTGAAGGAAACAAGGAAATGAAGGAAACAATCAACCAAGTTAAAAACTCAATAGAAAGCATAATTAACAGAATAGATCACTTGGAAGACAGAACCTCAGACAATGAAGACAAAATATTTAATCTTGAAAACAAAGTCGAACAGAGAAGATGGTTAGGAATCATGAACGAAACCTCCAAGAAATATGGGACATCATGACAAGACCAAATTTAAGAGTTATTGGGATTGAGGAAGGCACAGAGATACAAACCAAGGGTATGAACAATCTGTTCAATGAAATAATATCAGAAAACTTCCCAAATATGATGAATGAGATGGAAAATCAATTACAAGAGGCCTACAGGACACCAAACACACAGAATTTCAACAGATCCACACCAAGGCACATTATAATGAAAATACCTAACATACAAAACAAAGATAGAATTTTAAAGGCTGCGAGAGAAAAGCATCAGATTACCTACAGGGGGAAAACAATACAGATATCAGCAGATTTCTCAGCCCAGACCCTAAAAGCAAGAAGGGCCTGGAACAACATATTTCAAGCTCTGAAAGAAAACGGATGCCAACCAAGAATCTTATACCCAGCAAAACTTACCTTCAGATTTGATGACGAAATAATATCCTTCCCTGATAAACAAAAGCTTAAAGAATTCACAAAGAGAAAGCCTGCCCTACAGAACATTCTCAACAAAATATTCGAAGAGGAAGAAATGAAAAATAACAATCTTGGTCACCATGGGGAGGAACTACCCTAAAGAAAGAGTCAATCAAAGGAGAAACAAAGTTAAGCTAAAAACCCCCAAAAAGCTAAAATGATGGGAAATACAAGTCATATCTCAATAATAACCCTGAATGTAAACGGCCTAAACTCATCAATCAAAAGACATAGACTGGCAGACTGGATTAAAAAGAAAGACCCAACAATATGCTGCCTTCAAGAGACTCATCTCATAGAAAAACATGCCCACAGACTAAAGGTGAAAGGTTGGGAAAAAACATACCATGCACATGAACTGAGTAAAAAAGCTGGGGTTTCCATTCTCATTTCAGATAAAGCAGACTTCAAGCCAAAGTTAGTCAGAAGGGATAAAGAAGGACATTTCATACTGCTTAAAGGAAGCATAAATCAGCAAGACATAACAATCATAAATATTTATGCACCAAACAATGGTGCATCCATGTATGTCAATCAGATCCTTCTCAATTTCAGGAATCAAATAGACCAAAACACAATAATACTCGGAGACTTTAACACTCCTCTCTCACCGCTGGACAGATCCTCCAAGCAAAAATTGAACAAAGAAACCATAGGACTCAATGACACAATCGCTAATTTGGACTTAACAGACATATATAGAATATTCCATCCATCAAAAAGTGAATACACTTTCTTCTCAGCTCATGGGTCCTTCTCTAAAATGGACCGTATGTTATGCCACAAAGCTACTCTTAGCAAATACAAAAACATAGAGATACTACCTTGTATACTATCAGATCATAATGGAATGAAATTAGATATCAATGATAAAGTTAGAAACAGAAACTACTCCAAGACCTGGAGATTAAATAATATGCTATTGAATGATACATGGATAACAGAAGACATTAGGGGAGAAATTAAAAGATTCTTAGAGGTCAATGAGAACAAGGATACAACATATCGAAATCTCTGGGATACTATGAAAGCAGTGCTAAGAGGAAAGTTCATTGCAGGGAGTGCATTTAATAAAAGAATGAAAAGTCAACAAATCAATGACCTCACATTACAGCTCAAAGCCCTAGAAAAAGAGGAAGAGATCATCACCAAAAGTAGTAGAAGACAGGAAATAATCAAAATCAGAGCTGAAATCAACGAAATTGAAACAAAAGAAACAATTCAAAAAATTGACAAAACAAAAAGTTGGTTCTTTGAAAAAATAAACAAAATTGATAAACCCTTAGCCACGCTAACGAAAAGGAGAGAGAAACTCCAAATTACTAAAATTCGTGATGGGAATGGAAATATTACAACAGACACAATTGAAATACAAAACATAATAAGAAGCTACTTTGAAAATTTATACTCCAACAAAATAGAAAACCTGGAAGACATCAACAGGTTCCTAGAGGCATATGAGCCACCCAAACTGAATCTGGAGGACATACACAACTTAAATAGATCAATTTCAAGCAATGAAATAGAGGAAGTCATAAAAAGCCTACCAACAAAGAAAAGTCCAGGACCAGATGGATTCACAGCCGAGTTCTACAAGACCTTCAAAGAAGAGCTCATTCCAATACTCCTCAAAGTATTTCACGAAATAGAGGAGGAGGGAACCCTTCCAAACTCATTCTATGGAGCTAATATCACCCTGATACCAAAACCAGAGAAGGACTCATCAAAGAAAGAAAATTTCAGACCCATATCTCTAATGAACATAGATGCAAAAATTCTTAACAAAATTTTAGCGAACTGCATACAAAAGCATATTAAAAAGATAGTGCACCATGATCAAGTGGGTTTCATCCCAGGGATGCAAGGTTGGTTCAACATCTGGAAATCAATAAACGTAATTCACCACATCAACAGACTTAAAGTCAAGAACCACATGATTATTTCAATAGATGCAGAGAAAGCATTTGATAAAATACAGCACCCATTCATGCTCAAAACACTAGAAGAAATAGGGATAGTGGGGACATTCCTTAATATTGTAAAGGCTATCTATGCTAAGCCCACAGCTAATATCATTCTAAATGGAGAAAAATTGAAAGCATTCCCCCTGAGAACTGGAACAAGGCAGGGATGCCCTCTTTTGCCACTACCATTTAAAATTGTTCTCGAAACTCTAGCCAGAGCAATTAGACAGACCAAAGAAATTAGAGGAATACGAATAGGAAAAGAAGAGATCAAACTATCCCTATTTGCTGATGACATGATTCTCTATTTAGAAGATCCTAAGAATTCCACCAGAAAACTTCTGGAACTCATTAATGAATTCAGTAAAGTAGCAGGATATAAAATTAATGCTCATAAATCTAATGCATTTTTATTTGTAAGTGATGCATCCTCTGAGAGAGAAATTAGGAAAACTACCCCATTCACATTAACCTCAAAAAAAAAATAAAATACTTGGGAATCAATCTAACAAAAGATGTGAAAGACCTCTACACTGAGAACTACAGAACACTAAAGAAAGAAGTTAAAGAGCATCTGAGAAGATGGAAAGATCTCCCATGTTCTTGGATAGGCAGAATTAATATTGTCAAAATGGCCATACTTCCAAAAATGCTATACAAATTCAATGCAATTCCAATTAAAATCCCAATGACGGACCTCATAGAAATAGAGCAAGCAATCATGAAATTCATTTGGAGGAATAAGAGACCCAGAATTGCTAAAGCAATCCTTAGCAAGAAGAGCGAAGCAGGGGGTTTCACAATACCAGACCTTCAACTATACTACAGAGCAATAGTAACAAAAACAGCATGGTATTGGTACCAAAATAGGTAGATCAATGGTACAGAATAGAGGACACAGAGACAAACCCAAATAAATACAGGTATCTCATACTTGACAAAGGAGGCAAAAACATGCAATGGAGAAAAGACAGCCTCTTCAACAAATGGTGCTGGGAAAACTGGAAATCCATATGCAGCAAAATGAAACTAAACCCATATCTCTCACCCTGTACAAAACTCAACTCAAAGTGGATCAAGGACCTAGAAATCAGACCAGAGACTCTGCACCTAATAGAAGATAAAATAGGTCCAAATCTTCATCATGTTGGCCTAGGACCAGATTTCCTTAACATGACTCCCAAAGCGCAAGAAATAAAAGCACAAATCAATGATTGGGATAGAGTCAAACTAAAAAGCTTTTTCTCAGGAAAGGAAACAATCAGTAATGTGAAGAGAGAGCCTTCAGAGTGGGAGAAAATCTTTGCCACACACACTTCAGATAGAGCACTAATCTCCAGAATCTACCAAGTACTCAAAAATCTTTACACCAAGAACACTAATAACCCAATCAATAAATGGGCCAAGGAAATGAACAGACACTTTACAGAGGAAGATCTACAAGCAATCAACAGATTTATGAAAAAATGTTCAACATCACTCGTTATAAGAGAAATGCAAATCAAAACCACCTTAAGATTTCATCTTACCCCAATTAGAATGTCTTTTATTAAGAACACAGGCAACAACAGGTGTTGGCGAGGATGTGGGGGAAAGGGTACACTCATACATTGCTGGTGGGAGTGCAAGTTGGTGCAGCCACTCTGGAAAGCAGTGTGGAGATTCCTTAGAAAACTTGGAATGGATCCACCATTTGACCCTGCTATCCCACTCCTTGGCTTATATCCAAAGGACTTAAAATCAGATTGCCTCAGTGATGCAGCCACATCAATGTTCATAGCTGCTCAATTCACAATAGCTAGGTTATGGAATCAACCTAGATCCCCTTCAGTAGATGAATGGATAAAGAAACTGTGGTATATATACACAATGGAATATTACTCAGCCATAAAGAAGAATAAAATTATGGAATTTGTAGGTAAATGGATGATGTTGGAGACAGTTATGCTAAGTGAGATCAGCCAATCCCAAAAATCCAAAGGCCGAATGGTCTCTCTGATAAATGAATGATGATGCATAATGCAGGGGGGAAGGGAGGCAAGAATGGAGGAAGGATAGATAGCATAGAGGGAAGGGAGGGGTGGGGGCGGGGTGGGGGTTAAAAATAATAACAGAATGTGTGACAGATACCATTGCCCTGTGTACATGTATGAACGCACAGATGGTGTGACTCTACTTTGTGTACAACCAGTGAAACAATAGCTGTACTTCATTTGTGTTCAATGAATCAATAAGTAAATAAAAAATAAAAAAATAAAAAAATAAAAAATAAAAGTCACTAGGAATGCCCAGGAAAAGATGTGGGCACAGGAAAGAACTGAAATCGTTTTTTTTTTTTTTAATATTTAAACATTTTAAGTACTGAAACTGTTTCTGACAGCCAATGGACGATCGTCCTCAATTTGCAAAATTATGGGGTTGAAAGAAGCCTTGGGTCAGGTAGGCCTCAGGGACTGCAGCTGGGGAACCAAGTCACAGCACGACCGAGCCCCAGGTGCACAGGCCGCAGAGCGAGGCTGACACTGAGCATCCAGACGACAACTCTTCAGCCATGTGTCGAATCCTTGCATCCATCCTCTGGGCACACACCGGAGGGGTCCATGGAGGCTCGGCTTAACTAATCCTTCTTAAACTTGCCGTTGATGTAAGGCACCCCGTCCAGAATCAGCCGCCAGTCAGTGGCCCACACCAGCCCCATAGCACCCACCGCGCCCCACATGCTGGCTGTGGGCATCCAGTTCTTGGCCAGCTGCAGGTAGCGCGGGCCCAGGAACCGGGTCAGCATCGCCGTGGGTCCTCAGGAGACGCTCAGGGTCACCGTGCCACCCCCACTCCCCGCGCACTCACAAGGACCTTGTGGGCCTTCACTTGGCAGCTGCGCGCGCAGGCCTGGAAGACCCTCAAGAACTGAGATCTTAAGTTAACAACTCAGGTTGATCCCCAGCAAGGAGATAGCCTTGTCCAGTAAACAAAAACAGCATCAACAAAACCCAGTAAATGCTGGGGAAATGGGGAAATATAATTTCCAATTACTGTATTATAAGATTCAAATGTCCAGCTGAGAACAAAAAAGATCTCAAGGTTATCTAAGAAACAGAAAATTATGACTCATTTAAAGGGAAATATATTAACAGAAACTCCCCAAGTAAGACTAGATGGTGGATTTATTAGACAAAGATTTTAAAATAGTTCTTAAAGACAAAGAGACAAAGGAAGATGTTCACAGACAAGTTCAAGAACACATTGTGGAAACAAAATAGAAATAAAGAAATGGAAAACATAGAAAGGTACCAAAAAGAAATTTGGGAGCTGAAAAGTACAATAACCGAAATGAAAAACTCATTAGGGAGATTCAAAGATTTGTGAAAGTAGGATGAATTGACAAACTTCAAAATATGACATTTGAAATTATCAAGTCTAAGAAATAGCAAGAAAAGAAGACTGAAAAAAAGTGAACAAAGCCTAAGAAAATTGTGGGATACTCCTGAATGGTCCAACATGCATCATGGGAGTCAGTACTACCCCAGAGTCTGCAGATTTAAAACAATCTCCACAAAGCCCTGAAAAAAAAAATTTAATGGAAAAATTCAATATGAAAATTCAAGAAAACTGGAATATCCAAAACAACCCTGAGAAAAAATAAAGTTGGAGAACTAACACTTCCCGATCTTAAAACTTACTATAAAGCTAAGGTATTACAATGTGGTACTGGTGTGCACCTAGACATATAGACCAAGGGACTCCATCTCCTAGAAACAAACCCACATGTACAAGGATAAATGATTTTCAATAAGAATGTCAAAACTTTTCAATGGAAGATAGCCTTTTGGAAAAAATTATGTTGGAAAAAGTGGGTGCTAGGATATTAAAGACAGAGGTGAATTGCTCCTAGGTTAGGTCCCCTCTGAACAGAGGACCCTGAAGTGGGGACCAGATGAAGGGCGCTAAAGAGTTTCACAGGGTGGGAATGGGTGGGATAGATTGACATTCCCCACAAGCCGATTCAGAGTCACAGAAGCCCCTGAGCATTGACACCAGGGAACGGACTTTCCTAAGCCTGGCTCTTAGAGAGTTACTGAATTCAAGGTCAGTGAATGTTCACTTGGCGACTCCACTTGAAGATGCAGGAAACTTCATTACCTACTGGCCCCATCCCCACTTACCTCCTCATACCACCACATCCCCTCCACCCCAGTAGCGGGAATGATTGAACCTAGGAGCGCCTAACCACTAAGCCACATCCCCAGCCCTTTTCAAATACATTTTTCATTTACAGACAGGGTCTCACAGAGTTTCTTAGGGCCTAAGTTGGTGAGGCTGGCCTTGAACTCGTGATCCTCCTGCCTCAGCCTCCTGAGATGCTGAGATTACAGGTGTGCGCCACCGCATCCGGCTTTGGACCCTATTCTTGTTCTTTTCCAGAATCAGATCCACAGAGGAGTCAGCTTGCCCAACACACCCACGTAGCTCTGACACCACTGGAGAAGAAGGCTGGGAACCCAGTTCCTGCCTGCTTCATACCCTTGGCCACCACCTGCCACTGCCTGGAGTCAGACTGGTCCAGCAACTGCGCATGCGCTTCTTGTGAACGGTTAGAGGAAGTCACAATAACCACCGCAGTTGCCTAGGAACGTGTCCCTGGAGGCATTGGGGAGCAGGAGCCCATTGCGCCATTGCATTGGGCTTCAGCTCGGACCTGTCTACTCCAGTGGGTTAATCTTGGTCTGGGGATCCAAGGAATGAGGAAGGCCTGGGCAGGCCGAAGAAGTGATGTTGGGAGACAGGGATGGACCCAGGAATCCCAGCCTCAGTACTGGTTTTAGCGTGTGGGAATGACTTTCCGCACCGGGATTTCACCCTGTGAACCTGAAGGTGGAACTGCCTGTGTGTGTTTGCAGGTTGCCTTGCTCCCAGAGGGGCTCATGTGCCAGTCTAGAATCCCAAAGCCTGAGGAGCTGTGTGTAGGGATGAGTGGGGCTTGTGCACTGGATGCAGGCAGGGAACTCAAATTTGCGTTCCTGTCATTGATGTTGACCCTGCCGCTGTGCTTCTGTTTTGGCTGTGTGGCTGAGTGTGAGGTGTTTTCATGGGCATTTCCTTCTTCCCTTCCTTCCTTCCTTCCTTCCAGACAGGGTCTCACTGAGTTGCTTAGGGCCTCGCTAAGTTGCTGAGGCTGGCTTTGAACTCATGATCCTCCTGTCTCAGCCTCCTAAGTGCTGGGATTACAGGCCTGCGCCGCCAGGCCCGCTCTATTTACATTTCTTAAGTGGAGCCAGGGTTGGGAGACTATCTCGGGCAGCAGGGGTAGGAAGCTCCTCCCCTCTTAGAGGGAGACAAAAACAAAAGGACACCCCCACCCCCAGCTACAAAAACTTCATGTGCAAACCACTGTGGACCTACTGAGGAGGGGAGATGTAAAAGGGGTAAAAGAGGGGCCTTTGACTTTTCACCCAAAGCTAAAACTAATTAACTGTACTATATGGATGGAGAATAGGAAAGTAACTTGGGGACAATATTATTAACTAAACTTTCAGCCTTTATGTTAATTTCACCAGTTTTGCACCAATATCCAGGATCTACAATGCATTTGGGGCTCATTTTTACTGTGTAGCATCTAGTCTTTTCTATTATCTACATTTTTCTGTCTTCCATATCCTTGATGGACTTTAAGTTGTGTTTGTGGGACTTTTATGAGTAAAATGGCTTCCCAAGTAAAGATGGATCCAGTCCATGAGTATCTTCTTTTCCTAACACATTTTTTGTGGTGCTGTAGATCATACCTAGGGTCTGACATGATAGGCAGGAGCTCTACCTCTGAGCTATATCCCCAGCTCCCACACATTTAACTTTTTATTAAATTTTTGAAAGAATGTTATTTTTTATTATTTTTATTTTTAGTTGTAGATGGACACAATACCCTTATTTATTTTTTTAAGGTGGTACTGAGGGCCTCATCCATGCTAGGCAAGGACTCTACCACTGAGCTACAACCCAGTTGCTCCCCCACACCATTTCTTAATGACTGAAAAAGTGTGATTAACATAGCTTTTGGAGTTCCATCCCCAGTGCATGCAACATATATGTTGACCTCAATTCTCAATCAAAGGACTGTATGATTCACACTGGAGGAAATCTATCCACCCTGGCCAACATTTCCCTTATAATAAATATTGTCATTACTTTTGCGCTTTTCTTTTAATTCCTAGGTGCCATCCAGTTCTAGTTTCACTATGTTGAGTGGCTACCAGCATATACTCTTCTGGCTTCCACTGAGTCGGGTGGGTTAGTAAAGGTGGGATGGTGGTCCCAGGTGCAGGGCATGTTCCTTTGAGAGGCCTCTCTGTTTTTCCTTCAACATTCAAAGAACTTGGCTTGGCCTGCAATTTAGCTCTTCTTGGACCTCAGGTGTGGGTTTTTGGTTCCTTTAGCCTTTTGGGAGGTCACTGATGTTCCTTGGTAGCATGCCATGTTATCATTGTCATTCTTGAAATAGCCAAATACTGGTTCTGAATCATATTCTCACTCCATCTGCCAATCTGGTGGTGGAGTCCAATTCCACATGGTCCACATTACATTTACTATACCTGTACTGTGATTGTACTCAGACATTTCCTTGAAGGCATTTCTCAGAATCAGGAGGCCATGGTGTTTGAATCCAGGCTGGGGTCATTATAGGCCCAGTTCAAAGGGAGGCAGTCGACTCAGGTTCAATTTTTGCATTGAAAACTTCACTTGGGCACTCAGGTGTTTTCTTTCTCACTGGCCCCTCCTTGACTCTTATGATTACACCACCCTGATCTGACCCCATTCCCACCCAGTCCACTCTGGAATGTGACCCACAAAGGAATCAAGGACATCTTCATGCCAAAAATGGTTACCACAAGAGCAGTGGAAGTGACAGAAAGGTTTGGTAGATCTGATCCTGTCCTGAGAGGAAGAAGAATGGAGGCTGGTCCTCTGGCTCTTGCTTATCACTGCCCTCCCTCTTCTCTTGCCTCAGCTTAGCTTCCAAGAGTTTAACAAGACCTGAAAAGGTACATATCTATACCACAAGCCTGGAGCTCACATTGCAGTGACTGTCATGGCTGCCTAGGTTTTGAGGGGCAGGAAACTTCCTTGACTATGCAAAGGGGTTGGGCTCTGGCCTGTCTCCTTCAGAGATTTAGTGGAATGGTCCAGGGATATGAGGAGTTAGGGTTGTGTTAATCAGCATTCTATTACTGTGACAAAATACCTGAGATAAGAGACTTCTAAGGAAGAAAGGTTTATTTTGACCCATGGTTTTGGACATTTCAGTCCATGGTTGGCTGACTCTGTTGCTTTTGTACCTGTGATGAAGTAGAACATGGTGGGAATGTATGGTGGAGGAAACAGCTCATCTCATGGCATCCAAGAGGGAAAAAGAGAGGAGAAAGGGCTAGGATCCCAATATCCCCTTAAAGGAAACACCCCTGATGACCTACCTTTCTCCCATTAGGCCCCACCTCTTAAAGTGATACCACCTCCATGGGCTGGGAAGCACAGCCTTTAACATATGAGCCTTTGGAGGGATAGTCCATATCCAAAGAATAGCAAGGGCCAACAGGCTGAAGTAATGTCATTGTTAGCCTGGCACACATCAAGTGTTGAGAATGTGGACTTGACTGCCTGTGGGGAGTTTGCTCTGAAACCCTGAGGGTGGGAGGTCTGTGTGGCACAGGTTGTTTTGCTCTAAGGGAGCTTCTGAACTGGGAGCAGAGTCTGGCAGCCTGAGGAACTGCTCATGTGTGTGTCTGTGGACCCTAGGAGCTTGTACACTGGGAGGGGCCTTAAGGTTTTATTCCTCCTGGTGACCCCAACGCTGTGTATGCGTTTTGCCTGTAGGAGCAGGTGTGATTACTTTTCCTATTAAGATTCCTATTAGGTTTGTGGAGGGCCATGTGGAGGGTGGCTTCTTTGAAACAGCAGCGGTGGGGAAGCCCCTCCTAACTGAAGGGGTAATCATTCTCAAAAGAAGCTACATGATTTAGATGGCAGATTAAAGGAAGGCTGCATTTCCAGTTGCTCCGTGGGTCAGGATTCAAACAGCAGGAGCACTGCTTCTCAGCAAGGTGGGTGAAAGGAGGAACTCACTGAAATTCAATATTGAACAGAGTCTCTTAGACTCAGAAATGTGGGCATGTTGAACAAAGGGCCAGAAAGAGTACACTGGAACCAAGTTTTTTGCAGCAGTGGCAGCAGTGCCAGTTCACTGCAGGGAGGAGGGCCAACACAGACAGAAACACGATGGACACTTTGGCACAGATAGACCCATAGAACAGAAAAGCAGTCTGTAGTTAGCTGATCCAGAAGCTGCACAATGTTTGAAAAGTGCTCTGTGTTTCTCAACTGGCATGTGGAGAGCTGAGGCAAGAAGCCATTTGAGGAGGCACATTGCAGCTTGCTGCTATGGGAACCTGGAAGATCCTAGCAAATATTGCCATACTGTCCCAGCAAATGCCTATGATGTAGTCTACAATGCACCTAGCAGGACAAAGTTGAAACAGGCACAGAGAAGATTGTACAGAAGGATTTAAGTCAGAGAATGCAACTCTGCAATTTACCCTTGAGTCTGGTGGCTCATATGACCAGCTGAAGAGGGTTGTGACACTGAATAGATGGTCATGAATACACTTGAGGACTATGCCTGGCAAGGCAGTATTTATGGGAAGTGGAGTGTGAGAGACCTTTGGAGGGTTGGCTACTCTGCCGTATGAAATAAAATTCTCAGGAGGCTCTGGAGATTCAGACTCCCAGTTGAGATGCGCATCTGCCCAGTCCCAAGGGTGTGTTTATCTAATCTCTCCAGACACCACCCAACAAAGTCACAAGGGCTTGATTAGGGCTAAACCCCAGCTGAGGGAACTCCCCATTTAGAACTCTGCAGCAGCTCCACCCTGGGAGTACATCAATCTGGTCTGTCCAGACAAAACTCCAGTCAATAGTACTTCCCTTTCCATTCTACCTTTTATTGTGAGAAGGGAAGCTGAAAGCTATTTCAACCAGTTTCAGTTGTAGGCCACTCTAGCTGGCAGCTCAGTATTGAAAATCTACTGCAACACTACAAGTATGCAGGGTAGAGTTAAACCCAGCCAAGAGACAAAGCACCTTGTTCAATACAAATTGGTTGGTTTCAAGATGGCGGAATAGAGAAGGACACTTTCCTGGCTGCTCTGTGGCCTGAAACCAAGGAAGCAGATAGGCAGCTTCTCAGAAAGGTAGGTGAAAAAAAGGGGGGAACTTTACTGGGATTTAATGTACTGGACATTAGCAGATTGGGGACTCAGAAGGTTGGGTAAAATAAAATAAGGAAGAAATCCCCAGTGCACACCAGCCAGAGTGGTCCCTCTATCAGGAAAGTGGAGGGATAAGGGAATTAAAGGAACCCACATTTGTAGGCGGCCTGAGGCATGTCTGGGTATGGGGAATTTAGAGATCAAAGACACTGCCCATGTAAACTGAAAGGCATTCTGCACAATATCCTTGTGCAGGAAAGAAAACACATCTCTCCCAGCTGTAGGTGGGAGACAGAGGAAGGAACCATTTGTAGCTGCAGTTCAGGAGCCAGCAGCTGAGAGAGCTGATTCCTGGCAAACCCAAGTTTTTCCCAAAATACAGACCTGGCAAACTCACACTGCATGACATAGAGTATGCCTAAGTGACCAGGAGAAAATCAAATGCAGAGAGGGGTTTACACATGGGAATACTAGTTGTAGAAACCCACCCAGCTCTCCCCTTCCCCTCCCAATCTGACAACTTGCAGGACCAGCTTGGAGAGATGCACCTTCCCAGAAATGCAAAAGGGTGGGACAGATTGAGTTTGGAGACTGAACCCAAGACCAGGAAACCCAGGATCCACACATGATAGAGTGGACTAATAACTGGTTTCTCCACCACATGAGGAGAACCCAGGGGAGATCCCTGGGGTGCAATCTTCAACATGGACCAACAATTGCTGGGGCCTGGGAGTGTGCTGATTTAAAATCTCCAGACCAATTGGCATTCAGGGAAGAACCTGGAGACTACCTGAGGCTAAACCCCACCTCCCAGAGTTTTGCCTACAGGATTACCTTTCTCACTCCACAACCCACCCTGAGGGTGGAGCCAGCATCATTCCAGACCACTCCACCTAATATGAGAAGGGAACCTGAGAATCTTTGAAACTCCAACAGAAAAAATTCTTTAACTCTTCATCAAGATCATTTATTTCCTTTTCTCTGTTTGTGACCTTGCCGGGTGTGGTAGCACATGCCTTTAATCCCAGTGGCTTGAGAAGCTGAGGCAGGAGGATCAAGAGTTCAAAGCCAGTCTTGGTAAGTTAGTGAAGCCCTGAGCAATACAGCAGAGACCCTGTCTCTAAGTAAAATATAAAAAAGGGCTGGTGATGTAGCTTGGTGGTTAAGTGCCCCTGGTTCAAACCTAGTACCAAATAGTAATAATAATAATAATATAATGGTGACTTTAATGGTTCATGGATATTTATACATATTCATATATTCATACTTGTTTTTCTAATTTCTAGCATTTTTGAAGCCTGTTATTTTTCATGGATTAGTTTTTTGAGGGTTAGGATATTTGATAAGCATATTTGTTTGGTTTTGTATTCTTTTATTTTTATTTATTTTTACAATGTAACTTTTTAAAATTTTTTAAAAATATTTTTTAGGGGCTGGGGATATAGCTCAGATGGTAGAGTGCTTACCTCGTAAGCAAAGCACAAGGCCCTGGGTTCAATCCCCAGCACCGCAAAAAAAAAAAAAAAAAAAAATTTAGTTGTAGATGGACACAGTACCTTAATTTAATTTATTTATTTTTATATGGTGCTGAGGATTGATCCCAGTGCCTGACACATGCTAGGCAAGTGCTCTACCACTGAGCCACAACCCCAGCCCCTATTTTATCTTTAGTTAAAAAAAATCTTTATATTTCTTCTCTCACTTATCTTTCTCTTAATTATTTTTCTCTTTTCTTTGCTAACAGCCATTCTCTATTCTCTCTTTCACTCTTCCTTTAATTTTTTACTTCTATCCTCTCTCTTCCTCCCTCATCATCATCACATTCTACATCAATTCTGTTCTCTCCCTGTCTACCATTCAAAACTGTAAACCATTTTGCAAACTTACTATTTTTATTGTAGGTAACATTGTAGATGTTTTAGCACAAACTATTTGGTTTAATGCTGTATTTTGTTTTCATTGATTGTTGTTACTATTTGTCTCCTCCTAAACAGTGCATTACTGGAAACCTTCAGGAACACTACAAGTCCACAGTATAGACTCTACTGCCTCCGATTCATACTGTTAGATGGGTAGACACACAAACAACATGACATAGCAAGGGAACAAATTGTCCTAAACAAACCAAGACACTTGAATAACAGAATCCATTGCCACCACGGTGGAAGAAATGTCAGAGAAAGAGTCTAGAATGAACGTAGTTAAACTAACTATGACATATGGAGTGAAATAAAAAAATACAGGATGTGAAATATCACTTCAATAAAGAGAGATTCTGAAAAAAAAAAGAGTCCAGCAGATGTTAAGAGACCATGAAGAGAACTTGCAAGAAATATGGGATAACATGCAAAGACCAAATTTAGCATCAGGATAGATAAAGGCTCAGAGATACAACCCAAAATAATATTGAAAAATCCCCCAAACCTAAAGAATGAAATGGAAAAATCACATACAGCAGGCTTACAGGACCCAAATATATAAAATTACAACAGACCCATGCCAAGGCACATTATTATGAAAATGCCTGACATACAGAATAAGGATAGAATTTTAAAGTTTGCCAGAGAAAAATGACAAGTCACATTTAGAGGGAAATCAATCTGAAACCCAGCTGATTTCTCAACCCAGACCCTCAAACCTAGGATGCCAGCCAAGAATACTATACCCAGTGAAATTAAGCTTCAGAATCGACAAAATAAAAACCTTCCCAATAAACAGAACTTAAAAGAATTCACAACTACAAAGCTTGTTCCACAAAACATACTCAATAAATATTTCATGAAGAAGAAATGAAAAATAAATTGAAAACCAGCAAAGGAAGGAACTAATTCAAATTTAAAAAATCTAAATAAGAAATAAAAATCATTTCTTGATAATAACATTGAATGTAAATGGCCTAAACTCATCAATCAAAAGACATAGACTATCAGATTGGATTAAAAAACAAACCCAACAATATGCTGTCTCCAGGAGACTCACCTCATAGGCAAAGACATTCACAGATTGAAGGAAAAGGATGGGAAAAAAATTTTATCACTCACATGGTGTAAACAAGAAGGGTTTCCATCCTCATACCAGATAAAGTGGACTTCAAGCCAAAGTTAGTCAGAAGGAACAAAGATGGATATTTTATACTGCTCATGGAAACTATGCATCAACAATATATATAACAATCATAAGTATTTATGCCCCAGACAATGGAGCATGTACATACATCACACAAACCCTCCTCAATTTCAAGAATCAAATAGACCAAAACACAATAATACTGGGTGACTTTAACACACCTCTCTCACCATAGGATAGATTCTCCAAACAAAAGCTAAACAAAGAAACTATAGAACTACATAATACAATCAATAATTTAAACTTAATGAAATATATAGATAGAATATTTAATCCATCAATAAGCAAATAGACTTTCTTCTCAGCAGCATGTGGAACCTTCTCTAAAATAGACTATATCTTTTGCCACAAAGCAACTCTTAGCAAATACAAAAAAGTATACTACCCTGCATTCTATTAGATCATAATAGAATGAAATTAGGAATTAATGATAAAAAAGAGAAGTTACTCTAACACTTGGATACTAAATATGCTATTGAATGACCAATGGATAGCAGAGGAAATCAGGGATGAAATTAAAAAATGTTTACAGGGAAATGAGAATATTGATACAACATATGAAAATCACTGGAACACTATGAAGGCAGTGCTAAGAGGAAAGTTCACTGTATTGAGCTCATTCATTAAAAGAATACAAAGTCAGGCTGAGATTTAGGCTCAGTGGTGGAGTGCTCTCCTAGCATGTGTGAGGCACTGGGTTTGATCCTGAGCACCACATACTAAACTAAATAAAATTAAGCTATTATTTAAAAATTCCACTTAAAAAAAAAGAATACAAAGTCAATGAACAAATGACCTAACATTACATTTCAAAGCCCTAGAAAATGAAGAACAAATCAACACCAAAAGCAGTAGAAGACAGGAAATAAGTAAAATCTGAGCTGAAATCAATGAAATTGAAACAAAAGAAACAAACCAAAATTTGACAAAACAATAATTTGGTTCTTTGAGAAAATAAACAAAGAGAAAAAGAAAACTCAAGTTACTAAAATTTGTGATGAAAAAGGATATCTCACAATGAACAGTACTGAAATACAGGAGAAAATTAGAAACTGTTTTGAAAATTCATACTCAAAATAGAAAATCTCAAATACAAGGACAAATTTCTAGAGACATATGACCTACCCAAACTGAAGCAGGAGGACATATACAATTTAAACAGATCAATTTAAAGCAATAAATAGAAGATACCATCAAAAGCCTACCAACCAAGAAAATCCCAGGACCAGATGGCTTCTCAGCTGAGTTCTACAAGACCTTCAAAGAAGAATTAACACCAATACTCCTCAAATTGTTCCATGAAATAGAAAAGGAGGGAACGTTTCCAAACTCATTCTCTGAGGCTACTATCACCCTGATACCAAAACCAGACAAAGACACATCAGGGAAAGAAAACTTCATACCAGTATCCCTGATGACTATAAATGCAAAAATTCTCAATGACCTTCTGGCAAACTGCATACAAAAGCATATTAAAAAGATAGTGCACCATGATCAAGTTGGGTTCATCCCAGGGATGCAAAGCAGGTTCAACATACATAAATTAATAAATGTAATTCATCACATTGATAGAGTTAAAGATAAGAATCATATGATTATCTCAATAGATGCAGAAAAAGCATTTGACAAAATACAGCACCTCTTCATGTTTAAAACACTAGAAAAACTAGGGATAGTAGGAACATACCTCAACATCATCAGAGTTATATATGCTAAGCCCAAGGACAACATCGTTCTAAATGGAGAAAAACTGAAAGTATTCCCTGTAAAAACTGAAACAAGACAAGGATGCCCTCTTTCACCACTTCTGTTCAACATAGTTCTCGAAATTCTAGCCAGAGCAATTTGACAGACAAAAGAAATTAAAAGGATAAAAATAGGAAAGGAAGAACTCAAACTATCACTATTTGTCAATGACATGATTCTATATTTAGAAGATGAAAAAAATTCCACCAGAAAACTTCGAGAAAAGTAACAGGATGTAAAATCAACATGCATAAGTCTAACACATTCCTATACATCAGTGTTGAATTCACAGAAAAAAGAAGTTAGGAAAACTATCCCATTTATAATAGTCTCAAAAAAATAAAATACTTGGGAATCAATCTAACAAAAAAGGTGAAAGACCTGTACAATGAAAACTACAGAACACTAAAGAAAAATTGAAGAAGACCTTAGAAACTGGGAAGATCTCCCACTCTCTTGGATAGGCAGAATTAATATTGTCAAAAGGGCCACACTACTAAAAGTGTTACAGATATAATGTAATTACTATTAAAATCCCAATCACATTCTTCATAGAAACAGAAAAAGCAATCATGAAATTCATTTTGAAAAATGAGACCCAGAATAGCCAAAGCAAGAAAAGTAAAGCAGGAGGCATCACAATACCAGATGTTAAACTATACCACAGAGCTATAGTAACAAAAACAGCATGGTTTTGGCACCAAAACAGACATGAAGACCAATGGTATGGAATAGAAAACACAGAGAAAAACCCACATAAATACTCACACTACACAAAGATGCCATAAACACACATTAGAGAAAAGATAGACGCTTCAATAAATGGTGCTGGGAAAACTGGAAATCCATATGTAGCAAAGTGAAATTAAATGCCCATCTCTCACTCTGCACAAAACTCAATGTGGATCAAGGATCTAGGCATTAAACCAGAGACCCTGCACCTACTAGAAGAAAATGTAAGGCCAATTCTCCATTATGTTGGCTTAGAAGCTGACTTCCTCAACAAGATTCCTAAAGTGCAAGAAGTAAAATCAAGAATCAATAAATAGGATTCTATAAAACTAAAAAGCTTCTTCACAGCAAAGGAAACAAGAATGTGAAGAGAGAGCCTACAGAATGGGAGAAAATCTTTACCACAGGCACCTCAGATAGAGCATTAATCACCAGGATATATAAAGAACTAAAAGAACTCAACACCAAAAAAATAATAATAACCCAATTAATAAATGGGCTAAGGAACTAAACAGACACTTCATAGAAGAAATATAATTGATCAACAAATATATGAAAAACTGTTCAACATCTCCAGCAATTAGAGAAATGCAAATCAAAACTACTCTAAGGGGGCTGGGGTTGTGGCTCAGTGGTAAAGCACTCGCCTAGTATGTGTGAGGCCCTGGGTTCGATCCTCAGCACCACATTAAAAAAAATAAAATAAAGGTATTATGTCCACCTACAACTAAAATAAAATATTAAAAAAAAACTACTCTAAGATTTCATCTCACTCTTTAGGATGACCATTGTCAAGCATACAAATAATGATAAATGTTGGTGAGGAAGGATGTGGGGAAAAAAGTACACTCATACATTGCTGCTTGGACTACAAATTGTTGCACTGATTATGGGAAGCGGTATGGAGATTCTTCAGAAAACTTGGAATGGAAGCAGACCCAGTTATCTCATGCCTCAGTTCATACCCAAAGGACTTAAAATCAGGATACGATAGTGATGCAGCCACATCAATATTTACAGCAATTCAATTCACAAGAGCCAAACTATGAGATCAACCTAGATGCCCCTCAACAAACTAATGGATAAAGAAAATGTGGTATATATACACAATGGAATATTATTCAGCCTTAAAGATAAATGAAATATGGCATTTGCTGGTAAATGGATGAAGCTGGAGCATATCATGCTATGTGAAATAAGCCAATTCCATAAATACAAAATCTGAATGTTTTCTCTCACATGTGGATGCTAATTCACAACCTGAGGTGCTAGGGAATAACAGAGGTACTTTGGATTATGCAGAGGGGAGTGAAGGGAGGGGAGGGGTTGTGGGGGTAGGAAGGATAGTTAAATGAATTGGACATTATTACCCTATGATGTGTCAAAATGCATTCTATTGGGTTGGGGTGTGCCTCAGTGGTAGAGCACTTGTCTAGCACGGATGAGGCCCTGGGTTTGATCCATAGCATCACATAAAAATAAAGGTATTGTGTTCGCCTACAATTAAAAAAAAGATTTAAAAAAGAATAAAAATGCATTCTATTGTCATGTGTAACTAATTAGAACAAATTTTTAAAAAATAGCTAATGCCAGTGCTTCTGAAATAAATTATTCAATGAAATGTAAAGGGATGGAACATTTCCAAATTCATTCTGTGAAGCCAGTATCCACTCATACCAAAACCTGATAAGGACACATCAAGGAAAGAAAACTACAGACCAATATCTCTGATGAACATAGATGTAAAAATTCTTATTATTTATTAGTGTAATATTCAACTACATATTAAGATTGTACATCATAACCAAGTTGATTTTATGCCTGGGTTGCAAGGATGATTTATCAAATAAAAATAAATAAATGTAATTCCTCACATTTATAAAATAAGGACAAAGATCATATAGTCAAGGCCTGGGGGGCTGGGGATATAGCTTAGTTGGCAGAGTGCCTGCCTCACAAGCACAAGGCCCTGAGTTCAATCCCCAGCACCACAAAACAAAACAAAACAAAACAGGCCTGGGGTTGTGGCTGAGTGGTAGAGTGCCTAGCACATGGGTGGCACTGAGTTCAATTCTCAGCACCACATTAAAAAAATTAATAAAAGACATCATGTGCATCCACACTGAAAAATTATTTTTAAAAATTGTATAGTCAACTCAATATATGCAGAGAAAGTCTTCAACAAAATCTAGTATCTGGGCTGGAGATATAGCTCAGTTGGAAGAGTGCTTGCCTTGCAAGCACAAGGCCCTGGGTTCAATCCCCAGCACTGCATTAAAAAAAAAATCTAGCATCTATTCACAATAAAAACATTGAGAAACTAGGGATAGAAGGAACTTATCTCAACATCATAAAGGTTTATATGATAAATTCAAAGCAACATGAGAATGGAGAAAGAATGAAAGCATTTCCTCTAAAATAAGGAACAAGCCAAGGATGTCTACTTACCACTCCTGTTCAATATAGTTTTAGCAAAACTAGCTAGAGAAATTAGGCAAGAAAAGGAAATAAAAGTGATAAAATAGAAAAGAAGTCATATTATCACTCTGCAGATGATATGATCCATATTTAGAATATCCAAAACACTTCACTAGAAGACTGCTAGAGCTAATAAACAAACTTGGCAAAGTAGCAGGTTACAAAATCAACATACAGAAAACCCAACAGCTTTCCTATACACCAGGAATGAATCTGCTGAGAAAGAAATCAGGAAAACCATCACATTCACAGTAGCCACAAAACAAAACTTGGGAATCAATCCAACCAAGGAGGTAAAGATCTGTACAATGAAAACTATAGTACACTGAAGAAATAAGTTGAAGAAGACCTGAGTAGATGGAAAGATCTCCCATGTTTTTGGATAGGCAGAATTAATTTTGTCAAAATGGTCATATCTCCAAAAGAAAGATACAGATTCAATGCAATCCCCATCAAACTACCAATGACATTCTTCACAGAACTAAAACAAACAGCCTAAAATTCATGTTGAAGAAACCCAGAATAGCTGAAGAAATCCTAAGTAAGTAGAGTGATACTGGAGGAATCACAATACCAGATCTCAAATTATACTGCACAGCTATAGTAGTGAAAATGGCATGCTTTTGGTATCAAAATAGACCTGAAGACCAATGGAACAGAAGACACAGAGGCAAATCCACATAGTCATCTGATACTCAACAAAGGTGCCAAAAACAAATTAGAAAGAAGAAAAACCTTTTAATAGATAGTCCCAGGAAAACTATATATCCTATGTTGAAGAATGAGACTAGATCCCAATCTTTCACCCTGTCAAAAGTCAAAGTGTATCAGAGATGTAGGAATTAGACTAGAAACTTTGCCATTGCTAGGAGAAAACATAGGCTTAACACTCCAACATATTGACACAGGCACCAACATCATTTCTAAACCTTAACATTTCTAAAGCACAAGAAATAAAACCAATAATCAATAAGTAAGTCAAAATCAAATTAAAAACTTCTGCACAGCAGAGAAAACAAGTGTGAAGAGAGAGCCACAGAATGGGAGATCTTTGGTAGCTATTCCTCTGATGGGGTTAATACCCAGAATATATTAAGAATTCAAAAGAACAACACTGGAAAAATCTAATAACCCATTCAATAAATGGGCAGAAGAACTCAGTAGACATTTTTTCAAAAGATGAAATACAAATGATCACAAATTCAGGAAAAAATGTTCAACATCCCTAGCAATTAGGGAAATGCAAATCAAAGCTAAATTGAGATTTTATTTTGCTCCAGTTAGAATGGCAATCATTAAGAATATCAATAATAATAAATGCTGGTGAGGATGTGGTAGAAAAGGTACACTCATACATTGTTGGTGGGACTGAAAATTAGTACAACCACATTGAAAAGCAGTATGGAGATTCCTCAAAAATCTAGAAATAGAACCATTTTGTGATTCAGTTATGCCACTTCTTGGTATTTATCCCCAAGAACAAAAATCAGCATACTATAGTGATATATACCAATGTTTATAACAGTACAATCTATAATAGCTAAGTTAAGGAACCAATGTAGGTGCCCACCAACAGGCAAGTGGATAAAGAAAACATTGTATATAAATATACACACACAATGAAGTTTTATTCAGCCACAATGAAGAATGAAATTTTCATTTTCAGGAAAACTGGTGAACTTGAGAATGGCATCTTAAGTGCAATTAGGCAGTTAAGGGTCAAATGTTTTCTCTCATACATGGAAACTAGAGAGGAAAAAGGAAAAGAAAGCCAGTGGGGGGTGGGAATCTCATGAAAATCATTAAGAGATCAGTAGAGAAGAGGAACAGGACCAGTGCAAGGGAGCAGGAAAGGAGAAACACTGGGGAATGATACTGGCCACATTGTATCATGTGCATGTATAAATATGTAACACCACCACCATTGTTTAATGATAATGCACCAATAAAAATATGGGGAAAAACATACAACAAAAGAAACCGCATGGGGAACTCAGTTTAGATTTAAAGAAGAGGTGCAAATAGAACCCAGACAAGGTCCATATAACGTCATTTTCCAGTTCCCTGTGTAACATCTAAGTAGAGCACAGTGAGAGAGAAGAGGAGCATACCTTGGGCACAGCATCATGAACTAAATCAACGGCTGCTAAAGTCAATTCAGCCATTTTTCACTAATATCCATAATCTACCTGTCAGTTGGGAGTAATTTTTCCTGAGTAGCACCCAGCCTTTACTATGTCCTCCATCTTATCTTTCATATCCTTGACTTGATTTTTTTCTATGTCGCTCTTATGAACAAAAAGCATTTCTTAATTAAAGGACATATTTGTAGGAGTCCTTTCCCTGAGTATTTCCTTTTCCACACACCTTTCTTTCTTTTTTTGTACCAGGGATTGAACCCAGGGGTACTTTACCACTGAGCCACATCCCCAGCCCTTACACACACACACACACACACACACACACACACACATATGTATTGGGGGGAAGTGGGGGAGAGTACCAGGATTGAACTCAGGGGCATTCAACCACTGAGCCACATTCCCAGCCCAAAAATATTTTGTATTTTGTTTTGAGACAGGGTGTCACTGAGTTGCTCAGAGCCTCTCCATATTGCTGAGGCTGGCATTGAACTCGTGATCCTTTTGCCTCAGCCTCCTGAGTTGCTGGGATTACAGGAGTGCCCGGCATCACACATTTTTCTTAATGACTGAACAGATATGATTATAATGGAGCCTTAGGCCTCCATTGCTTCTCCACACAAGGTAGCTCTTTTTCCAAAGGATGAGATGCATATACTCCTGAATGGCCTTCACATTGAAGTAAACAGTATATTACATCTGCAGTTTCCTTTCCATTCTTAAGTGGCATCAGTACCTGTTTTGCTGTTTGCGACTGCTTTCCATCATTGAGTCTTCTGGCTTCCACTGTTTTCACCAATCAACAATGGGACTAGGGGCAAGTGGAAGTGGGGTAGTGGTCCACGTTGCGGGGTGCCTTTGAGGGGCCCCTTTTGTCTTTTATGCAACAAGAAATTTGGCCTCCAGTACAGCTCCTCTTGCTACCACAGTTAGAATTTTGGGTGTCCTTATCCTTGCTGAAGTCCCCAGGGCTCCTAGAAGCATGCCTTGTTGTGAAGTACCACTCTTGGAATAATCCTATGTATTTCTGAAACATGTTGGCGCCATCTTCCAGTCTGGGACCCTAACTCCATGTGGGAATTGCTATACTTTGTATTCTTTTTTTTTTTTAAAAAACCATATACATTTTTAGTTGTTGATGGATCTCTATTTTATTCATTTATATGCAGTGCTGAGAATCAAAACCAATACCTCACACATGCTAGGCAAGCACCACTCTACCACTGAGCCACAACTCCAGCCCACACTTTGTATTCTTAACTGGTGTCCATGTCAACATTTCCCTGAAGGCACTTACCAGGATCCAGGGCCTATGGGGTTTGATTCTAAGATAGAGGCCTGCTGAAGGACCTATGTTATATGAGTTTTCATTTGACACTTTCATCAGTTGGTTTCATGTCCCTCGCTGTCCTCATCTCTTTTACCCAATTTCATCCTGCACGCAATCTGACCCACTTCCCCCAAGATACATCCAGAAACAGCTCCACAGAGGAATTCACTGTGCCCACCTCATACCAACAAACATGGCCATGACAGTGGTGGCAGAAGCGACCCAGATGTCTGATAGATGAGATCAAAAGGGGAAGGCTGCGGGTGGTTGCCGTTGCACCCCTCCTGTTTGTCCAGCCCAGCCTCTAGGATTTGCAACTGAGCATGCGTGTTTTAAGTCTGGCGCTTGCGTCACAGTGACCAGTGCAGTTGCCTAGGGATAAGTCAAGGAGGCTAACTTAGCCAAGCAGGCTAAGTTACATGCCGGGGATGTGCTGTGGCCATTTGAGTGGATGGTCCCAGGATCTGAGAAGTAGAGGAAGGCCAAGTAGGTGGAAGAGATGACATCAGCAGCACGACTGGTAACACGGGCCTGCTTTGTGGATGTGCATGTGTCCCTTCATTCAAGGAATCCACCCCATTGACCACAGAATGGGGCTGCCTTTACGCCTTAGGATGCTGTTATGTGTTGGAGCACAGCCCTGTAGCCTGAGAAGCTGCCTGAATGTGTGCGGGAATGTGGCTTGTGCAATGGATAGAGGCCTGTTTATTCTGCTTTAATTCTGGAGACCCTGTCCCTGTTGTTTGTTCGTTCGTTTGTTTGTTTTTTAACGTTGGGGCTCCTGTGTGGGTTTAGGGGTTGTGAATTGGGTTCCTGTCTCAGACCCTAGGGGTAACTTTCCAAAATACAGTACCAACTTCCAACCACAAAAACCTGACTAGGAACTCAGTTTAGACTTACAGAAAAAGTACAAACACGTTAAAGAAGGTTCTTGTAACACCACTCTCCTCTTCCTTTAAATGCAACAACGAACCTAACTGTAGCTGAGTGCTTGAGAGTAATTTGCTAACAATATCATGAACCAAAGTGGTGGCCTCTGTGGCCACACTGACAGTTTCACACTGGTACAGGATTCATTTGGCAGCTGGGAGTCTTACACATGACTGACTTGCAACCTCCACTGCTACCTGAATACTTTCAGAGGCCTCTTTTGTCTTTATAGTTTTAAGATAACTTGGCTTTGCTTCCAAAACAACTCCTCCTTGGTCCCAGGTATGCTTTTTGGTTTCCTTAGCCATTTTGGGGTCTTCATGGCTCCTTGAAGCCTACTTTAGTGGCACCATGTCTTGGAATAGCCAAATACTACCTCTAAAATGCTCTAAATGTGGGACTGCTTTTGGGCTTATTAGTGACTTTGATGCATAAGCAATGTGTGTATTATTGTGGTATCCTATTGTCTTTTATCAGGCTTTTATATTCTCCACTCCGAAACAAATGATACATCTCTATTCTTCTCAAGGTCACGTTAATATTGATATTGCTAGACCCAATGGCCATTTGTCAAACCTTGTATTATTTAATTTTCCAATGGTATTTGTTACCATTGATTGACCTCTTCACTTTCATTTGGTTTATATATTCCTTACCTTTGGTGTCCCTTCCACCACTTTGGTCCTCTGTCTTAGCTCCTTCACTGGTCTGTCCCTTTCTTGAACTCTTAACATTGGCATACAATATGGCTCAGTCTTTGTTGTTCTTCACACTCCAGTTCCTAATTGTCTTATCCTGCCTCAGGAATTTAAATATGTTAAGTAATAACTACCAAATATACCCTCTAGGATAGTTCTTATATGGAAACAAGTTCTTATATGGAAATGACTATAGTCATATTTCAGTTCTGTGTTGAATACACACCTCAGGTTTAACGTCTAAAACTGATCTCCCAATTCTCCTCCAAATTTGTTGGAACTATAGCTTTCCTCTTCTTTTTTTAAACATATGCTCTTTAAATTTTTTTAAAATTGTCAATGAACCTTTATATGTGGTGCTGAGAATCGAAGTGCCTCACACGTTAGGCAAGTGCTCTACCACAACCCCAGCCCCAGCTTTCCTCTTCTTTGATGGAATTCACCACCCTTCCAATTGCTCAGAACCAAAACCTTTGAGCTGAATTGACCTAGACATTTCTTTCTCATACCTACTAACCACTAAATACAACTTACTTTATCACATTTGCCATGTATGCAGAATACATGTTCTTACCATATCTGTTGTTACCATCCTGGCCTGAGCCATTCTCATCTTTCATTTGGATTATTGCAATTGCCTTCTACTTTTTGTTTGTTTTGTTTTGATACCAGGGATTGAACCAAGGGGTGCTTAACTACTGAGCCACATCACTGGCCTTTTTAATATCTTATTTAGAGACAGAGTCTTGCTAAGTTGCTTAGAGCCTCACTATGTTGCTGAGGCTGGCTTTGAATTGGCGATCCTCCTGCCTCAGTCACCCAAGCTTCTGGGATTACAGGCGTGTGCCACCACGCCTGGCCCATAGCATTCTACTCTGACCTACTTATTTTTTTATTTTTTCAACAGCTACATATCAGAACATGTCTTTTGCTAAAACCCTCCAATGGATGACATTTCCCTCAGAGATAATTCTAAATGTTTAGAAAGCCCTGCAAAATATGCCTGTTACTTCTTTGACTTCTTGTCTTTTATCAATTGCCCCCTTGCACAAAATTCTATTATAACTTCACTGATATTCCTCAAATACACCATCAAAGTACCATTCTATGGTCTTTGCTTTAACTTATCCCCCTGACTGGACTGCTCCTTCCTTAGGCACTCATTGACTTCTTTCTTCACCTCTTCAAATCTTGGCTCTAATGCTTCTGTATTCACTCATGGTCTACCTTGAATCACTGGGTTTCATACAGCAACCTAAACTGTCATATCCTTCCCATCTCTTTTGGAATGACTTTCCAACCTGTAACAATCATCTTTTAACATACTCTATACATATTTTATCTCCTTCTGCTAAAATTGTTTGCTGATATACCCCAAAAACAAAGGATAGTGGCTGGAATACAGTAAGTACTCCAATAAATGTGACTAATTTTAGAACAATAGGCTTGATGGGGAAAGCATATTTAAATTCATGTTGCTAGCATATCTTTGTAGGAATGGATAATAGTTTCAATTCTTGTTCAAGCTGTCCCTTCAGTTAAGAATAGAGAATTGAGTGTAGACAACACGTCTTAACAAAGCATTATCATTTTCAGCTACTGCCAGGGGCGTGGCTAGTTCCATTCTGAATTCATCTCTTTTATAAGACATTACTAAAAGCAGCAAGAAACACTGAATACACATATTCTAAACAACTCCTTTCATTTCCTCTAACATGACAGTTTACACTGGCGCAAGACCTACTTTATAAGATAAGATGAAGCGATATGAACAAATGTTTTATCCGTAAAAATAAGAACATTGTTTTCTAGCCTCAACTGGGTAGATCCTCATTCTCCATGGTCATTAAGTTAATGCTACATTTAAGATTTCTTTTACTCATAGCACCACACTTCCCAGTACATTTTTTATATCCTCAATAGAAGTTTTATTGTTAATAAGAGAACTACAACAGCATCAACAAATAAGAGGTTTACTTTAATTTTATGTAAAGAATCATGGGAGGCAGGAAGACCACAGAGGGTGTGACTGTTCCAAAAAATCATCAGGGTTTCAGGCTCCTTCAGTATTTCTGATCCACCATACATAACACCCAGATATCCTCAAAGTCCCCATGAGACTGTCAGAGCTTCAGCTTAGATGTCTATATTGTAGGGAGGAAAAAGAAGAAACAGAGAGGAAAAAAGAATTTCATAAATGTCCTAGACACAGAATGACCACTTGCATATTGCTGACTTGCAAGGGAGACTAAGATAGTTTTTCAGCCCAGGATTTATTATTAAAGAAGGGAAAATGGATATAGGGTAGGGAAATAATCTCTGATACAAATTCATCTCTTTTTTTCATTTCAACATAGTCTGTTCATGTCAATTTTTATTTTCAGTTTAACTGAAAACTACATTTAAGTTTTAAAAAATGTCATAGTAGGTTGATTCTGGCTATTTTTTTTTCATTTCTAAACAATGTTGAATTGTCAGAGATGGTGAAAAATACAAATACGTAGATTTTAAGACAACTCACTCCACACTTGTCCTAAATTCTGTAACAGCCTTTCTTAATAATCCACTGATACCACAGGGCTTCTTTACAGTATGAATTTCTTTTACAATATTGAATGAAAGTGTCTCATGACAGCATATAGTGCCACCCCCCAAATAACATGGGATAAATGTTAATGAAAGATTTCTTGATACTAATAACACTCATAAAT
This sequence comes from Glaucomys volans, assembly GCA_020662805.1. NCBI lineage: Eukaryota > Metazoa > Chordata > Mammalia > Rodentia > Sciuridae > Glaucomys > Glaucomys volans. Next base: position 611,065 of record JAJEJO010050900.1, on the reverse strand, counting down.
GTCCTCCTCTCATGCAAATCCTCTAACATAAGAAAAATGAAAATAGTACCTAAAATTCATGATATGCTATGTTCAAGGCACTGTTCTAAGAGCTTTTACATGTAATAGCATAATACTTTCAAGAATCTTACAAAAAGGGTATTATTAGGTCTACCTTACAAATGATTAAATTAAAGGTATTTTAAGACAAATGTCACAAGGGAAATAAATGGGCAGCCAAGAGTATATTGAAAAAGATATTTGCTATGGCTAAAGGCTTTCCTACATTTACTACGGTAACAGAATTATTTCCTATTTTAATTTGCTAAAGTTAAATAGGGTTCCAGAAATAAATGCTTATTTTCTACATGGACCACATAAACATTTTCATTGCCCCATCTAAATTTTTCAATACTGAACTTTATGAGACAAATCTGTCCCCAGTTCACATTTGTAAGACTTCTGTACTGATAATGGATAATGAGTAATGCCATGTGTGTGATCACAAAGAATAAGATAATTCATATAAAAACTTGTGAATCATGACTAAAGTCTATTCCACACTCCTTATAATCAAAAGATTTTTCATTGACATGGATTTTCTGATGTTGAGTTAGTTGTGAACCACGAGTAAAGGACTTTCCACATTCTTTACATCGATAGGGTTTCTCACCAGTATGAATTCTCTGATGTCGAGAAAGATGTGAGCTCTGAGTAAAGGCCTTCCTACATTCTCTGCATTCATAGGGTTTCTCACCAGTGTGGATTCTTTGATGAAGAGTAAGTTGAGAGCCATGACTAAAGGCTTTCCCACATTCCTTGCACTCATAGGGTTTTTCTCCAGTGTGAATCCGCTGATGTTGAGTAAGCTGTGAACCACGAATAAAGGCCTTCCCACATTCCTTACACTGATAGGGTTTCTCACCAGTATGAATCCTCTGATGTTGTATAAGCAGTAAGCCACGAGCAAAGGCCTTCCCACATTCACTACATACATAGGGTTTCTCACCAGTATGAAGTCTCTGATGTTGTGAAAGATGTGAACTCTGAGTAAAGGCCATTCTACATTCTTTACATTCGTAAGGTTTTTCACCAGTATGGATTCTTTGATGCTGAGTAAGCTGTGAGCCCCGAATAAAAGATTTTCCACATTCCTTACATTCGTAGGGTTTCTCACCAGTATGAATTCTTTCATGTTGAGTAAGTTCTGAGCCACGACTAAAGTTTTTTCCACACTCTTTACATTCATAGGGTTTTTCACCAGTATGAATCCTCTGATGTCGAGTAAGGAGTGAGCCACGATTAAAGGCCTTTCCACATTCCTTACACTGATAGGGTTTCTCCCCAGTATGAATTCTCTGATGTTGAGTAAGTTGTGAGCCATGACTAAAGGTCTTTCCACATTCCTTACATTCATAGGGCTTTTCATTAGTATGAATTCTCTGGTGTTGAGTAAGCTGTGAACCACGGATAAAGGCCTTCCCACATTCTTCACATTTATAAGGTTTTTCCCCAGTATGTATCCTTTGATGTTGCATAAGCAGTGAGCCCCGAATAAAGGCCTTTCCACATTCCTTACATTCATATGGCTTTTCCCCATTATGAATTTTCTGATGCTGGGAAAGTTGTGAACCACAAATAAAAGCTTTCCCACATTCCTTACATTCATAGGGTTTCTCACCTGTATGAATTCTTCTATGTAGAATAAGTTGTGAGAGTTGAGTAAAAACCTTTCTGCACTCTTTACATTCATAGAGCTTTTCACCAGTATGAAGTCTCTGGTGCAGAGTAAGTTGTGAATTCTGAGTAAAGGCCTTCCCACATTCTTTACATTCGTAAGGTTTCTCACCAGTATGGACTTTCTGATGTCGGGTGAGCTGTGAGCTACGAATAAAGGCTTTCCCACATTCTTCACATTTATATGGTTTTTCACCAGTATGAATTCTATGATGTAAAATAAGTTGTGAGCTTTGGGTAAAGGCCTTCCCACATTCCTTGCATGCATAGGGTTTCTCACCAGTATGAAGTCTCTGATGAAGACTGAGCTGAGAATCACGACTAAAGGCCTTTCCACATTGCTTACATTCATAGGGTTTTTCACCAGTATGAATACTCTGATGTTGAGTTAGATGTGAGGCTCGTCTGAAGGCTTTCCCACACTCCTTACATTTATAGGGTTTTTCTGTAGAATGACATCTTGGATGTTGAGATAAGTAGGTATGATGGTTGAAAATGGACATTTTGTCATATGTAATCATCTCCTGTCTGAAATAGTCCTTCTGATTTTCATGTTGCTTTTCCAACTTGCCTTTGACTTTCGAATAATCTCTGGAAATGGTCTCCTCAAGCTCACAATTTTCAAGCCTGTCATTCATTTCCCATTGAGAAAATTCTGTTTTATCAGTTTTCTTTTCTGGAGATAAGTCCTTATTTGAACACCTTGAAGGCAGGTCTGAAAGATAAGACAACATCAAGTAATTCAAGAGAAACAGAAATTCCAAAGAATTTCCACAGCAGAAAAGACAAATACTAGGGAAATGATACTTTAAAAAATAACAGGCCTACAGCAGTATTTTTCAAATACTGTTTACTATAATAATAATACCTATCTTTCATATCAAAACCTACTGTGAATATATATAATTTCATAAAACATAAAACCCTGTCTTTCTTCCTCCCCCACATTGTACTGCGGATTGAACCCATGGCCTTGCACAGTTACATCTCAAGCTCTTTTTATTTTTAAATTTTGAACAGGGTCTCACTGAGTTGCCCAGGCTGGTGTCAAACTTATGATCCTGCCACAGACTTCTGAATAGTTGGATTACTGGCAAGTGCCACCAAATTGTTTACTACAATATTCTACTATTATATATTTGTCTGTGTCTTACCCACAGTCAAAACCCACTAGAGTGATTTGATTGTGTAATAATGTACTACCTAGAATTTGAAAAAAATAATAGCTTAGAATGAACTCATATAGTAACCTGTAAAAAGGGCACCTCAGAGAATAATGAAAATTCACCAAGAGGATATGGGAAGGGATTAAGAAAGTTTTAAAAATCAACGGTTCTCACACTTTGGTGGGGATCAACTATGTGAAGAATTGTTTAAAATTATAGGACTGAGTTGTGGCTCAGTGGTAGAGCACTTGCCTAGTACCTTTGAGGTACTGGGTTTGATTCTCAGCACCACATAAATAAATAAATAAAGGTATTATGTCTATCTACAATTAAAATGTTTTAAAAATTATACATTCTTATGACATCTAGTGCTCAGTAAAAAAACAGGCACATAAAGCATATGAAGGGATAAAAACAAAAAAGTAACAAACCTAAAAGGGCTCAAGTCATGCATTCACCATACATCTGTCACTCCCACCTACCCTTATGAGGCCCCTTTGCAGTCAACTTTTCCTCTAGTGATAGAAGCCTGCCTGTGGCTTCCCTATTACTTCCTTACAGATGGAAACAAAAGGGCATCTATACCAAATTATGATCATACATAGCTCTGCAACTGCCTTGAATACTAGCTATCCTTATCTTTAGCTTTCCCTGTTCTTTTAAAACAAGATACTAAATTGCTTTGTTTATTTATCTTCATTTCACCCTTCGTACCTGTGTCAAGTCTTCTCTTGTTACTCATCTACTCAAACCCAATTCTATGTGTTCATCCCAGAAGAATACCTTTTATCATTTCCCAGGCAGAGCTACAGGGTTAAAACATAATGAAAGGTCTCATTATGAAATGTTGAAGATGCTGGAGAGGGAGAAAGACAATTTTCTAAAATGATGGAAGTTGTCTGGAGTGAAACAGATTCCAGGAGTTTTATTTTAAAAAACAGCATTATAGATGGAAATACATACAGATCAAGAATAGAACATAAAAAGTCTCATACATTGCCCCTGGGAATGCAAACTGGAACAACCACAGTGAAAAACACTTTGGTAGTTATAAAGTGAAACATATACTTAGCATATGATACAGCAGTCATATTTAAAGATATTTACAATTCTGTTCAAAAAACACCAATTATTACAGTTTCCTCATTCATCATTGCCCTAAACTGAAAAGAACCCAAAAGTTCTTTAAAAGGTGAATGATCAACAACAGTGTGATACTTCTGTTCAACAGAACACTATTCAGCAATACATACAAACTATTGATTTATGAAACAATATTAACAAATCTTAAATGCATTTTGGTAAGAAAGCCAGAGCCCAAAGGCTACATATTTTGATTCTACTTATGTTACATTCTTGAAAAGGCAAAACTACAGGGATGATAAATAGGTGAGTAGTTTTCATAGGCTAGGGAGGGAGGCAGGAGTTGACAACAAAAGGAAACCATGAGTTTGGAGGTGGGGTCAATAATAAAAACTGTTGTATATAAAAATGTGATAGTGGATTTACTTGATATGTGAATGGTGCACCTGATTGTCTCAAAAGTGTAACTAAATTTTGGGTGAAATTGAAAATTGTGGTCAAGCTTAAAAGAAAATAAAGAATATCCAGAGGCACCACAACAGTTACCCATCACAGTAGTCCAGAGAACCAGAAAGTAGAGAGGCAAATATGCTGTGGTTACACATTATCCTCCGGACATCTGCTGACTTCAATTGCTTAAGTCTCTATATTAATGACCAGAAAAAATGTGAGAGATAAGGCCATGGGCCCACAGGATAGAAGGGATTAGAAATAAAGGTCTTCGGGGAGATCCAAGATGGCGGATTAGAGGAAGGCTGCATTCCTACTTGCTCCGTGGATTCCTACTTGCTCGGGATTCAAACAGCAGGAATATGACTCTCAACGAGATTTTATATTCAAAGCACATATAAGGGGTCCCCAGGTGCCGCTCCAGAACCAACTCAGCCGGGCTGGGCTCGGCCCGCCGCGGGCAGCTACGATCTGGAAGCGCCAGACCCTGCAGCTGCTTCGGAGCCACCGACCTGGGTCTGCACCAGCCAACAAGTGAGTGCGGGTCCCCAGTAGCGCTTTGGAGTCACTGGCCGTGGCTCCAGCACCAGCCGGCGGCCTCCCAGGCAGAGACCGAGCATCTCAGGCTACCTGGGCATTCAGAGGCGTCTGGGAAACTCCGAGATCGCGGACTCTGGTGGGGAGATGGAACTACCCCACGCCATTTTGGCGGCTTAACTGGCGGAGAAGGCTCAGTACCAGCTTCCTGGGGCCTTCTGCTGCGTCAGGGGAGCTCCAACGGGGAAACTCTGGGAATGCAGTCTCTGGCGGGAAGTGGGAACTATTCTGTGCCACTCCCCCCAGCTTCCCTGGCGGAAAGTGCCCATCTTGGGCTTCCCAGGCCCTCTAGCCGCACCTGGAGAGGTTGGCCCGAAGCCCCTGGAATCGCTGACCCCGGCAGGGAGGTGGAACTGCTCTGAGTTTGGTGGCTTCCCTGGCAGAGGGGGTCCATTTCCAGCTTCCTGGGGACGCCAGCAGTGTCAGCAGTATCTGGAGTGATCGGGCAGGGAGCTTTGGGCCTTTGGCAATAGCTCACAGTGTCCCCAGGAGAGAGCAACCACCTGCCACTGCCTGAACCCCCAGCGAGGAGTTCAGGTCAGCCTGGGCTCTCAAGCCCAGTGTCTCCATCACTGAGCACAGTTCTGTGACACCACCCCAACTTGAACTAGTGCCCAGGCCCACACCCAGGCCCGGAGTCTACCACCTTGCTGTATCTAATTGTCTATCAACACTAGGCTGCCTCTGCCCAGAAGCATTGATCATTCCCAACCTGGAGGTAGTGGGACAGCACCTTTCTTGGGTCACCGCTTGATCAAACACCCCTCAAGCAACAGAGGGGAAGATACACGAGCACCATGAGAAAACACGGGAAGAAAGTGTCCCAATTAAACCTAGATGATATATCAAGAGAACCCAAAGACAGCATGGTAGAAGGAATGACAGAAATGGAGTTCAGAATGTTCATAATTAAAGTGATCCGAGAAGAGAATGATGTGACGAGAGAGCAGATTCAGGCTATGAATAATCAGTTAATAGAGCAATTGCAGGAAGCAAAAATTACTTCAATAAAGAGATAGAAATTCTGAGGAAAAAACAAACAGAAATTCTTGAAGGAAACAAGGAAATGAAGGAAACAATCAACCAAGTTAAAAACTCAATAGAAAGCATAATTAACAGAATAGATGACTTGGAAGACAGAACCTCAGACAATGAAGACAAAATATTTAGTCTTGAAAACAAAGTCGAACAAACAGAGAAGATGGTTAGGAATCATGAACGAACCCTCCAAGAAATATGGGACATCATGAAAAGACCAAATTTAAGAGTAATCGGGATTGAGGAAGGCGCAGAGATACAAACCAAGGGTATGAATAATCTATTCAAGGAAATATTATCAGAAAATTTCCCTAATATGATGAATGAGATGGAAAATCAATTACAAGAAGCTTACCAGACACCAAATGCACAGAATTACAACAGATCCACACCAAGGCACATTATAATGAAAATGCCTAACATACAAAACAAAGATAGAATTTTAAAGGCGGCGAGAGAAAAGAATCAGATTACCTACAGGGGGAAACCGATACGTATATCAGCAGATTTATCAGCCCAGACCCTAAAAGCAAGAAGGGTCTGGAACAACATATTTCAAGCTCTGAAAGAAAACGGATGCCAACCAAGAATCTTATATCCAGCAAAACTTACCTTCAGATTTGATGACGAAATAAAATCCTTCCATGATAAACAAAAGCTTAAAGAATTCACAAAGAGAAAGCCTGCCCTACAGAACATTCTCAACAAAATATTCGAAGAGGAAGAAACGAAAAATAACAATCTCAGTCATCATGGGGAGGAACTACCCTAAAGAAAGAGTCCATCAAAGGAGAAACAAAGTTAAGCTAAAAACCCTAAAAAAGCTAAAATGACAGGAAATACAAGTCATATCTCAATAATAACCCTGAATGTAAATGGCCTAAACTCATCAATCAAAAGACATAGACTGGCAGACTGGATTAAAAAGAAAGACCCAACAATATGCTGCCTACAAGAGACTCATCTCATAGAAAAACATGCCCACAGACTAAAGGTGAAAGGTTGGGAAAAAGCATACCATGCACACGGACTGAGTAAAAAAGCTGGGGTTTCCATCTTCATTTCAGACAAAGCAGACTTCAAACCAAAGATAGTCAGAAGGGATAAAGAAGGACATTTCATATTGCTTAAAGGTAGCATAAATCAACAGGACATAACAATCATAAATATTTATGCACCAAACAATGGCGCATCCATGTATGTCAATCAGATCCTTCTCAATTTCAGGAATCAAATAGACCAAAACACAATAATACTCGGAGACTTTAACACTCCTCTCTCACCATTGGACAGATCTTCCAAACAAAAATTGAATAAAGAAACTATAGGACTCAATGACACAATCGCTAATCTGGACTTAATGGACATATATAGAATATTCCATCCATCAAAAAGCGAATACACTTTCTTCTCAGCAGCGCATGGGTCCTTCTCTAAAATAGACCATATGTTATGCCACAAAGCTACTCTTAACAAATACAAAAACATACAGATACTACCTTGTATACTATCAGATCATAATGGAATGAAACTAGATATCAACGAGAAAGTTAGAAACAGAAACTACTCCAAGACCTGGAGATTAAATAATATGCTATTGAATGATACATGGATAACAGAAGACATTAGGGGGGAAATTAAAAGATTCTTAGAGGTCAACGAGAATAAAGATACAACATATCGAAATCTCTGGGACACCATGAAAGCAGTGCTAAGAGGAAAGTTCATTGCAGAGAGTGCATTTAATAAATGAATGAAAAGTCAACAAATTAATGACCTCACATTACAGCTCAAAGCCCTAGAAAAAGAGGAACAGATCATCACCAAAAGTAGTAGAAGACAGGAAATAATCAAAATCAGAGCTGAAATCAACGAAATTGAAACAAAAGAAACAATTCAAAAAATCGACGAAACAAAAAGTTGGTTCTTTGAAAAAATAAACAAAATTGATAAACCCTTAGCCACGCTAACAAAGAGAAGGAGAGAGAAACTCCAAATTACTAAAATTCGCGATGGAAATGGAAATATTACAACAGACACAATTGAAATACAAAACATAATAAGAAGCTACTTTGAAAATTTATACTCCAACAAAATAGAAAACCTGGAAGACATCAACAGGTTCCTAGAGGCATATGAGCCACCCAAACTGAATCTGGAGGACATACACAACTTAAATAGATCAATTTCAAGCAATGAAATAGAGGAAGTCATAAAAAGCCTACCAACAAAGAAAAGTGCAGGACCAGATGGATTCACAGCCGAGTTCTACAAGACCTTCAAAGAAGAGCTCATTCCAATACTCCTCAAAGTATTTCATGAAATAGAGGAGGAGGGAACCCTTCCAAACTCATTCTATGAAGCTAATATCACCCTGATACCAAAACCAGAGAAGGACACATCAAGGAAAGAAAATTTCAGACCCATATCTCTAATGAACATAGATGCAAAAATTCTTAACAAAATTTTAGCGAATCGCATACAAAAGCATATTAAAAAGATAGTGCACCATGATCAAGTGGGTTTCATCCCAGGGATGCAAGGTTGGTTCAACATCCGGAAATCAATCAATGTAATTCACCACATCAACAGACTTAAGGTCAAGAACCACATGATTATTTCAATAGATGCAGAGAAAGCATTTGATAAAATACAGCACCCCTTCATGCTCAAAACACTAGAAAAAATAGGGATAGTGGGGACATTCCTTAACATTGTAAAGGCCATTTATGCCAAGCCCACAGCTAACATCATTCTAAATGGAGAAAAATTGAAAGCATTCCCCCTGAGAACTGGAACAAGGCAGGGATGCCCTCTTTCGCCACTACTATTCAACATTGTTCTTGAAACTCTAGCCAGAGCAATTAGACAGACCAAAGAAATTAGAGGAATACGAATAGGAAAAGAAGAGATCAAACTATCCCTATTTGCTGATGACATGATTCTCTATCTAGAAGATCCTAAGAATTCCACCAGAAAACTACTGGAACTCATTAATGAATTTAGCAAAGTAGCAGGATATAAAATTAATGCTCATAAATCTAATGCATTTTTATTCGTAAGTGATGCATTCTCTGAGAGAGAAATTAGGAAAACTACCCCATTCACACTAACCTCAAAAAAAATAAAATACTTGGGAATCAATCTAACAAAAGATGTGAAAGACCTCTACACTGAGAACTACAGAACGCTAAAGAAAGAAGTTAAAGAGCATCTGAGAAGATGGAAAGATCTCCCATGTTCTTGGATAGGCAGAATTAATATTGTCAAAATGGCCATACTTCCAAAAATGCTATACAAATTCAATGCAATTCCAATTAAAATCCCAATGATGGACCTTATAGAAATAGAGCAAGCAATCATGAAATTCATATGGAGGAATAAGAGACCCAGAATTGCTAAAGCAATCCTTAGCAAGAAGAGCGAAGCAGGGGGTTTCACAATACCAGACCTCCAACTATACTACAGAGCAATAGTGACAAAAACAGCATGGTATTGGTACCAAAATAGACAGGTAGATCAATGGTACAGAATAGAGGACACAGAGACAAACCCAAATAAGTACAGGTATCTCATACTTGACAAAGGAGGCAAAAACATGCAATGGAGAAAAGACAGCCTCTTCAACAAATGGTGCTGGGAAAACTGGAAATCCATATGCAGCAAAATGAAACTAAACCCATATCTCTCACCCTGTACAAAACTCAACTCAAAGTGGATCAAGGACCTAGAAATCAGACCAGAGACTCTGCACCTAATAGAAGAGAAAATAGGTCCAAATCTTCATCATGTTGGCCTAGGACCAGATTTCCTTAACATGACTCCCAAAGCGCAAGAAATAAAAGCACGAATCAATGATTGGGATAGAGTCAAACTAAAAAGCTTCTTCTCAGCAAAGGAAACAATCAGCAATGTGAAGAGAGAGCCTTCAGAGTGGGAGAAAATCTTTGCCACACACACTTCGGACAGAGCACTAATCTCCAGAATCTACCAAGTACTCAAAAATCTTTACCCCATGAACACCAATAACCCAATCAATAAATGGGCCAAGGAAATGAACAGACACTTTACAGAGGAAGATCTACAAGCAATCAACAGATTTATGAAAAAATGTTCAACATCACTCGTTATAAGAGAAATGAAAATCAAAACCACCTTAAGATTTCATCTTACCCCAATTAGAATGTCTTTTATCAAGAACACAGGCAACAACAGGTGTTGGCGAGGATATGGGGAAAAGGGTACACTCATACATTGCTGGTGGGAGTGCAAGTTGGTGCAGCCACTCTGGAAAGCAGTGTGGAGATTCCTTAGAAAACTTGGAATGGATCCACCATTTGACCCAGCTATCCCACTCCTTGGCTTATACCCAAAGGACTTAAAATCAGATTGCCTCAGTGATGCAGCCACATCAATGTTCATAGCTGCTCAATTCACAATAGCTAGATTATGGAATCAACCTAGATGCCCTTCAGTAGATGAATGGATAAAGAAACTGTGGTATATATACACAATGGAATATTACTCAGCCATAAAGAAGAATAAAATTATGGTATTTGTAGGTAAATGGATGATGTTGGAAACTCTTATGCTAAGTGAGATCAGCCAATCCCAAAAATCCAAAAGCCGAATGGTCTCTCTGATATATGAATGATGATGCATAATGTGGGGGGGAAAGATGGCAAGAATGGAGGAAAGATAGCTAGCATAGAGGGAAGGGAGGGGTGGGGGCGGGTGGGGGGTAAAATTAATGTGTGACAGATACCATTGCCCTGTGTACATGCATGAATGCACAGATGGTGTGACTCTACTTTGTGTACAACCAGTGAAACAATAGCTGTACTCCATTTGTGTTCAATGAATCAATAAGTAAATAAAAGAATAAAAAAAAAAAAGATTGATTTATGAGTCAGGCAAAGTCAGGAATTAATGATAACTAATAAAACTGAACAATTCTACAACAATATAATAAAAGTTATATGAATATGAAAAAAAAAAGAAATAAACGTCTTCACAAAATTATAAATATCTAAGGTCTACACTTCAGAAGAAGGGGGAAAATTTCTCTGACCTCAAAAGAAAATAACAAGAAACATTTTACTCTTAGCTATTTTAAAAAATTAGACTTTTATTCTGAGATGGGGAGCCACTGGATAGTTGTGAGAAATATGAAAAAAATTTATCTTTTGTTTTAAAATGAATCATTCTTATTGTTTCATCTAAGTAAAAGGAAAGCCTGAAAGTACAGAAGCTAGGTAGACAGAAGTTAGAAAGTTATAGCAATCCAAATGGGTTGGACTTGAGGACTGTTGAGGTAGGGGTAGAAGAAGTGAGATGTCATTGGATTCTGGATATATTTTGAAGGTATACTGAAGAGGATTTAATAACGCAGTATACTTGTAATATAAGGTAGAGAAAATAAGATTCCAGGTATTTTTCCTGAATGTCTACAATAATGGAAGTATTACTGAGAACCACTCACTGAAGTAGGAACAGGTTTAGAAGAGAGTATCAAGAGTTTGGTGTTGGGGCTGGGTGTACTGGTGCTGCAGTCTCAGCAACTTGGGAGACTGAGGCAAGAGGATAAGTTGCCTCAGCAACTTATCAAGATCCCATTTCAAAAGGGCTGGGGATGTGGCTCAGTGTTAGGGTGGTAGAATGCCTCTGGATTCCATCCCTGGTTGAAAAAAAAAGAAAGGGAGAGAGTTTGGTTTTGAGCCTTTAAGTATCACAAGATGTTGAAAAAATATATGCATAAACACACACACACACACACAAATGTGTGATTCTGGGAACATATTTTTTTAAAGTTATAAACTTAGAAATCATCAACAAATAGCTGATATTTAAGAGTTACGAGGTGTGATGAGATCACCCAGCCATATCTTTGGATTTAGAGAAGGGAAGGAAAGAAAAGGAAAATTGTGAGGATTGAGCTCTGGGGTATATGAATACTTAGAGGTGAGGAAGATAAGTAGGAACCAGCAACATAGACTAAGAAGGAACAGTCAGTAAGGAGGGAATCCCAAAAGCCAAGTGAACAAAGTGTTTTAAGGAGGATAAATGATTTTGTCAAATGTTGAGAGAGAAGGAAAAATGCTGACCATCCCCCCAAACACACACACTTTTTTTGTGGTACTGAGGATTGGACCCAGGGGTAATCTATCACTGGGCTATATCCCAAGGCTTTTTTATTTTATTTTTTAAATTTTGAGATAGGGTTATACTAAATTGCTTAGGCCGACCTTGAGTTTGCAATCTTTCTGCTATAATCTCCCAAATCACTGGAATTACAGGCATGAGCCACTGTGCCCAGCTTTGACATTTAATTTAAAAAGGCTTTAATAATATAAAGGTGCTATGGTCTGGATAGGAAGTGTCCCCTGAAAACTCTTATGAGAAAATGCTGGAATGTTAAGAGTTGGAGTGATTAGATTATGAGATCTTGAACCTAATCAGTGGATTAATCCACCTGATAAATTAATAATCTGAAAGGACTAATGTGTTGGGTGGTAACTATAGGCAAGTGTGCCTTCCTGAAGGAGGTGAGTCACTGGGGAGGTGATTATATCTTATCCCTGTGGCTTCTCCCTCTCTCTGGCCTTCAGGAGTGAGGCAACATTCCCCCACCATGTCCATTAGCCATGATGTTCTCTTTACTTTGGACCCAGAAAATAGAGTAAGTTGACCACAGACTGAACCTCTGAAACCGGTTATGAGCCACAATAATCCTTTCCTTCTATACGTTGTTCCTGTCAGGTCTTGTGGTCATGGTGATGCAAAGCTAACTAACACAGGAGGTAACCTACAATCTTCACAGGAATAGTTTTGGTGGAGCAATGCAACAAGTTCTGATGGAAGTATATTCCAGAGAATGGGAGAAAAACTGGAGATAAGGAGTTTAAAAATCTCCTTTTTGTTCTGTGGTAAAAAGAAGCTAAAAATTGGGCTCTGTCAAGAGGAAATTATGTGTATTAAAGGGTTTATTTCGGAGCCGGGCGTGGTGGCGCACGCCTGTAATCCAAGCGACTTGGGAGGCTGAGTCAGGAGGATCGTGAGTTCAAAGCCAGCATCAGCAACTTAGCGAGGCCCTAAGCAACTCAGTGAGACCCTGTTTCTAAATAAAATACAAAACAGGGCTGGGAATGTGGCTCAGTGGCCAAGAGTCCCTGAGTTCAATCCCTGGTTCAAAAAAATAAATAAATAAATAAAATAAAAGGTTTATTTCTTATTCTAAGATAGAAGAAATTACAGCATGTAATGATTGTACTAGATATGGACAAATGGATGTTGCAGGAGACAAAGCAATTGCTCCAAGAGTGTCCTTAAAAAAATGAGAAATGGGGCTGGGGATATAGCTCAGTTGGTAGAGTGCTTGCCTTGCAAGCACAAGGCCCTGGGTTCAATCCCCAGCACCACAAAAAAGAAAAAATTAAAAATAATAATAAAATAAAAAATAAATAAATAAATAAATAATTAAAAAATTAAAAAATGAGAAAGAATGTCATTTAGGTCATGAGAGAACTAGGAAGGGGTGATGAGGTGATGGTAGTAATGGAGGAAGAAGAAGGTTTTACCAGGCATTCTTCCTCCTCATTACCAAGTAGGCACAATGCCATATGTAATTTTTCTTAGCCCACAGTTTCTACAAGGGGAACAGAGGACCAGAGGAATCATCCAGCTTCCCTAGCATTCTGAGACATTTCCTAGGAAGCTCACTCCAGTCTCAGTTCATGAAGAACACAGGGGACAGGGGCATGGCTAGACAGTCTGGGATCAGGTAGAAACAAAGAAATGAGGCAGACATCAAACTGACCAGAATGTGGCTCTTGGTGGTACCTCCATGTTCATGCCAGCTGTGGCCTCATTAAAGATGCCAGGCAACTTCATAGTCACCTACAAAGCTGAGCTGGTTGCCTTCAAAAACACAGTGGATCATTTAACCTAGCTTGAGTTCCTATGTAGTGAGTCTCCACATCTAACCTCGGAGCCCACTTCCATTACCCTTCACAGACAGGAAGATGCTTTCCCCCACCCATTTCAGAAAGGATAAGGGATGAACCTACTTGAGCAAGAAAATCAAACAGTGACTCCATTCAGCCAAAAGCCTGCCCAATAACCCTGCTTAGGCAGGGAGATCACCTCTATGAATTTCAGAGGCATAGAGGCTAGACCTGCTTGACTCAGGAGATCAAATAACTACTCAATTCAGCCAAAAGTCCACCCCATGAACCCTAACAGGGTGGCAATTCTCAGTTATGCATTTTTAAGGAGTTTAGCACAACCTCCAGTTTTGCCCTTGCTGACCAATGTCTCTGTCCTGACAGAGACACCTGAAGTCCTGCCTAAATGCAACAGCAGAATTTCCCAGACAACATACATCCTGTGACCACACTGATTAGAAGCCATCAGTAATGACTTCCACCTAGTAGCAGAGCCTACTCAATGGTCACACCAGACAGTAGAGCCCAACCAGTAACCCCATCTGACATCCCAACAGACTGGTGAACTTATAAGAAGCTCTGCCTGCTCAGGGTTGTCACCAGCTGGCCCTTCCAGAATCATAGGCCAGTCTAAATAGTGAAGGTCTCTCCTTGCCAAAGAAGACCTGTATGGTCATAACAGAGAGCTATCTCCTCAAATGCACACTGGGGAATCATGTCACCTTCAAAAGAAACTAATAATGGACCCTAAAGAAGTAGGAATCTGTGAATGACTAACAAAGAATTCACAATAACTCTATTAAACGACTTTAGTAAACTACAAGAATATATGCATAGAATATTATATAAAATTAGGAAAGCAATACAAAGTGAAAAGTTCAACAAAGAAATAGAAGGAAAAAGAAAAGAACCAAATAGAAATCTTAGAGATGATAAATAGAATGATGGAACTGAAAAATTCAAAAGAAAGCTTCAACAGCAGACTAAATCAAACCGAAGAAAGAGTAAGTGAGCTCAAAAATAGAATATATGAAATTATTCAGTCAAAGGAGCAAGAAGACAAAAGGATAACAAAAAAGAATTTTAAAAGCCTATGGGAAGGGCTGGGGATATAGCTCAGTTGGTAGAGTGTTTGCCTTGAAAGCACAAGGCCCTGGGTTTAATCCCCAGCACCGCGGGGTGGGGGGGGTGGGGGGGGTGAAGCCTATGGGAATTATAAGTCAACATCAAGAGATCAAACTTTTATATGATAGGAGTGCACAAAAGGAGGACAAAGGGAAAAAGGGACTGGAAGCTCATTTAAAAAAATAATGACAGCTGGGCATGGTGGCCCACGCCTGTAATCCCAGCACTTGGGAGGCTGAGGCAGGAGGATCCAGAGTTCAAAGCCAGCCTCAGCAACTTAGCGAGGGCCTAAGCAACTCAGTGAGACTCTGTCTCTAAATAAAATACAAAATAGGACTGGGGATGTGGCTCAGTGGCGGAGTGTCCCTGGGTTCAATCCCCAGTACCCCCCCCCCAAAAATAATGATAACAATGGCTGAGAACTCCCCAATTTGGGGGTCAATGGTAACTTCCAGGTACAGGAAATGCAGACATCTCCAATCAAATTCAGCACAAAAAGCTGGGTGTGGTGGCACATGCCTGTAATCCCAGTGGCTTGGGATGCTGAGACAGGAGGATTGTGAGTTCAAAGCCAGCCTCAGCAATAGCCGGGCACTAAGCAGCTTAGTGAGACCCTATCTCTAAATAAAATGCAAAATAGGGTTGGGGATGTGGCTCAGTGGTTGAGTGCCCTTGAGTTCAATTCCTGGTGCTCTGTACCCCAAAAATTCAACACAGAGAGTTTACTAAGACATAACTGAAGTATCAAAAATCAAAGACAGAAGAAATTCTAAGAGCAGCAAGATGAGAAACTTACATCACATATACAGGATTGAAAATACACCTGTCAGTGGATTACTG
The DNA here is from genome assembly GCA_020662805.1 of Glaucomys volans. Lineage (NCBI taxonomy): Eukaryota > Metazoa > Chordata > Mammalia > Rodentia > Sciuridae > Glaucomys > Glaucomys volans. Next base: position 595,107 of record JAJEJO010050900.1, on the reverse strand, counting down.
AGAAGAAACCATGTGCACTAGAAGAAAGGGGGACGATACACTCAAATTACTGAAGGAGGGAAAAAAAAAACAACAAAAAACCCCCCTAACCGTTCAACCCAAAATACTGCACTCAGTAAGGCTTTCTTTCAGAAATGATGAGGAAATAAATACCTTCCAAGACAAAAGCTAAGGGAGTAATCATCATTAGACTCAAATTACAGAAATAACTAAATGGAGTACGGAAACGGCTAACAGCGCATAACACATAAAAGCACAAAACTCAATGGTATAAGTAATCCAGAGCCATATTCGAAACACTTTATGATTATAATGATGGTGCATAAAGCAATTTTGTGCCAAGTACAAAGGAAAAAAAATCAGTAATAACTAAAACTAAGATAAATCACCAAGGGATACAGATTATACAATTATGTGAATTTTAACATCAAAAACATAATGCAGGGAATGCCAGTAAGAATGTACGGTGGTTGGATGCAATCAGGATTCAGATGTTATCAGCAGAAATAGACTGTTAAAGATGCTCCGTAGAAGCCTCATCGTAAAATCTTTAGCAAACACACAAAACAGGAGTTAAAAAGATTCAAAACATAGCACTAGGGGCTGGGGATATAGCTCAGTTGGTAAAATGCTGGCCTCACAAAACGCAAGGCCTGGGTTCAATCCCCAGCACCGCAAAAAACAAAAACAAAAACAACAACAACACAAAAACAAAAAAAAAACAAAATACAGCACTACAGAAAATCAACAATTTGTAAAAGAAGACAGTACAAAAACAAAAAAGGTAAAGTATCTATAAAACAAACATAACAAAATGGTAGCAGTAAATCCTTATCTATTAATAATTACTCTGAATATGTTCATGGATTGAAAGAAAATTATTAAAATATCCATACCACCCAAAGTGATCCACAGTTTCAATAAAATCCCTTTCAAAATTTCAATGCCATTTTTTTCATAGAAAGAGAAAAAAACAGCCCTAGAATTAGTTTGGAAACACAAAAACTCCAAATATCCAAAGTAATCATGAACAAGAACAACCCTGGAGGTATCACACTACCTGATTTCAAACAGTACTAAAAAAACAAAGAAAACAATATGGTGGTTAAAAAAAAAAAAAAAAAAAAGACACATCAACTAGTGAAACAGAAGAGACAGCCCAGAAATGAAACCACATGTGAATGGTCAATTGCAATTCAACAAAGGTGCCAAGAATATATAATGGTAAAAGGATAGTTTCTTCAAGAAACAGTGCTGGAAAACTGGATATACATGTGAAGAAATATGATAATATACTTGTAACTCATATATAAAACTTAACTCAAAATGGATTAAAGAATTAACTTTTTTTTTTTTTTTTTTTTTGGTACTGGGGATTGAACCCAGGGGCACTTCACCACTGAGCCACATTCCCAGCCCTATTTTGTATTTTATTTTAGAGACAAGGTCTCACTGAGTTGCTTAGGGCCTCGCTAAGTTGCTGAGGCTGGCTTTGAACTCGAGATCCTCCTGACTGAGCCTCCAAGTGCTGGGATTACAGGCGTGCGCCATCGTGCCCGGCAAGAATTAACTTTTTAAAATGACAAACTGTAATATCAGTAGAAGGAAATAGGAGGAAAAACTACATGACACTCATCTTGGCAACTGGATTTGATCCTAAAGGCACAACAAAAAACAACAGCAACAAAGGAATTACAACAAACTAAAAAGCTTTTGCACAGTAATGGATACAATTCATAGTGTAAAGAGAAAATCTATGAATTGGGAGAAAATATTTGCATACCTTACACCTCATAAAGGACCAATATCCACAATATATAAGGAACTCAAACAATTCAATAGTAAGAACATACACATACACTATACACACCCACAATAAAAAATGGGCAAAAGATCTGAATAGACAATTCTAAAAAGATGACACACAAAGGGTTTGTGAAAAAAACCGTTTAACATTGCTAATTATTAGGGAAATCAAAACCATAATGAATTTTTTTTTTTTTTTTTGGTATTGGGGATTGAACCCAGGGGCACTCCACCACTGAGCCACATCCCCAGCCCTATTTTGTATTTTATTTAGAGACAGGATCTCACTGAGTTGCTTGGGCCTCGCTAAGTTGCTGAGGCTGGCTTTGAACTCGTGATCCTCCTGCCTCAGCCTCCCAAGTGCTGGGATTACAGGTGTGTGCCACCGTGCCCCGAGGAAATATCATTTTTGTATCTGTCAGAATGGCTGTAGTAAAAGATACAAAAGATAACAGTATGGGTGAGGATATAGAAAAAAAGGAATTCTTGAATAATATTGGGGGTAATGTAAATTAGTACAGTCATTATGGAAAACTGTATGGAGGTTCCTTAAACAAAAAGTGGAATCACCATATGATTAGTGGCTTTTTTCCCTTTTTCTCTTTTCTTATCTTTCTTTTTTGGTACCTGAAAGTGAACTTAAGGGTGCTTAACCACTACGCCATATCCACAGCTCTTTTTATTTTGAGACAGGGTCTTGCTAAGTTGCTTAGAGACTCACTAATTTGCTGAGGCTGGTTTCAAACTTTTGATCCTCCTGCCTCAGCCTCTCCAGTTGCTTGGATTATAGGCATGTGTGCCATCATGCCCAGCCTGGTTTACCATATGATTCAAGAATCTTCCTACTGCACATATATCCAAAAGAAATGAAACCAGTGTGTCAAAGAGATATCTGTACTCTCATTTTTCTTGCAGCGAAAAGCACAACAGCACACAAAAGCACAACAGCCAAGAAATAAAAACAATCTAGATGCCCATCAGCAGATGAATGGACAAAGAACTTGTGGTGTATATATTCAGCCTTAAACAAGAAGGAAATTTTGTCATTTGAGACCATGTGGATGGAACTGGAAAACATACTAAGTGAAATAAGTCAGGCACAGAAAGATAAACACTTTTCACTTATATGTGGAATTTAAAATAACTGAATTCATAGAACAAAGAATAGCTGCTTATAGAGGCAGGGAGGGTGGAAGAATGGGGACATGATGATCAAAGTGTACAAAATCTCAGACAAGAGGAACCAGTATTTTTTTCCTTCTGAGATATACTGCAAAGTGTGAATGTAGTTAATAACAGTATATGGTATATTTAAAAATTGCTAGAGAATATAAATTCCAAAAATTCCCATCACAAAAAACCAGTGGTTTAGGTGATATGTTACTTATCTTAATTTAATTATTCCACATTATATTCATAAATCAATTGTACTCCATAAATATATACAATTGTGCTAGGGATGTTGGAGCATGGCAGGAAGGTCAAGAGTTCAGTCAGCCTCAGCAACGGTGAGGCACTAAAAGCACCTCAGTGAGACCCTGTCTCTAAATAAAATACAAAATAGGGCTGGGGATGTGGATCAGTGGTCAAGTGCCCTAGAGTTCAATCCTTGGTACTGCCTCCTAAATATATGTATATACACAATTGTAAGTAGTCAATTTACAATTAAAAACTCCCAGAATTTTAAATTAAAAGCAATAAATTATATCACTAATTTGTAATTAGGTCACTGGATTTAACAGTCAATGTTTAGATACTAATGACTGATAATCATATTGGCAAAATCATCCAAACTACTAAAGAATATATAATTCTAATCACACAACAGTTGTTGAACATATACAGTTATGGAAATCTACCCAAGTCATTTAACAAAGTAACTCATACAGTAAAACTAGACAACATATTTTCATGCACAAACACAGGTAAAATATTAAAAAAAAATATTGGCAAAATAGTATCTATCTGTGTATTTAAGGACTAACACACCATAATTAAATATGACTTATCTTATAAATGCAGTAAAATTTCAATGTGAGAAAAATTTATTTTCCCATGTGAAGAATTTAAAAAATGAAACAATTATTTCAAGAAATATAAAAATAAATGTATTTTGAGACCCTTTATTAAAAACTGGGTAAGATCAGAATGGTTCTTCCTTAACCTAAGTAAGGATATTTTGTAGACACCCATAGAAACACACTTAATAGTAAACATTAGAACTGCCAATAAAATTTTTAAAGAAGAAAATAATTATTTCAAATTTTGCTACAAATCCTACTGAATGTAGTTTTTTAAAAGATAAAAACAAAAAAGGAAAAGTTAACATATGTACCGGGCAAAACATTATATATACAGAGCTATTGCCAATTTCGAGAAATCAACACTTTGAGACATATATCAGATGTCAGATATATACTAATCACTTGGAAATGTCATAGAAGAAAATATTCCATTTATACTACCAAAAAATTTTATGAAATATAAGAAAACTGAATAAGAAATGTGCAAAATCTTTTTGAAAAAATGAAACTTTATACAACATAAAGAGAAGCAGATTTAGCATATTCAAAAATAGCAAGATTCAATAGTTAATATGTGAATAGTCTATCAAGTTTCTTGTAAAACAATTAAGACTAAATAAAATATGACAACCATCCTTTTAAAAGTATGCCAAGTTTAAAAGAAAGAAGATCCTGAGGTACCACAGTAAATTCAGAATCCCAAACTAGAGAGGTAAACATGCTTTGATAGTTACAGTTATACTCAGGACATTTACTGACTATAAGTGCTTATATCTTAATTCTTGAAATTAATTGCTTAAATCTTTTTTTGTGTGTGTGTGTGGTGGGGGAGAACTACCAGGAATTAAACTCAGGGGCACCTGACCACTGAGTCACATCCCCAGCCCTATTTTGTATGTTATTTAGAGACAGGGTCTCACTGAGTTGCTTAGCACCCTGCCATTGCTAAGGCTTGCTTTGAACTCTGAATCCTCCTGCCTTAGCCTCTGGAGCCACTGGGTTTACAGGCATATGCCCTCCAGCCCCGCCCATGCTTAAATTTTACTTATCTGAAAAAAATATTCAAGAAATTGGCCTCGGATCCACAAAAAGGTAGGGATTATGAATAAGCCTCTCTATAAAAGTGGAACTATCCAAGATCTACAATGTGGAGAAAGGGTTAAAAAAAAAAATCCATCTAGCCTTAAAGGAAAATGACAAGGAGTATCTCAGTCTTGGCCTAGACAGAAGGAAAAAAAAAAAAGCTATGGATAATTCTTCGGTATACAAGAGTTACATATTCAAGAAATGGAAAAATTAGACCTGTTCTCCAGAGACTGGAATGGTTAAATGACATATAATGTAAATGTTTGAAATACATGAAAACATGAAATAAAAACCACAAGAAAGAGCCCACATCAGGAAAGGAGAGACTATCAACTTCTTCAAATCAAACAACATAACTAATTGTATTAAAATCTTAGAGAAAAAGAGATCTTAAAAGCAGTCAGAGAAAACACAGGTTACTTACAAAGGGAACAGTAATGAAATAGATGACAGACTTCTCAAGAGCCACAACAGAAGCCAAAAGACAGTAGGATGATACCTTCAGAGTGCTGAGAAAAAAATAATCGTTACTGTAGAATTTTACACTCCATTAAACCATTAGGTAAGAATGACAGTATAGTAGGTTATTTTTTCAAATAATAAAAGTATTTACTGAGAATAAGCCTTCACTAATGCATTTCATGATATGTAAAATGATCCCGGAAGGAATGCATGGTGAAAGAGGAATAATGTGCAAATAAAAGGATAATTGTGAACAATTCCACAAGCAAACATTATAAAACAAAGTAATGCCCACTACAGAAGTTTAAAAGAGAATGGAACTCAAATGCCAGATGACAATAACCTACTGGATGAGAGAAATCAATCAAAGTCAAAGTACTCTATCATATTTTATAAAGTCCTGGGGGAAGACAACCATCAATTTACAAAGTCTAAAATTAACAAAGACTTAAATCAAACAAACAATATTTATGTATTCATTAAGTATTTAAGTCCATAAACAATATTTATTAAGTCAAACCAACAATAATGACAATGATTTAAGAACCCAAACAGGTCGAAATATCCATAAAATACTTAAATTTAGCAGAAATGCTATTTCATTTTCTTTCTTCCTTTTTTTGGTACCAGGGATTTAGTCCAGGGGCACTTAACCAATCAGCCGCATCTCTACCCCTTTATAATATTTATTTGGAGACAGGGTCTTGATCAGGGCCTCACTAAGTTGCTGAGGCTGGCTTTGAACTGGTGATCCTCCTGCCTCAGCCCCCAGAGTTGCTGGATTACAGGCATGCGCCATTGTGCCTGGCAATTTAATTTTCTTACCTACCAAATGACAAAGATAACTGTAAGTGATAATATCCAGTGTTGATAAAAGTATAGAAAAAGAGCAGTTGTACACTGCGGTAGACTATTGATTAAAATTCAGAATTTTATGTTTTTATTGCTGAATACTACTCCATTCTAAGGACATACCAAATTTTATTTATCATTCATCAGTTCATGGACACTTGGGTTTTTCCTCCTTTTTGGCTACTGTGAATAATGAAATATAGAGCACTTTTGCCTTCAAATGTTGCAAATGATTAGCAGTGTCAGATTTCTTCATTTTTGCCAATCTACAACATGTGAAACATTAAATCACTGAGATTTTAATTTGCATTTCCACTTTTTCATATGCGTATTGTCTATTTCTCATTTTCTTCAACTGCTCATAAATATCTTGTGGAATTTTTCTTATAAAATCCTTTCCTATTCTGGGTACTAATTTTATTCCTGCCTATATGCATCTTAAGTATCTTCAGTATCTTCATCTAATTCACAGTTTGTCTTCTTCTTCTTCTTTTTTTTTTTTTTTTTTTAGTTGTAGATGGGCACAATACCTTTGTTTTCTTTATTTATTTTTATGTGGTACTGAGGATCCAATACAGTGCCTTATACCTGCTAGGCAAATGCTCTGCCACTGAGTCACAACCCCAGGCCATCTTCTACTCTTTCTCTTTTTTAAGATGTTGATAGACCTTTATTTTATTCATTCATTTATATATGGTACTAGGAATCGAACCCAGTGCCTCACACATGCTAGGCAAGTGCTCTGCCACTGGGCCACAATACCAGCCCTCTTTTTTTTTTTTTAATTACAAAAGGTAGGCTATGTTTATTCAGAGTCACAACCAGCTGACTGACTCAGTATGAGTCAAGACCACAAAGAAACCATTTCTCCTCCATTATGAGTCCTAGGATTGAAAGTTAGACTGGTAGGAGTTCTGCTTGGGGCCCATTCACAGGTTTACAAGTTTCTCATTGAGGGCAATCTGTGACTGTGTGAGACTGGCCAGGTAGATCACACCAACATTGCTGTTGAGCCTGGTCTGAAGTTGTCAGGAACTATTTTGGGTACTTGGTTAACCAGGCTCATCAAGAAGTGGCCCACGGTACTATGAGCTGATACCTTTCCAGACAGCACAATAACTATAAAGCCTTCGGATGAACAAATAATGAAAGGGCAAGACAGTTATATGCCAGTATATAGCATTTACTTCAGTCAGGAATCAGAGGGCACCACCTTAGAGAATAAAATGAGTACAATAAAATGAGTACAATAAAGTGATCATCTAGGTTAGATCACTTAATAAAAGTTCTGATATGGGCTCTGTTACTTATCATAATGCTATAGAAAAAAAAACTTTCTTAGACAATTATAGATTTGTCCTAACCTATTTTCCAATGAAAGATGACTCTAGCATATTCAATGTAAAATATCAAGTTTTTAATAAGTTAATATTTAACTACTAAGCATGTGTAAGAGGATGTATTCGGCAATATACTGTGTTTACTTGAGTTGTTACTAAAATGCATTGACCTACTTTATCACTACTCAAATGATATAAGCTCTTCTGATCAGAAAAGCTATACATTTCTGCATCTGTTTTTTAAATTTTTGACTGAGGTTTATGAATTATTCAGAGATCTTTTATCAGATCTAAAGCATAAAGTGTACAGCCTCTTTTTTCTGACAATATTTACAAGTGTCTCATAATTCAAATCTAGCTCCTTGAACACCAAGGAAGCTGGTAGGAAGACAGGTATCAGAAGGCAGCATTAAAGCCTTTCTGAAGAATGGAGAAGATCCCTATAAAGCTATTCTATTTTCAGCAATTTCAAAACATTCCTTTCAGAATTGTAAGAAATTTAGTCAAGCAAGGTATGGTGGTGCATGCCTATAATCCCAGCAGGTCAGAAGGCTAAGGTAAGAGGATCATGAGTTCAAAGTGAGTCTCAGCAATTAAGCAAGGCCCTAAGCAACTTACAGAGACCCTGTCTAAAATAAACACACACAAAGATGGAGATGTGGCTCAGTGGTTAAATGCCCTTGGGTTCAATCCTCAGTGCTACTCCCCCACCCCAAAAAGTCAATTATTTAAAAGCAGCCTTGAAATAATAGCAGAGAAAGCAGCCATACTAAATTTAGATCCCAAGATACAAGCAACAGATATCCTTACCTAGTGATACCAAGTTGCTATAGTTCTCCAACATCACATCTCTATACAAATCCTTTTGGGCAGAGTCCAGGCATTCCCACTCTTCCTGAGAGAAGTCAATTGCAACATCCCTGAACATCACTGACCTCTGAAACAACAAACATAGTATTAATTATAGAAATAAATAAAATAGTTTTTCAGTGAAGGGGGAAGTTAAGAGGGGCACTCTATAAAGGAAGCAAATTCAATTCAATTATACATTCTTCCCATTCAGTGCCTAATAATGTGCCTAATTTTAAAAGCCTATAAAAGCCTGAGCTCTTGCCACATAAAGGACTGAGTCCAGTCAAGACCAACTCCTATCTTGTCTAATTGAGAGACTTACATCTAAAGAGAAATTGAAGGATTTTTCATGGGTGGTATCATTTAACATACTTCTCTATCTTATAAAATCATAGATATTTGCTTTTGTTAAATCAGTTTTCCTTGTATTCCTAGTCTACAGATGCTCAAAGCATTGTTGAATAGGTATATAAATATAGGTTAGAGTAGAAGCCCACAGTTATGGAAGACACTTATAAGAATGGGACAAAATGGGGATAGTTAGGAAGATAGTTAATGGGGTCAGTTAAGAAGGCAGTTTCAGGAATAAAGAACACTAAAACACATATGCCCTATAAAAAAGTAATTAAAGGGTACAAAGAAATGCAAAGTCACCTGAGACATGATTTTTAGAGCTGTAAGAAATGACCATTCCTCTTCTGGGCTCCTATCTTAGAGCAGCACAGAATATGGAAAAGGCAGAGCTGAGGAGGAGAAAACAGAAGCATGAGACCAGGTTTTCTGCAAGTCTTCAAAGAATTACATCAGAATGATCTATGTTGCTCTTTTCTTCCTATCTTTTAATCCCACTCCTAAACTATATATTAAGGGGGATAGACATAGATGTTGGTTCTTATCCCAGTCAAAATTAATGCTCTCTATATTCAAAAGAAAACATAACTTCTCAAGCAATTTTGAAATGATATCTGTAGACATTTTATAATACAAAAATAGAAATAATGACCATTATTCAATATATTAATGAGCATATATAACTATATTAGAAGGTCCAAATAATTAAATAATTATGCTTACAACTATTTTTTTTGTTTTGTTTTGTTTTTGTTTTTGTGGTGCTGGGGATTGAACCCAGGGCCTTGTGCTTGCGAGGCAAGCACTCTACCAACTGAGCTATATCCCCAGCCCCTATGCTTACAACTATTTTTAATGAATAAACTTCAATTTGTAAGATGTCAATATTCAACTAAATGTTTTTGACACCTTTTACTTATATTTGGCATTTTGAAACAAAAGCTAAAAATGTGTATGTGTGTTCAGATGTATGTGTAGAATAAATAGAAATGCATTATCTACAAATAGAACAAATATTTGTTATTGGCAAGTTAAATATTTAAAGCAGTATTTCTATCAGTGCTGTGACTTTTGAAATGGTTAAAAATATTTCAGTAAATTTCTCAACAAAATAAAATACAATCTTTTCTCAAACCATAGTTGCGTTCATGGAAAATTCACCTAACAATAAAACCATCCAACAAAAGGACAATATATCAATTTAGCCTTTACAAAAAAAAAAAAATCTCACAAAAATGCTCTAGGTAAGAGCTTTCAGACCTAAATAATTATAAACACATTTTTTTCAGCTGTGGTCCCCATTTTGAGTCACACAGACTGGAGGACATCTACAGCAGAAGTTGGCAAATGATTGTCCACCAACTAGTTTTGTAAATAAAATTTTATTGTAATACATGTATACTCATTTTTAAATATATTATCTTTGGCTACATTCACACTACAGTGGTAGAGCTGAATAGCTGTAAAAGAGATCATCTGGCCCACAAAGCATAAAAATATTTACTGTTCAGCCCTTCATAGAAAAAGCTGGGTTAACCTCTGATCTAGATCTATGACCTCAAAGCTAGAAGCCTTTCCTTTCAACCAGTTATTTTAACATTCAAAAGCACCCAGAAATATTTCTTGAATAACCCACTTAGAGAATCACTGCCACTGCAGAGAATCATTGATATAGGAGCCTAGTAAATATTTAATTGGAATTTCCATTTCTTTCGCATCTAGAAATCTATAATAGATAACTGTGCCCATTCTAACAATCACAAAAGACACTTGGATAAAGATAAAAAATCATAATGTCTTTTAATTTCACCAGAGAAGCAGAAACACAAATTTAGATAAGTTAACTCCAAATTTAGATTAGATAACTCCAATACATGCTCTCCATTCCTGGTTGGACTTAAACTAAATTGTATTAGGAATAGTCCAAACCTTTCAATGAAAGAGAGATAAGAAAAGCAAGTTCCACCTATATGCTTTTTATAAGAAGTACACTTTAAATATAAAGACACAAGGATTGAAAGTAAAATGGTCAGAAAAATGCTACATGAATGCTAAGCATAAGAATGCTTGTGTGCTTGTATTAATATAAGACAAAATAGACCTCAAGACAAAGAGTAATACTAGGGATAAAGAGGATCAATCCATCAAGACATAACAATCCTAAATTATAGATATCTAATAAAATGCTTTGAAATACAAGAAAAAAAATTGAACTATATGAAGAGACAAATCCACAATCAGAATTAGAGATTACATTTTAGAAGCCAGGTGTGGTGACGTACTCCTGTAATCCCAATTACTCAGGAGGCTTAAGGCAGGTGAATAATAAGTTTGAGGTGAGCCTGGACAACTTTAGAGAGACCCTATCTCAAAATAAAGGGCTGGGGATGTAGTCAGTGGTATAATGGCCCTGAGTTCCATACCCAGGACTGCCAAAAATATCTTGGAACTGGGCTCAGTGATACATGCCTACAGTCCCAACTACTTGAGAGGCCAAGGCAGGAGGATCGCTTGAAACTAGCAGCACAAAACCAGCCTAGGCAGCATAACAAGATTCCATCTCCAAAACAAACAAACAAGCAAACAAACAACAATAACAAAAAACCCAAACACCCCAAAAAAGCTAGAGAAAGAACAGAACAAATCAACAACAAAAAATATCAGTAACAATATAGAGGATTTATATAAGATTTTATCAAGTTCCTTGACATGATTGATACATGTATAGAATGCTACATGTGACTGTCAAAAGCTGTGCTAGGCTGAGCTGGAGAGAGTGGAGTTGCCAGGCATCTGAGTGGTTGAGTAAGGCAACGAGCCAAAATGAAAGTAACAGTTCAATCTTTAATCACTTACTGATCATTGAGTATAAGCAGGAGGCTAATCCAGAAAAAGCAGCAACTCCTCAAATGTTCAAGTTTCTCCCATTGAACGGTACTAATACAGTGAATCACACTATCAAGGGATCAGGAATAAAAGGCTTCTGCATTTTATGGACTAGAAATAGGGAAGTGGGATGCGGGGTAGGGTAGGAATAGATAGGTACTGATTCATAGTGGAAAAAAATACCTTAAAGGTTTTACCTCTTTGCCTCCATAAGGATGTCTTGGCAAAAGTGCTTCCTAATGGAGGGACCTGGGATAGAAATGCAGACAAGCCTAAGAGCATGAATGGCCAGCAGTGCCTGAGTCCTTGACTTCAACTTTCTTTGCAGACTGCGATGTAGTCAATGTGTACGCAGTCTGGTAAGGGGATGACAGCTTTCTCCTGCAAGGATAGCTTCTGGAGGAGCCTAACAGCTCACACATACAATTTTGGCAGGAGCCAGACTCATCACCAACTATCGAAAGTACATTCTTTTCAAGAACACATGGAGGGCCATGGTGCACGACTGTAACCCCAGCGACTTGCGAGGCTGAGGCAGGAGGATCGCGAGTTCAAAGCCAGCCTCGGCAACTTAGCGAGGCCCTAAGCAACTCAGTGAGACCCTGTCTCTAAATAAATACAAAATAGGGCTGGGGATGTGGCTCAGTGGCCCAGTGTCCCTGAGTTCAATCCCCGGTTCCCCCCCGCCTCACCCAAAAAAACAACAACACATGAGGGGCTGGGGATATAGCTCAGTTTGTAGAGTGCTTGCCTGTCAAGCACAAGGCCCTGGGTTCAATCCCCAGGATGCCAAAAAAAAAAAAAAAAAAGGAACACATGGAAACGTCACCAAATAAACCAGATACCGAGTCACAAAACATGAATCAATAAATATTTTAAAATGAAATGATACAGAGGCTATTCTCTGGTCTGTGTCCACACATTATTAATAAAGAAACTAATAAAAATCAGAGGTATAGAACAATCTCCAATATTTAGAAATTTAATACACTTCCCTATAAGCCATGGTTCAGAGAAGAAATCACAAAATACATTGAAATGAATGATTACAGAACACACTTATCAAATTTTGTGGCCTGAAGTTAAGGCAGTATTTAGAAGAAGATTTATAGTTTTAAATGCTAAGGTGTACTAGAAGAAAAAGGAAAGTGAAAGAACAACAATTTCGGTTCTAATGTTAACAAGCTAGCATGCAGCTTAATTTGATTTAAAGTGAGGACGGATCCCTTCAGAAAAATATCAGTCCATGAATGCAGAATAAATGACAGAAGTAGAATAACCCCTGAGAAAATAAGAGTTAATTAAAGATGTCAATGACTACTAAAGGAAACCATATAAAGGACAATAACCAAATACTATGTATATCACCACATATGAAGGATTCGTGTAAAATAAACAAACCTGAATATGATTAAGTCTTTATAAATATATACAAGAAGTGTAGGCCATAGGAACAGGTTAAATTAAATCACAGGCAATAGCAAAATCTAGAAAATTAGTTTCTCTATAAGGAACTCTGTTTATGGAACATACAAGGAAGGACAGAATGGAATTACCTACAGATTAAAAAACTTTAAGAAACCTATTACAGTATCATAAATAGAGGGCTGGGGATGTAGTTCAGTAGTAGAGCACATGCCTAGCATGCACAAAGCCCTGGGTTCAATTCCCAGTACTGTCAAAAACAGACACCAGACCTTAAACTGTACTACAGAGCAATAATAACAAAACGGCATGGTACTGGCACCAAAATACACAGGCAGACCAATGGTACAGAATAGAAGACACAGAGACAAACCCACAAAAATACAGTTGCCTCATACTAGACAAAGGAGCCAAAACATACAATGGAGAAAAGATAGCCTGTTCAACAACTGGTGCTGGGAAAACTGGAAATCCATATGTAGTAAAATGAAATTAAACCTCTATCTCTCACCCTGCACAAAACTCACCTCAAAATGGATCAAGGACTTAGGAATTAGACCGGAGATTCTGCATCAAATAGAGGACAAAGTAGGCCTGAATCTTCATCATGTTGGCTTAGGATCAGACTTCCTTAACAAGATTTCCAAAGCACAAGAAATCAAAGCAAGAATCAATTAATGGGATGTGCCGAGGTCCAGCCTAGCAGGGGTCGTGGCACAGCTTGGTGGGGGGAAGGTGTGGGAGACGAGAATAAAGCGCCACAGACTGGAAGATCAGAGGCTTAGTTGTAACTTTACTGTTACATGGCTAAATTCTAAGTTCACTCTAGCTACTGTTTCACACACGATCTATATATATCTATACATTCAGCTTGAGTACATTCTTTTGAGGTTACATGAGGGGGTGGTACAAACTCTAAGGGAATGTGATAGACATAAGTATAATCAAAACAAATCAAATTCTACCTTTCTAAACAAAACATCACTAAACCATTAACTGGTTCTGGTTTTCGTCTTACTAGGAACAATAAGTCGAGGCCATCCTCATAAACTATATAGGTTTTGACACGTCATGGTTTAAAGTTATGTCAAGGATAACAAACAGTTGTACTTAGACATCTCTGGGAGGCTGAAGCATAAATACCTTTTTTTTTAAATTTACTTATTGATTCATTGAACACAAATGGAGTACAGCTATTGTTTCAAGGGTTGTACACAAAGTAGAGTCACACCATCTGTGCTTTCATGCATGTACAA
>JAJEJO010050900.1:324769-570767 GCA_020662805.1 Glaucomys volans | reverse complement strand
TGGGGGGTAAAATTAATAACAATGTGTGACAGATACCATTGCCCTGTGTACATGCATGAATGCACAGATGGTGTGACTCTACTTTGTGTACAACCAGTGAAACAATAGCTGTACTCCATTTGTGTTCAATGAATCAATAAGTAAATAAAAGAAAAAATAAAATAAAATAAAATAAAATAAATAAATAAAAATATTGGGCTGGGCACGGTGGTGCATGCCTGTAATCCCAGCACTTGGGAGGCTGAGGCAGGAGGAAAGTTCTGCCAGCCTCAGCAACTTAGTGAGGCCCTAAGCAATTCAGTGAGACCCTGTCTCTAAATAAAATACAAAAAAGGGCTGGGGATGCGGCTCAGTGGAGGAGTGCCCCTGGGTTCAATCTCTGGTACCAAAAAAAAAAAAAAAAAAAAAAAAAAAAATTGGTATGGTAATTTTAAAGTTCTTTCTTTCTCTCAATCCAAAAGAAGGCAGGAAAGATGGAAAAGGAAATAAAAAGCAAATGGAACATATAAAACAAATAGTAAGATAATGAATATGAACCAAACCACATCAATACTCACACTAAATATACATGATCTGAATACTTCAATTAAAGAAGATTGCCAGCTGAGTACAGTGGGGCATGCCTGTAATCCCAGGATTATAGTCATGACTGTGAGTTCAAAGTCAGCCTCAGCAACTTAGTGAGGCCCTAAGCAACTCAGCAAGACCTTGTTTCTAAATAAAATATAAAAAGGGTTGGGAATGTGGGTTAAGAACCCCTGAGTTCAACCTCTGGTTCCCCCCTCCCCCAAAAATTGCCAAATTGGATAAAAACACAAAACCCAACTATATGCTGTCTACAAGAAATGCATTTGAAATATCAAAACACAAATAGGTTAAAAGTAAAAGAATAAGCTGGCTGTGGTGGTATACACCTGTAATTCCAGCAACTTGGGAGGCTTAGACAGGAGGATAGCAAAATTCAAGGCTAGCCTGGGCAACTTAATAACACCCTGTCTCAAAATGAAAAATAAAAGAGCTGTGAATGTAGCCAGGTGATAGAATGCCCCTGGGTTCAATCCCCAGTACAGACAAAAACTATTTATATAGAAAAAGGCATACCATGCTAACATCAATGAAAATTAAGATGGAGTGCTTACTTTAACAGCAAACGAGATGTTCAGAGAAAGAATATTATCATGGATAAAGAAGAACATTTGATAAGAAAAAAGGGCTAATTCACCATTGGGGCATAAAGTTGGGACTCCTATGTACCTAATAACTGTTTCAAAACAGGTGAAACAAGAACTGATAGAAACTACAAGGTGAGAGACATAAATCCAAGAAATAAACAAAATCAGTAAAGATACTGAAGATTTAAAAATACTATAGATCTACCTGAACCAGTTGACAATTATAAAACATTCTACCCAGCAAAAGAGAGGAACAATCTTTTTAAGTGCACATGAACCATTTACTAAGATGCCTCAAATTCTAGGTCATAAAACAAATCTTAATATATTTAAAAGGATTCAAATCACACAAAGTGTATTCTCTGAACACAAGAGAATAAAATTAGAAATCAATAGCAAAAAGATCTCTGGAAGATCCTCAAACTATATGAAAATGAAATAACAGGGGATGGGGCTATAGCTCAGTGGCAGAGCACCTGCCTAACACATGTGAGGCACTGGGTTTGATCCTCAGCACCAAAAAAATAATAATAATAAAACAAATAAAATAAAGGCATGACGTCCATCTATAACAACAAAAAAATTTTAAAAAATGAAATAACAGACATTAAAATAGTCCAATAGTTGACAAATAAACAAAAAGACAAAAAGTATTCTGAACAGAAGGCAGAATAATGAAACAAGATTGGCAAATGATACCTTTTGAAATGGGCACAAATGATTCATTATACTCTTGTATATGTTTGAAAATTTCAAAGAAACCCAAAGCAAACCCTAAAAAAGGTTTAAAAATGAAAACGTTGTTGTGTCAGAAATAAAAATAGAGATCTTATTTTCAAATCCATGGATATCAAAACCATTCTTCCTAAATTTAACCACTACTGGGAAGCATCCTCACAGTTAACCGCACGTTCTTCTTGCTCTCAATCTATAAAAAATTGCTTTGTCCTTCCACCATCTAAGATTTAGGTAGGAAATTGCAGAAAACAAACAAACAAACAAACAAACAAAAACCAAAAAAACAAAGATTCCTGTGTCCTGAAAACACAAAGACAATTCAAGAAACAAAGAGGAAATATATACTCACCTTGAACTTTGCTTTTGAATGTGTGACAGTCATTCTTTCCTCCTTTTGGCTCTGCTCTCAGAAAAAGAAAATGGAATGAGACACTAGGCTTTTCTTCAATTATACTCTATATGAGAACACACCCTCTCCCACTATACCACAGTTTACCCCTCTTTATCAGACAGGCAAGTCAAAAGGAGATTACAACAGTTTTGCATCTTCTGTATCAAAAAGGGCCCAAGCTGTCTTGGGTCAGAATTTATTTCTGGATTCAAAGGTGTCCACTAGCGATTGAGCACTGCAGTGGAGTTCTAAAGACTGTCCTTGGCTCTTATAGCACTCCCTCTGCAAGCACCCACTCCTGGAACCCTGGTCTATTTCCAAGGGGCCAGTCCTGAAAGAGCAATCAGCTCTAAAGTTCCCAAGATTAGGTCTGTGGCTGGGAAATAACTCCTTTTCTTCACACAGAGGCTCAAATTTCTGACTTCCTTCTTCCTCCCACTTCTCTGTATCCAATTCCCTTAGGGCTATAAAGTTAAAGGGAGATGACCTGGAAGCAGTGGCCATCCTACAACTCAAGATTCCAAGATGAACTAAGATTTGACATAGAAAAGAAGAAATTCAGGCCATGTGTGAGATGGGTAGCCACTGTGGTCAAAACGTGTCAAGCACCTAAGTTTTCAGAGCGGTAAAAAGACACACGGGACTCATGATCCACAAGACTCCACCCCAGAATGAACCCCAAAATACCAGAACAAAATTTTATCACTGTACTCCACTAAACTCATGTGAGATCACAGACTATAAAATATAGGAATAGCCACACAAAGTCGCACACATAATAGTCAATCACAATCATCAGGTTATGGTGTTATGGCATCTATCCTTAAACAAAATCCAATCAAACATGGGGATTGAACACAAACACATCCAAGCACCTTAACAGGTACGCACACCGCCCAAAACACCCTTTCAGAGCGACCCCTTTGCTCTCTTCGCGCAGTCAATAAATGGTCGCATAGAATTCCAGTCACACATGGCACACACACAATCAGTCACTCGCTAAGTTCACGTCAAAGAAACACGCAGTCATAAACACTGTCTCGGCAACCTCACGGCAAACACGTCAGACACAGGATACCAGGCACACACACTAAGTGACACAAGCACATCCAAACACTCTGCCACAACCGCACGATCCGTTATATACGAGGTACGCAGAGTCACACATGCCGATCTCCCGTCACAAGCCCTCAGAGTCACAAACAACTCACACGAACGCTCAGACACAAACCACCGTCGCGCACGCCCATTTGTCAACACAATCGCCAATGCCAGGCGAGCTGCGGTGCGCACACAAAACCGCCCGAGACACTGCCACACACACAATTCCTGCGACGTCCCCTCCGCGCGTTTCCGCCCTGGCATCCTGGTCATACTTACCTTCACAGAAGTGCACTTCAGCCGTCCAGGACGCGGCGTCCGGGTTCTAAGCCCGATTTCTGGGTCGCCCGTCCAGGGGTGCAGAACAAGCTCCCCCACAGAAACGGCCCTCTCTGGAGGCTAGGCACCGCCCCCCTGCCCCCAACTCTCGCGAAGAAACGGAAATGAAGCTGAGTTCCGTACGCGGTGGCTCTGGGAAAAGTAGTCTAGGGCCAGGAAGGCAGTGACTGGCCCGCCAGGACGCTAGGAGGCGCGGTTCACTCACCCTCTGCCGGGTTCGGTACGTCGGCCGCGGGAACCCTCTTTTCCCAACCGCCGCGCCCCAGAGACTTCTGGGAGTTCCCGCCGGCGCTCAATGCGCAGGCGCCGCGCGCTCAGTTCGAACGGTGGGCGCTGAGTGAGCGTTGAGCGATCTGGAGTTTGTCACTTGTGCGAATGAGTGTGGGACCTGCCAGTCGGGCAAGTGAAGTGAAGGAGCCGGAGCCATAGCAGGAGACTTGGTCGGAACCTTGGATTTGCACGGGACTCTGTGTGTGCCTCGCCGTGCCCTTGGTGTGTGTGTGTAATCGCGACTGTAAGGCGGACCGGGAGTCTCAGTGGCCTCGTGTGTGGTTGTATTTTTGCCTATGTGATTCTTCCTGTGCTTTTGGGTCTGAAGTGATTTGTACTTGAAGCTGCGTAACGATGGGACTTTAAAACTGTGGAATTGTCTGACAAAGTAAAAGACCTCTGCCATAGTGGGTTTGTGGAGGGTCTCTGTTTTTCTGGTTTTGTGTCCGTAATTGAGTAGCTGCTGCTGATGATTTGTGTTACATCGATGTGGTTTTTGTGTGTGTGCTTGTATTTCAGAGTGTCTATAGGTGTTCAACTAGCAAATGAGCCTGCGGGTGACAGTGGAAAAAAAAAAAAAGATGGTCAAGTTATTTCTTCCTTGAATACCGTTTTGATGATCTGGAAAAGGTGCTTAATTTATCTGAAAAGCAATTTAGACATTTTTTTTTTACTAGCTCAAATACTTGTACTGTAAGGAAGAATAAAAAGTCAACTTAGATTTTTTGTTTTCTCAAAGCTAGTCTCAGGGTAACTTCTTCCTCTACCCCAATTATTTTCTGTTATTAGAGGGACACAACTGGGTAAGGTTGAGAGGCTGTTGAGTAATAAAATAATAATAAACCTTTATACACATAGGAAGAGTAAATTTTAGTAGAGTACAGCATTAGTCAGATTTCCTGAATTCTAGGTTAAATATTTGTCCCCATTGTCTGATGAGCAAACCTTGGTTTACAGAGAGAAAGGAACATAAGACTGTATTGTAAGCCTGAACTTCTTTCCACTTACTTCAGGATCTTATGGCCGTTTTCAAAAAATAATCACAAGCTTGTGAACTTTCAGGACACAGGAGATAGAGGTAATTTCACTTCTTCACAAGGGTGGGAGTGCTGATAAAACTTGCTCTGACTTTCAGGAACATTTACTACATATTTTTGTTTCCACTACTGTGACTGGAATAGCAAGTTTGATGATCTGGATTACTGACTGAACCTTGTGTAGTCAGAAATAGCTATGAAAAAAAAGTCTGATTGCACTGACTTAGTGTAAGTCCAAGAGGAAAAAGAGTTAAGTCAGAATATATATGGGAGATATATATTGGATTTTTTTTAAGAGATGATAGATATATTCTGGTTTCAATTTGGATAGTACACATTAATCTCAAGCCAAGTGTCTAATTTTGGATTATCTTTTGGCTTTTGAATAATTGTGAAGAAAACTTGCAAGAAAAAGGAAGCTATCATTTAAAAGTGAAAAACAAATTGATAACCTAGGATGAGTAGATTCCATGTGAATGGGCTTTTTGTGTATTAAACTTCTGATATTTTATATATGTTACCGTAATGTGATTTCTTCAATAAAAAGTATGAGAGTGTAATTAGATTCATGAAAAGGCACTTTAACCCCAAAATGTTAAGACCATTGGAAAACAGACTGCAGGAACTGAGGATATTTTTTGCATACCATGTGATAGAATTAGTATAAGTGTAGTATTATATTTTATAGAGGTTTATACACCAAATTCCTTTCAGTGATAACGCTTGGTGCAAAAGGAGAGGATTTAGTCTAAGGGTAGATGAGTAAATGTTGAAGGGAATGTAAGCATTGCTGACCATTTTTCTCTCTGTCAACAAGGAAAGCTTATTACATGTGTAAATTGAAATTTTAAAATTAAAAAGAAAATAGAGACATTGAAGATTTTGGAGTAAGCAAGTGAGGCAAATAACCTAAATGGTAGAAACAAACAAAAACCAAAAAAAAACCTTAGGACTAAGAGACAAAGGAATACTTGTGCAACAACTTTTCATAATCCTGATATGCCAATTTTTTTCTGAACTGTCTGTTCCAGATTTATATCCTTAACCTTGCAGACCTTTAAGATAATTTAGTTCTTCAGCCCAGCAACTAGATTCATCCTAGTGGTGAGTGACTGCCCCTAAATACCATTGATAAGTATGGTCTCTTCCTGGCACTGAATCATTTTCTTTGAAATTCTTTGTAGGTGTTGGCAGATGATTTTGACCTTTTTCCAGTAGATTGGGTTTTTCCCAATGCATAGGAGTTAGGCATTAATCAGTAGTCCTGGGAAAGTGTTTGAGGAACTATGGTATTTTTATAATTATTTTTCTCTGAGTGTTTATTTTGAAAATGCTAAAGCTACAAGAAAATTAAAAGAAAACATAATGATATACAGTGTTTATCCTTTACCTAGATTCACCAGTTTTTAACATTTTGTACCATTTGCTTAATCTCTATGTATTTACGTATTTTTATTTTTTGCTCAGCATTTATGAGTAAACTGCAGAAATCACAGAGTTCATCAATAAGTGTTTCAACATGCTTCTCTTTAAGAACAAGGTTGTTTTCCCCTGCTAACTTTGTAACATGAAGACATAAAAATTTTTAAAATGGTTCTTAATATAAAATATATAATCCATTTTTAAACTACCTCAGTTGTTTCCCTGTGTGTTGTATCCTCTATCTATATTTTTAAAAATTGATCCATGACTCTAAGCAAAGCCATACATTGCATTGGATGGACCTCTCTTTTTAATTTCTTTAATTTTCCCCTTACCTATTTTTTAATTTCATGACAACTTTTTTTTTTTTTTTTTTTTGTGGTACTGTGGTTGGAACCCAGGGCCTCCGTACATGCTAGATAAGCACTCTATCACTGAGCTGTATACCCCATGACAACATTTTTGAAGAGTGGAAGAGTCTACAGTATTTATTTTGAAAAATGTTCAACATTCAGGATTTATTTGATTGTTCTGTCACAGTTGTGTTGTTGAAATTATATTTGGCATGAATACTATGGGTGGTAGTGTATTCTTCAAATCGTAACACATCAAAAGAAACAACTGCAGTTTGATCCATTATTGATAATTCTAAATTTGATCACTTTGGTCCAAGTACTTTTTTTACA
Organism: Glaucomys volans; assembly: GCA_020662805.1. Classification (NCBI taxonomy): domain Eukaryota; kingdom Metazoa; phylum Chordata; class Mammalia; order Rodentia; family Sciuridae; genus Glaucomys; species Glaucomys volans. The sequence continues at coordinate 563,611 of JAJEJO010050900.1, read as the reverse complement.
CCTGATTTTCTATAGTAAAAGATACCTTTTTTTTTTCTTCATAGTCAATAAATAATCTGACAGGATACCCTGAGACCATTTCACATATAACCTTTTACTTGTTTTAGTGTCTGTTTATTCTTGCTTCAGTCAGTTATTACATTAGGGGTTGTAAAATGTAATTTTTAATTTTACCATTTCTCTTCTGTAAATGATCTTTGCTTCCCCCTTCTTTAGCCATTTATTTTTTTCTTTTGAATATCACAATGGTTCATTGGTGTTTTTTCAATTCAACATATTTTAATCCATTAATATCACCTTTCTTTGTGTTGCTCAAATTGACTTCATTTGGCCTCCTCAGGTTGGTTCCCTTGCCCCCATTTGTCTTTGAGCACTTCCTTAGTTTTGTTTTTAATCTTTTTTTAGTTGTAGACAGACATAATACCTATATTTTATTTGTTTTTTTATGTAGTGCTGAGAATCCAACCCAGTGCCTCACAATGTGCTGGGCAAGCGCTCTACCACTGAGCCACAACCCCAGACTACTTCCCTTAGTTCTTGACACAGATATTCCAACTTATAGTGTACAATGACTACCCTAGACTTGAAAATAGCCATTTCTTCAGAGAAGTTTTGAGGTGATCTTTTCAAATACATGTCCCCAACCAAAAAATAACTAAGTTTGTAGTATATAGGTGATGGAATGTAATTTATCCAATAAAAATGGAAATATAAATTTTATCTATTTTTGCAATACTGGGGATCAAACCCAGGGCCTTAAGCATGCTAAACAAGAGCTCTACCAAGCTACATCCCAGTCCTTGATGAATTTTGATGAAAACTTAGTGCTTCTATGAACATTCTTGTACATGTTTACTGGCAGACATGTGGAGGGTGTTCTAGGACAGGAGTCATCAAACTTTCTTTTGGAAAAGAACATTTTAGGCTTTGCAAACAATTACAGTTTCTGTTACAATTATGCCACTCTGCTATTATATCATGAAAGCACAGCCTTAGACAAGAATGGGTCTGACTGTGTGTTAATTAAGCTTTATTTGCAAAAACAGGAAGTGCAAGGATTTAGCCTGTGGGATATGGTTTGCCAGTGTCTGTTCTAGGATATATAGAATATTATATTACTAAGTATTGGGTATGTGGAGCATGTGAATATCTTTGACTTTATTTTTTTGTGATATTGGGAATTGAACCCAGCGCCTTACACATGCTAGGCAAACACTCTACTACTGAGCTATATTCCCAGCCCCTGAATATCCTCAACTTTACTAAACAAAGTGCAGTAATTTCCAAAGATAATTTTCAAATTTACACTCTACTAACATTTGAAATTGTTGAATTTTAAGTTTTGGTCCTTCTTGTAGATGTAATAGATAATAGATGTAATATGTAATAGAATACATCTTGTAGATGTAATATGTAATAGAATATCATTTTGGTTTTTATTTGTGTTTTTCTGAATAATGTTGAGATTATTTCAAAAACATGTTTATTGGTTGTCCTCTGCTATGACATACCTACTAAAGCCTTTTGTTTCATTTGTATTTTTTTTTAATTATTGTAGAACTTTAAAAAAGTATTTGGGATATTTATCCTATATATGCATATATGTTGAAAATATCACAGTTTACAGCATGTCTTTGGAGTCCCTGGATCCTTTGACAAATAGAAGTTCTGTTTTAATGTCAGATTTATTGCATTTATAGCCCGTACTTTTAAAAAAGTATTTTTAGCTGTAGATGGACACAATATTTATTTTTTTATGTGGTGCTGAGAATCAAACCCAGTGCTTCCCATATACTAGGCGAGTGCTCTACCACTGAGCCACAACCCAAGCCCTATATTTGTACGTTTGTTTTAAGGTTTATAGTTTTGTCTTTCACAGTTTGTTGTTGTTAAAAGGTCTCTTGGGGATGATCTCTTTTTCTAAGGTGAAGTAGAGACTCAATTTTGTTGTTTTATGTGTGTTCCACCAGTTTTCCCAGAACATGAACAGGCTGTCTTTTCTCCACTTACCACAGCCATAAATTAGATTTTCATTTATCTATGAGACCCTTGGAGGGTTCTTTTTTCAATTCTGTTTGTCAATTTATTATTCTCTGGACTATTTATATACACTAACAGTTTTATAGTAATTTTTTGTTTATGATAACACAGAGACCTATTTATGACTTTAGTAATCCTGCTTGTAGCTCTTTTCATATTTCCTTTATTTTTTCGTCTGTATTAGTTCCTTCTTTCTTTGGATTTATTCTGCCATTGTTTTCTCATATTTTAAGCTGAACTTAGGTAATTAATTTTTATACTTTCTAGTATAAAGTTATGACTTTTCCTCTAGGTATTTACTACTTTGATTGATGGTTACAAATTTTGATACATAGCAATCTCATTATTTAGTTTGAATATTTTCTTTAAATTTAAACTACAATTTATTTTACCCAAACATTTAGAATTATATTTCTCAGGCCTGTAGAGTTTTTTTCCTGATAATCCATTGATGAAGTATATTAAATATAACTGCTTTTGGGGCAAAGAAGGTGGTCTTTATAAAGCTAGGCCTTTGACATTTTAAGATTTGATTTATAGCCCAATATATGTCTCATTTTTTTCTGAGTATTCAGTGTGTCTTTACAAGAATTTGTCTTCTGAAGCTATTGTGAACAATATGCTAAATAAAATTAGTTATTTTTCTTCTAGTCTATAATCTTACTGATTTTGTCTCTTTTATCTATCATTTCTAGAATAAATATATAAAATAACCTGCTGTATTTATGAGGTTACTTTTTCTTGTAGTTTCATTAACTTTGGGTAATATGTGTATATTTTAGTAATGTAAGTTTAGAATTTTTATATCTTCATGGAGAATTGAATGTTTCATTATTATATAGTTAGTGATCACTTTATAATACTGCTTCATTTACTTATTTATTTTGAGGTGTTGGGGATTGAACCCATGGCCTTCTGCTTGCAAGGCAAGCACTCTACCAACTGAGCTATATCCCCAGCCCTGTAATACTGCTTTTACTTAAAGTTTATTTCATCTTATAGATAGGTATGCCTGCCTTTTTTTTTTTTTTTTTTTTTTTTTTGGTTTTTGGGATTGAACTCAGGGGACACTCAACCACTGAGCCACATCCCCAGCCCTATTTTGTATTTTATTTAGAGACAAGGTCTCACTGAGTTGCTTAGCACCTCACTTTTACTGAGGCTGGCTTTGAACTTGAGATTCTCCTGCCTCAGCCCCCAAGCCACTGGGATTATAGATGTGCACCACCACTGCCTGGCCACCTGCTTTCCATTGATTAGTATTTTCCAGATATCTTTTCTGCCTTCTCATTTTCAGCCTTTTTGTGTACTTCCTTTAATATATCTCTTGAAAACAACAGATTTTAATTAGATTTTATTTATCCATTTACTGACATTTATATCATTTCTACCAGTTTATTTTGTGATGTGAGATATATGATTATATCTTTTAAATATTTCTATTTCTTTCCTTTATTCCTTTAGATTGTTCCCTTTCTATCCCCATCACCCTTTTCTTCTAGTCTTTGGTGTTGCACGGGGCTACGACGCTTATTGATGAGGCAGGCCTTATGTGTTGCACCTAAGGGGAGTGCTAACACTGGCAAACGATGGGAAGGACTCAGACTGTACACCGAAGTCCAAGGAGAAGATCTTTATTCGGGAGAGATGGAGCACTTGTCACAGAGGAAGCTACTTCTGTCTCTATTGTGTATAACACTGTCTTATATGCTTGCAGTTAAGCTAGCCATACACCTTAAAGGTCAACCTTGCATAAGCAGTTACTAGCCTATTTGGCAGATTATCTATCAGTAGGCAACAGAAAGTAACATGCAATTCTGTGAACCCAGGAGGTGACAGGCTCACAAGCCACAGAAGAACTGTTTTACTAACCACAGGAGAATATCCTATTCACAGAACACAGGACAAGGGGATGGGGCTCTGGTCCCCGAGGGGCCTGAAAGGTGCACTCTGTGTTGGCCTCCTTCCAGAAGCAGGGCAGAGCCCTAGTCCCTGAGTGGCCTGTTTGGTGTGTCTGTCTCACGACAGAATGCCACATAGGCCCCCTTCCAGGAGACAGGTCCCACATTTGGGAAGATAAGGATTTTACTTATATTTAGTGCTTTTGCTATAAATTTTATATAAGTGGATATATTTAAGTTACCAAAGTCTAAACTTTTTTTTCCCTGTCCAGCAAAATGCTATTAAAATAATAAAAATAATTTTACCAACTTCTATACTATCTTTGTGATGTATTTAAATATAACTCAGAAAATATAGCAATAACTTATAAATTGGCAGAAGTGATTGGAGATGAAGTAGTCTAACATCCATTGTACTGCTGGACAAAAAATAAAAAGACTGGGGCTGGGGCTGTAGCTCAGTGGCAGAGGACTTGCCTAGCATGTGTGATGCACTGGGTTCAATCCTTAGCACCACATACAAATAAACATAAAATAAAGGCATACCGTCCATCTACAACTACAAAATTTTAAAAAAATATTAAGTTTAAGCTTTGATAAGTATATCCTGTGAAATTTTAAACGTAAGCATCAAAATGATGTATACACACATCTAGAGACATATTGTTTGATGGTTTCCAGCTTCCTTTAGTCATTTCCCTTTCCTGTGTCACTTTTCCTTTTACCTGAAGTAACATCCATTACAGTTTTCTTTAGGGAGGATCACCTGTTAAAAACTCTTTGTCTAAAAACTTCTCATGGGGGGGCGCCTAGGGCTATACCTCAGAGGTAGTGCTTAGCATGCATAAAGCTCTGGCTTTGATTCCCAGCATCCCAAAATGAATATGTAAAGAAAATGAAAAATAAAAACACTCTCAAAAGTTTTTTGTTGAGTAGATTATAAGTTCATAGTTTTATATTTTCACCAATATTTTACTATGAATATTTCTAAACATACAGAAATTAAAGGAGTTATAAAATGAATACCAAATATATTTATTACTTAAACAGTATGATTAAAATTGTGCTATATTTGCTTTATCAAGTAACTAGCCATGTCTCCAGCCCTGTATTCTTCCATGAATTAATTTTTGATGTATTTCTAAGTAAATTACAGATATTAGTGTACTTAACACTTTAGCATGCATAGCACTAAAAGTTCTAGTATCTAGTTATAGTTTTTAATTACAATTTGCATACAATAAAATGCAGTAATCTCAAATTTTCCACTTGAAGAATTTTGACAGATTGATGCACTTTTGCAAATCAAAATACTATCAAAGGGCCAGGTATGGTGGTACATGCCTGTAATCCCAGTGACTGGGGAGGCTGAGACAGGAGGATTACAAGTTTGAGGCCAGCCTTATCAACTTAGGCCCTGGGCAATTTAATGGAGACCCTGTCTAAAAATAAAAAGCCCTGAAGATGTAGCTTAGTGGTAATATGTCCCTGGGTTTAATCCCCGGTACCAAAACCAAAAAAAAAAAAAAAAAAAAAAAAATCAAAGAAAAACACCATTGCTCCAGAAAGTACGCTTATACTTCTTCCCAGTCACTTCTTTCCCCTGTTTCCAGAAGTAATTACTGTCCTTCTAGAGTTTGTCTCTTCTACTACTTCATATAATGGGATTAGAGAATACATATTTTTTTGTAAGGTTTCTTTGGCTCTGTATGTTTTAAAAGTCTGTGGGTGCATATTTTTGGTATATCTCATTAGTTCTTATTTCTGAATTGAATTTCATTGTATGACTGCTTAATTATTCTGTTGATTCTCCTGTTGGGGTATCCCCAACATTATTATGAATAATGCTGCTATAAATATTTGCTTATTATTATTTTAATTTTATATATTTATGAGGTACAGTGTTACAATTTTTTTAGTTGTAGATGGACACAGTACCTTTATTTTATTTATTTATTTTTTTATTCATGTGGTGCTGAGGATCAAATTCAGTACCTCACATATGTGAGGCAAGCGCTTTACCACTGAGCCACAACCCTGGCCTCAGTGTTATAATTATATGAATATATTCATTGTAGAATGACAGAGTAGTGAACATTTCCATTTTCTTAAACACTTTTTAAATTTTTTTATTAACAATTACATATTATGGAATATAGTGTGATATTTCAATACATATATACAATATATACTGTTTAAATCAGGATAATTTTTCCATCTCATTGTTACTTTGTTTTTTAAAATATTTTTTTAGTTGTAGATGGACATAATATCTTTGTTTATTCATTTATTTTCATGTGGTGCTGAGGATTGAACCAGTGCTTCACAAATGGCAAGGCAGTTGCTCTACCACTGAGCTACAACCCCAGCCCTCATCATTACTTTGTGTTCATAAAATATAAAATAGTTTATTGTGAACTATAGTCACCCACAATGCTGTAGAACACAACTTTTTATTTCTAGCTAAATATGTGTCTGTTATCCAACCTCCCTTCTCTCCCCAGCCTCTGGTAATCACTATTCTACATTTAGATCAACCTTTTTTCCAGCTGTAGACATTCTTCAAAATGCCTCCACCCAGCCCCCTCACCCCAGGTACTGGGGATTGAACACAGGGGTGTTCTCACCACTGAGCTACATTTCCAACACTTATTTTTTATATGGCTACAGAGTTTTGCACAGTTGCTGAGGCTGGGCTCAAATTTGCGACCTTGCTGCCTCAGCCTCCTGAGTAGCTAGTTGCACATTCCTTTATGTGAACATGCATTTTCATTTCTTTGGCTAAACACCTATGAGTGAAATTGTTTGGACATACCTTGTAAGTATATGGTTAGTTTTATAAAAAACTGCCAGACCTTATCCAATAGGGGTAATAATAGCATTTTACTCTCCCCAACAATGTATGAGAATGTGAGTTTCCCTACATTTCCCTCAGCATTTGATGCACTTGTTTTTGTTGTGAATCCCCTTGGTGTTCTGTTGTGTCATAGTTTGAATTTGTTTTTTCTTGACTAGTGATGTTCATCACTTTTGTATGTGTCTGTCTTCCTTTATGAAGTGTCTTCTCAAACTTCCGCCCATTTTTTTTTTTGTTAAGCTATAGTTTCTTGATATAACAGTTATTGCTTTTATGATCTAAGAAACTGTTGTCTACTGTCAGGTTGGAAGTATATTTAGATATTTACTTCTTACCTTTTCTTCTAGAGCTTATAGTTTTTAATATTAGTTCTAAGATTTATCTTCAATTTTTGTTCATAGTGGCAGATAGGGATTGAGGTTCATTTTTTTTTCTTCAAGGTAGAAAGTGGTTTATTTTGGTGTACACTTCTGGTTGGAGGGTAAGGGGCTGCATCTGGTAATGGCTTTCTTGCTGGCAGAGTCCCAAAGTGGCATTGTGTAAGTGACAGGGAGTATATTGAGGTTTACTTTTTCTATATGAACACAATACCTTTATTTTACTTATTTTTTTTGTTGTGCTGAGGATTGAACCCAGCGCCTCAGGCGTGTGAGGCAGGTGTTCTACCACTGAGCCACAACCCCAACCCTCCTTTTTCTATATGGATCTCAATTTGTTCCAGTACTATTTATCCAAATTACAAGTGATATTGTCAATTGTAGCTACCTTTGAAACCTTTACTGAATATTAATGGCCAATGTATTAGCTTTCTCTTGTTGCTGTAACAAATTTGACTACAACCTTAGTGCCTTAAAGTCACACAGATCTGTTGTCTTACAGTTTTGTAGGTCAGAAGTCCAATACAGGCGTCACAGAACTAAAATCAAAGTATTAGCAGTGCTGCATTATTTTCTGGAATGGTCTAGGGAGAATCTATTTGTTGCTCATTTGGGTAGAAGGCAGAATTCACTTAATTGCATCTGGAAGTCCAAGGTCACCATTTTCTTGCTGGTTCCAAGTTGAGAACCATTTCATTTCTAGAGGCTGCCACATTCTTTGGCTCATTCTCTCCTGGATCCATCATTAAAGCCAGCAACAGAGAGTTGAGTCCTTATCACATCATATCTTGACTGCCCAGCTTGGAAAGATGATTTACTTTCCCTTCTCTTCCTAACCAATTTAACCTAAAGTTGATAGGTGAAGATGAACAAGGTAGGCACATACCAGTGAAGCTGTGATGGCCTACAGCAGTGTACAGAAACGTGAGCACAGTGAGGAGTTATATGTACAGAGAGTGTATGGCAGTGCCAATTCAATATTGGTTACTCCCAGGGGGATTGATCACATGCTTTATATACACAGAGGTATAAATATTTAAGGATAATGGAAATAACCTGTCAGAGAAGAGACAATACTAGAATAATGAATTTGGTGTTAAATTAGAAGTATTGGTGTGAATTTTTCATTTTTCTCATATATATGAGATATAAAAATAAGCATAGATGTAAATATGTATATGCAATATATAAACATATAAAGTATATTCATTAGCTTTGTCCACTAAAAGGACCTAGGAGAAGTATACACCAAAGAGTGTATATTAGCACTCAGATCATGTTCTCTAAATACTGTCCCCACCTCCAATAGCTACCAAGGGTATTTGAAGAAATGATTGATTCTAATGTTGGGCAGGGTGATTACGAGAAGAGCCTGGAACAGCTGGTATGAGAAAGTAAGGAATGCTCAAGGAACTCTAGGGACCTGTTAAAGTCCACACAAGCCAGGTAGAAGGGGGTTCCAGTTTGCTAAATCTGGGACAAAGTGACCATTGAAATAAATACTAGTGGATTATAATTCTTTGAATGAAATAGGGAATCAAAAGTCCATACCAAAATATAATTTGAAAGTTTGATAAAGAATGGGAGAATGGGATGTTCACATAGTCTCATAGTACTTCACCATAGAATCCCTATTAATTACAAAGGAAAAACAGAATAATTTTACAGTGGGTAAGTCTGGCCAGTATGCCTTGATCCAAAAGAATATTCCTAACAATGGGACATGTTGTCGTCAAGTGCCCCCTGTGAAATCCTGGGAAGAATGCAACATCCCATCTGAGGAATTCCTTCCAAATGCATAACCTGATCATGAGGAAACTTCAGAGAAAATTAAACTGTTCTCTAAACACTGTCAAGGTTATAAAAATAAAGGCAATACTGAGAAACTTTCAGACTAAAGCAGATGATATCTGATATCTTAAGGCAATTTGGTTCCAAACTGGCTCCTTTAGTGTAAAGGATTTGTTGGCAGAATTGGTAAAAATTTGAATGGAATCTGAATATCTTGAATTTAGCACTTGTATTATGGTTATGTAGGGGTATGTCCTGCATAGCTGTTGAGTATATTCAGGGGTGATGTGGCATTAGGTCAGCAATTTATTCTCAAATGGTTCAAGAAACAAAAATGTTCCTTGCATTACACTTGCATCTTTGAGACTGAATGGATGGATAAAAAACAAAGGTATGAAGTGCTTGTTTAAACTGTCTTCTGAATTATACTTCGTTTTTAAAAATCTACACTGACGCTCCACAGGATTTTGTTGGTCATACTTGTACATATTGGTGTCTCCAAACAGTGTGGTTATTATTGGCTTTTTCATGGATCTTAAGATTGTTGTACCACATGGTGCTTGACCTTATCTTCCTGGAGTCTCCAGCCTGATTTGTCTAAAGCTACTAAGCAAACCTGATTTTTCATACCTTATTTTTTCATCCATCCTCAGTATGGTCATCTCAAACTCTATTATATAGTAAGAGAAAGAAATGACAACATCTCCTGTGAGGCTTAAATGATGTATTTGTTTTACTATCATTCTGCAATGCGAATAAAGTAGATCACATGTCTCAGCAGTAAGATGGAAAACTCTAAATAGATAAAAATCATAAAAATAAATTAAGACCAAGAGAAAATGGAAATTAGAATATACAAAAATTTAAATGTACAAAATTGAGCTTCAAATTTGAATCCAACCTTCATAGGAATAACAAGTAAACAAGTCTAAGAATGGGTTATGTGGATACCTCAGTTTCATATTTCTATTTCAAATTAAGATGTTTTTCTCATACATTATATTGCAAATTAAGTTTTGAGGGTGTTTTTGTTTGTTTTGAGACAGGGGGAGTTAAAATCTGGTCTTTGTGACTTTTTAAAAGATAACTGAAATATTTTCCTTGGCTTCATCATATTGTTTTGCCACAATAATTAAAATCATATGACAACTTAAAAGCAGTCTTTCATTAATGAGTTATTTTTCTTTGCTTGTTTCTCAAATGGTGCTTGTCCTTTGAATTCTGTTGAAGACCTACCTTCTTGTCCCTTTCTGCATATCCTCAGCGAATCATCACACCCGACTAATGGTTCAGTTATCTTATAGATTGATGGCTATCAAATTACTCATAGCCATTCCAGTCCCAACATAACAGTTTGATGGATGTTGTCATCATCTGGTTTTTCTTTTTTTAAAATATTTTTTAGTTGTTGATGGACCTTTATTTTTTATTTATTTGTGGTGCTGAGAATTGAACCCAGTGCCCCACATAGGCAAGTGCTCTACACTGAGCTACAACCCCAGCCCATCATCTGGTTTTTCCATTGACAACTTGAATTTTACATGCCCAAACTTTCATTCTTATCTCTCTTGTGCCTCCTCCTCCCTTGTCCAAATGAATCACATAACCATTTCTTCTGCAAGCCCATCTCTACCATTTTTCAAGTATAAGGTCTCTTTTACATACAAGTATAAGGTCTCTTTTACATACAGTAGATGATGATGAACATTTAAGTTCATTAGTAGAAATGAATGAAGCTATGGAGAACATATTCTATGTGACTTATTCTCTCCTAGAATACAAAATAAAACTAGGGGGGTTGGGGGGTGTGGCTCAGTGGTAGAGCGCTTGCCTAGCATTCGTGAGACACTGGGTTTGATCCCCAGCACCACATTAAAGAAACAAAATAAAACTCGGCAAGTATTAGGTACATATATAGCTTTTTTCTTCCTTTTTTCTTTTTTTTTTTTTTTTTTTTACAAATTCTGACTCATAAGTCTTCTAAGGAGTTTTCTTTCTGAAATCAAGGCAATATGGAGTATTTGCAGTAGAGATTCTTTTCATTTTGAGAGACAAGCCCTAAAACTAAAGAATTGACTCCACTTTAGTTTATTTCTGAAAATAAGAAACAATGTAATGGTGGAAATTTTTATTAGATATCACATTGTCTTAGAAGAAGACTGGGAAGTTGATGAACAGATCCAAACACAACAGGAAGATTTGTAAAAGGGGTTTTAAGAAAACCATGTTAGCTGGGCGTGGTGGTGCACACCTATAATCCCAGCTACTTGGGGTTATAATGGTGGCAGTTATATAGCTTGGTGATATATGCTTGGGATATATACTTAGATGTATTTGAGATTATAAAACTGAGAATATAGCTCAGTGTTAAAATGTCCCTGAGTTCAATCCCTAGTAGTAAAGAGAGAAGGGTGGGGGAGAGGGAGAGGGAGAAAGCAAACCATGTTAGAGGACTGAGTTTCAAAATGTTGGAAACATGTCTTTTGTGACTTCAGACATTGATTTTACTTAGAACAAGTATGGAACATACTTTATCCTAGGGAAATCAATGTAACAAAGAAACATCACAAACTGGCAAATCCTGCCACAGGTCATCTCTATTACAGTAGTCCCCTTTTTTTGTGCTCAGTGTAGGAAAGGCTTCATTGAGTAGTTGGACATCAGTAGATACTTTGAGTATTCATACTGCAGAGAAACTTTATGAGTGTTATAAGTTAGCCTGAAAGGAAACCTCAGTTTATGTCAGAAAATTCATGCAGGAGAGAATCCTTTTGAATGTAAAGAATGTGGAAAACTTTCAGTTACTGTCAAAACTCACTGCATGCCACAGCAATCATATAAGAGAAAACCCCTATGGATATAAGGAATGTTGGAAAGCTTTGGGCTGAATAGAGAAAATTCATTCTGGAGAGAAACTGTGAACGCAATGAATGTGGAAAAACCTTCAGCTATAACTCCAGCCCCTTCATTCTTAATCTCTTTGTTTCATTTGCATTTTACTTTTCTTTAGACTGTATTAGGAATTCAGTTTTTTAATCTCTCCCATATGAGTGCCCAATTACATAAAGCCATTTAATGAAAAATTTCCATTTTGCAGACAAACATTAAATATCACTTCTGGGTGTATGCACTATTTTCTGAACTGGTAGGTCTCTAAGTTTTTCATTTAATCCCTTTGCTCTATCATTTGTCTATAACTACCTGAATCACAAAATTTCAATTATTGATTTCTAGTATACATTTATTTGCCTAAAAGTTTTTCAAAATGTCATGCAAAGAGAAATTACAGGAATGATAAAATGAACATCCACATACCCTTCACTAGACATCACTTTTTAACACATTTCCTATTACAAATTTTTATCTTGCTATTTCTCTGTGGTGTGTGTGTGTGTGTGTACTGAAATGTGAGAAAGTTGCAGAGAGTACACATGTCCTATGAACTAGATGTTCTCTAATATGACCATGATAGAATAAATATAGTCAGGAGATTAACAATCACACAATATTGTGATCTTATATGTACATATTTAAATTTAGTTATCCTATCTCATTAGTCTCTTTTTACACTTTATAGCTTTATTGGATTTCATGACTTCATTTTATTTGTTTGTTTGTTTATTTATTTATTTATTGGTACTGGGGATTGAACTTGGGGGTACTCGACCATTGAGCCACTTCCCCAGCCCTATATTGTATTTTATTTAGAGACAGGGTCTCACTCAGTTGCTTATTGCCTCACTGTTGCTGAGGCTGGCTTTGAACTCTTAATCCTCCTGCCTCAGCCTCCCGAGCTGCTGGGATTACAGTGTGTGCCACTGCGCCTGGCATAACTTCATATTTTTAAAGAGTCCAAATTACTTTTCTTACTTCTACATATTTTAAGATTATTTCCCTATATTTGAATTCAGGCGAAATATTTTGGTGTCATATTTTGTCTCTCTCACAACATCACATAAGGAGCCAGGTGATGTTACTCTCTCCCATTTCTGATGTTAATTTCATTATTTCTTAAGGTTGTAGCCTGAAGTCCTAACCACTATAATTCTATATGTTTTCCTTTTTTTTTCTTTCTTTTTTTTTTTTTTTTTAAATTTGTGATGCTGGGGGTGGAACCCAAGTTCTCAAACATGTGAGGCAAACTATCACGGAGCTATGCGCCCCCAGTGAAATTACTTTGTATGATTGAGAAAACTGTGGATGATGCTTTCACACTGTATGAATAAATATAGATAATTTTTTTTTTTTTTTTTTTTTTTTTGTACCAGGGATTGAACTCAGGGGCTCTTAACTGCTGAGCCACATCCCCAGACCTTTTTTGTATTTTGTTTAGAGACAGGGCCTCACTGAGTTGCTTGGCAACTCGCTAAATTGCTGAGGCTGACTTTAAAATCCCAATCCTCCTGCCTCAGCCTCCCAAGCCCCTGGGATTACAGGTGTGCGCTGTTATTTTTACCTCCTTATGGCTGCTAAAAACATTTCCTGAAAAATCTTTATACAACATATATGTATGAAATAATATATCTAAACCCTCAAGATTTATAACAATTTTAAGGCATATTAAATAATCCAATAGGCCTTAAATACTTGGGTGCAGTGGTGTGTGTCTGTAGTCCCAGCTACTGTAGAGGTTGAGAGGGGAGGATCCTTGAGTCCAAAAGTTCCAGGTCTGCCTGGTAACATGGCAAGACCCCATATGAAAAGACTGGTGGCAAGGTGTGTGTGTGTGTGTGTGTGTGTGTGTGTGTGTGTGTCAAAATGCCTTTTATCATATATTACCTTTCCTTATTTGGGTCTATAGCTGGGGTTTTAAGTAATTCTAGTGATGTATTATGTTTCTATGGCAGGCTACACTTTTAATTATAGGTTTATCTTAATTGTAGTTCTAATTCCCCAGTTATTATTGTTAAGTTCACTGGCTATTCTGATTTAGTTTTCTATGAAGATTTTCAAAAAAATTTTAGTTGTAGATGGATGCAATGCCTTTATTTATTTTTGTATGTGGTACTGAGGATCAAACCCAGCAACTCACATGTGCTAGGCAAGTGCTCTACCTCTGAGCTACAACCCCAGCCCTTCCATGAAGTTGTTGTGTTTTTTTGTTGTTGTTGTTGTTTTTTTTTTTTTTTTTTTTTTTTTGGACCAGGGATTGAACTCAGGGGCACTCAACCACTGAGCCTCATCTTCAGCCCTATTTTGTATTTTAATTAGAGACAGGGTCTCACTGAGTTGCTTAGCACCTTGCTTTTGCTGAGGCTGACTTTGAACTCCTGATCCTTCTGCCTCAGCCTCCCAAGCTGCTGGGTGTGCACCACCGTACCCAGCTTCATGAGGATTTTTAAGTTAGCTCATATTTTTAAGTTAGCTCATATGTTTTAGTAATATCTTGGGTATTTCTGATTTGAGATTATATTGTAATTACAGCCTAAAGAATTGTGTTATCATAATGGTGTTAGTACAACTATCCCAGAACCTAAAGTTCTTTCATTCATCTTCTGACTGATCTGGCAACATTTTATTTGTTTCTCTATTTTTTTAAATTTTGTTTCTTGTTAGCATATATATTAATTTTTAGTTGTAGATGGATGTAATACCTTTATTTATTTATTTTTAAGTGGTGCTGAGGATCAAATCCAGTGCTATGCAAGCTTCTAGGCAAGTGCTCTACTACTGAGCTATACCCCCAGCCCGTTAGCATATATTTTGATGTATGCTAAAAACAAAACATCTTTTTCCCCTACAGGATCTTCTATTTCTCTGTTCCATAAGAATATTTTCAAGAGTTCATTGATTTCTGTGTTAATACTTTACCAAGGCAATTTCCAGTCTCCTCTCTAGTGGTAGTTTATAGTTTATAAAAACGTGATAAAAATATTACTTTTTTCTTGTAGAGTTACATGAAGCCAGAATGACAGAAAGCAAGATAAATGGTGCCAAATAATTCTCCTTGATCTCCAAAATAAGTCTGTGGTTTCCAGTGAAGGATATACAACAGAGCCAATGGAAAACTAAGTTTTTGCCTACAATTTAGTAAATATGACAGATTGTTCAAGTTATATAACAGTTCAGTGGAATTTTTTCTAATGATGGAAATGATCCATACCATGTTGCACAGTGTTATTTAACACTTGAAATATGCTTAATGAGGCAAAGGAATTTTACATTTCATTTAATGTAAATTATGTTTAAGTAGTCATGCATAGGAATTAGCTAATGTATTAGTCACTACAGAGGAAAGATGTCAGAGAAATTGAAAAATGGGATTGTTTTTGAAATAAAGAATTACTTAAAAGTTGTTGGTGTGTATGTTTTTTGTTTGTTTTTGTTTTTGTACCAGGGCTTGAACCCAGGGGCACTTAACCATTGAGCACATCCGCTGCCTTTTTTTTTTTTTTTTTTTCCCATTTTGAGGCAGGGTCTTGCTAAGTTGCTTAAGTCTTTCCTAAATTGCTGCTGAGGCTGGTTTTGAAGTTTCAATGCTCCTGCCTCAGTCTCCCAAGTACTGGGATTACAGAGTTGTACCACCATACCTGGCCAGAAATGAATTCTTCTTTAGAATTATTTATCCAGCTGAAATTCACAGAAATGTGATGGCTGTGTAAGACATGTCCTAATAACAAAAGCCTCAAAAATGTATCTTCTATGCACCTTTATTTTTCTAAGAAGTACTAGAAGTTGTGCTAAATCAAGTCTAGGATATAAAACAGTAGAGATACCCAAAGGATCAAGAAAAACATAAGCAACATAGCAGAGCGTTAAGAGAAGGTCTCAATGTAAATAGAGAAGGAAAAATCAGGACAGCAGAGATAAAAGAAATATCTCCCCCAATAGGAGTAGAGGAAACATAGAAAACCATGAATCAAGGAACTAACATTTTACCATGTACAATGCCACTTATAGGGATATAATAGGGATATTGTTACTTTTGAAGTATTAGCAATACTTCCTAGAAAACTAGTCTCTCCCCCACCCCGTATTTTCATCTTTCTGTTTTTCTATTTGTGTAAATGGACATTTTGGGTTAGGATGTAATAAGTCCCATTTCTTAATCATTAAAATTAGTGAAAACAGTTTTTCAATTTAATGACTTTTCACTCAACAGCAATGTTTCACAAAAATTAAAGTCTATGTGAGATAGTTGTATTAGAAAAAATCCGTTTTCTTGGTGCACCTTTTGGTACAGTGGTAAAAATTTTCAGATAGTAATAGTGATTGGAAAATACTAATTTAAAATAAATTTCAGAGCTTTGAATTTGTTGGGACTGTGTTTGGGGTAGCAAATGGACAAGCCATCACTAAACTGGAGAGATCAATGGGTACCTGTTGAGAGCGGTGACAGGTGATGGGAGAGCAGTTACGGAGATCAGGAGTCTCTGATGCCCTCATGGCTGTGGCATGCTGGGTTCCTGGGACTGTTTCTGTGCAATGGCACAGTATGCCTAGCTGCTGTGGCCATGCCCTGCATGAGGAGGCCCTGCAAGAGCCCTATCAGCTCTGACCTTGATCTTAGGCACACAGCTCCCGGGAAGGAAGGAATCTTATGCTAGACAACCACAATGTTTCACCAGCTCCGCTTCTCCAGTTCCTGCTGGCCTCATAGCAACTTTTAACAATGAACTTTCTTGAGAGCTACACAAAGCTCCCAACATTGCACTTTGCAACTATGGATTGCTACTGCAGAAAAGCTACATAGATGTCCTAGTTTCTGTAAGGTTCCTGAATACAAAGAATAATGCTTGCATAGTCTTTAACCTGAAAATGAGACATATAAAAACTGCTGGCTAACTCTTTAGACCTGCATCTCCATCTGAGAGCAGGCTCCACCTGATCCCAGCTTAATCTTCAAGATCTGTGTCTGTACATCTTTATATTCCAATCCCCTTTCGCCCCTCACCAGACCCGAGAGTTTACCCGCTGATCCTGCTGATCACAACAGGTAACAGCTACATTTAATTGTTTCATAAATAACAGAATAATTGAAAATCTGGGAGCCATTAAGAGTAAACTGCCTTTGGAGAGAAGGGCTGAATGAATGATAGGGGAAACCATTGTTTTTCATTATAAACCTTTTAAAAAGAAGTTTTTAGCTGTAGATGGACACAATACCTTTATTTTTTTTTCTTAATGTGCTGAGAATTGAACCTAGTGCCTCACACATGCTAGGCAAGCACTCTACCACTGAGCTACAGCCCATGCCCTCATTATAAACATGTTGAAATGTCTGGTGAAAATGAATTTATCTTCATCATAGCAAATCTACATAGAACTTAAGATGTTAGAAGATCTTTGTTCATTTTTATGGCATACTTTAATGTAGTTATCCCTTCTTGTGACAAGTCTTTAATAAACAGCATTTCCAGGAGAAGCATACATATCATAGAAATGAGTGGCCTGAACTCTGATATGATTCCCCACAACATAAGCCTTAAGCAGATCCTTCATGTAATCATTCATCATCAAATGTAAATTTCATCGTTGCTTAAAGAAAAACTAATGAAAGATGGTGACAGTTTCACAAAAAGGGCCCTACCAACACCACCTTCTATCTTCTCTTCCTAGGAAATCTTACTCAGTGAAGAATACCATGGTGCTTTTGTGTTATGTGCACGAGTATGACCCCTCGAGATTTGTGTACTGAAAGCCTGGTCCCACTATGGTGGTGTTGAGGTGGTAGAACCTCTATGAGGTAAGGACTATGGGAGTCAATTAAGCCATGGGGCATCAACTTCATCAATGCATTCATACTTGCTCTGAAGAATTCTAGTTCTTGCTGGGTATGGTAGCACACATCTATAATCCCAGTGACTGCAGAGGCTGAGGCAGGATGATTGCAGATTTTGGGCCAGTCTCAGCAAATTAGCAAGGCCCTGAGCAACTTACCGAGATCTTATCTCAAAATAAAGAATAAAAAGGGATGGGGATAAAAAGAATTCTAGCTCTTGTGGGACTAGATTAGTTCCATAAGGATGAGCTGTTATAATAAAGAACAGGTCACTCTTGCTTCCTGTCTTACCATGACCTTTTAGACATGATTCCACCATGATGCCATCTTCAGGTGATGCAGCCAAGGAGGCCCTCACCAGAGGCAGAACCCATGGGTTGAACTTTCAGTCTCCAAAACTATGAGTTAAATAAGCTTCCTTTCTTCATCCATTACCCAGACTTGGGACTTATCATAGCAACAGAAAACAGATGAATATTCATGGCTTTCCACTGTGAGCTCTCACCTAAGTACTGAGCTCTGTCTCATCACTTTTCTATTAGGGCAGAACCACCATATAGGATTTGGGGTCCTATCTAGATTTTTGGCCCCACATGAACCAAGGAGTTTAATAGAAAGAATGAAAAAAAACTTCTTCTTCTTTTTTTTTTTTTTTTTTTTTTTTTTTTGCAATTGGATGGAAGATTAAAAGGTAATTTAAAAAGGGAGAGCCCTGGACTGTAAGACTGAAAGAACAAAAATGTTTAGGTGGTTCTGGGTGGGACTTTCCTGCCCAGGAAAGGTCAGGATGATGAAAGCAAATGTTCATATGTTCATATGAAAAGAACATATTTCAGAAAGGAGAGGGGATGAATCATCTTGCGTGGGTCATGGCTTTCCATCTGGGAGGAGATACACAGTCCACTGTGGAATTCAAAAGGGCAGAGTCAAGGCAAGGCTGCTGGCACCACAGTGACCAGAACTAACTACTGATTCAAATGGCCATCCCTCTCCTGCTCCAGCCCTGTCCGCTTTCCCCACTTACATATCCCCCAACACCTACACAATGTGGGTTGGAGAACCCACAAATCCTATTCTTTCACTAAGCCGGGGCCCTCACACTCCTGTAGCTATAACAGGTTGGACTCTTAGGTACCTGAACCTGGTTGTTAGTGGCTACCCAGAAGCTCCTTCCTCTACTACTCCTTCTCTTTTCCCCTGAATAACCCTAAGTTTCCCCATGAAACAGTAAATTCAAGGAATAAAACTGCACAGAGTCATCTCTCAAGATTGTCGCCTAGCATCCATGTTACTCATCTAAGGTTATTCTTTGTGAATTCCTAAGAAAAGGACCATGTCCTACTTAATGCGGCCCTCTGAGCTAAAATCCAGATGGAGAAATTCTGGTATCTCTCTAAATTTAGATCCCAATTATAATCTTCTTATCCTCAGTTCTAATCTAATGGTATAATTTCTGGTTCCAAACAATATACTATAATGGAAAGTATTCTAGACATCAAGACCTGGGTTCTCAAATTTCCATCTAATGCTTAGTAGGTAAACATTAATAAATTATTAAATTATTTTTTCTGGAGGTACTAAGTAAACAGGCAAGTATAATAATTTCCAGTATGTTTAATGTAAAATGGGATGTAAGACTGCCTGTATTTGTAGGACAGAAAAAGTTGTGAAACTCGAGACTTCCTTTCTTTTCTTCAGGGAAAAGAAAACATTTTTTTTTCACATTTTGAATCATTTTATTTTAGGGGAAAAGAAAAAATTTAAGAATGACCTTCATATAATGTTGTAGAATCTATCTCAGCTATTAATTCAGTTATGTGAAAAATACTAAGAATTTTAGTAGGCTATGTCATCTGTAAAAACTTATCCATACCTTCCTCTACAGATACTGATAGACACAGAAAAACAACACATAAAACTCTACAATTCAAAGAGGGAGATTAGTCTGTGACACAGATTTCTAATAAAACAGAATAGTAATGCATCCTGAAACAATACTTTGTAAGTCCTTAAAACATGTTCTCAGGAAAAATGAGACAATACTGTATGTAGTTTTTATAGTAGAACAGGTAACCATTAAGAAACCAGAGAGCCGGGCGTGGTGGCACATGCCTGTAATCCAAACGACTCAGGAGGCTGAGTCAGGAGGATTGCGAGTTCAAAGTCAGCCTCAGCAACTTAGCGAGGCCCTTAGCAACTCAGTGAGACCCTGTCTCTAAATAAAATACAAAAAAGGGATGGGGATATGGCTCAGTGGCCAAGTGTCCCTGAGTTCAATCCCTGGTTCAAAAAAAAAAAAAAAAAAAGAAGAAACCAGAGAACAGGCCACCATTAAGAAGAAACCAAGCCGGGTGTGGTGGTGCACACCTATAATCCCAGCAGCTTGGGAGGCTGAGGCAGGATTGCAAATTCAAAGCCAGCCTCAGCAACTCAGTGAGGCCCTGTCTCTAAATAAAATACAAAATAGGGCTGGGGATGTGGCTCAGTGGTGGAGTGCCCCTGCGTTCAATCCCTAGTACCAAAAAAAAAAAAAGAAGAAGAAGAAGAAACCAGAGGAACTAGAGCTCAGTTGGTAGAGTGCTTGCCTAGCATGCACAAGGCCCTGGGTTCAGATCCCTAGCACCACCAAAAAGAAAAAAGAAGAAAGAAGAAGAAGAGGAGGAAAAAAGAAGAAGAAACCAGAGAAAACTACAGAGATTTTGAAAATGAACAATACTCTTCAGGAAAGAAAAAAGTAGGGTAATGTTTACTGGAGAATGCCAAGAAAAACAATAAAGAAAATGCATCCCAAATATTTAAAATATGTCTAATAGGTGTTCTAAAGTCAAGGACAGGTAAAGAAGAAAATGTTAACTTTTTTTTTTTTTTTTTTTTTGGTACCTGGGATTGAACTCAGGGGCACTCAACCACTGAGCCACATCCCCAGCTTTTTTTTGTATTTAGAGACAGGATCTCACTGAGCTGCCTGGCACCTCGCCCTTGCTGAGACTGTCTTTGAACTCCTGCCTCAGCCTCCTGGACCACAGGGATTACAGGTGTGTGCCACTGCACCCTGCACTATTTTTTTTTTTTTTTTGGTACTGGGGATTGAACCCAGGGGCACTCCACCACTGAGCCACATCCCCAGCCCTATTTTGTATTTTATTTAGAGACAGGGTCTCACTGAGTTGCTTAGCACCTCGCTAAATTGCTGACGCTGGTTTTGAACTCGTGATCCTCCTGCCTCAACCTCCCAAGTGCTGGGATTACAGACGTGCACCACCATGCCCGGCCCTGCACTATTTTTTTAAAAGAGGAAAAGTTATTTTTAAGACGACATGCTTGGTGGGCATGATGGTGCATGCCTGTAATCCCAAAGACTTCAGATGTTGAGGCAGGAGAATTCCAAATTCAAATCAAAGCCAGCCTCAGCAATTTCATGAAGCCCTAAGCAACTTAGTGAGATACTGTCTCAAAGGGGCTGGGGATGTGACTCAGTGCTTAAGTGCCCTCGGTTCAATCCCTACAACAAAAAATAGCAAAAAACAATAAAAAAAAACCTTTTGATGAAACAAGATAAGAAAACAATTTTCACTGTAGTTTCATTTGTCCTATAAGTGAAACAAATCCATTATTCAAGATATTTAAAAGGTGTATTTATTGTTACTAAGAATTTTTCTACTTCTTCATCAAGTTACTGGTCATTTTAACTGATTATTAATTTTTTTTATCTATCATGTGTATCAATGTTTCATAGTTTATTTTTGTTTACTTTTTTACTTTTTTTTATTAACAGTTCAGGAGCCTTTATTTTTTTTACATCTATTATGCCATGGATTCATAGGGAAGATTCCAGCAGCTCAGGGTCTTTCCATTTTCTCATAAAATGTGCTTTTCTGGGTGAAGCCGGCTGATGATTCAGCTGAACGCAGGTACCTTTTCAGGAAGCTGTCTCGGCTCTTAGAGTGCTTAATATGCTCACTATATACATTCATTCCCTAGGCAAGAATCTTGCCCTTAACCTGCTGTTCACAATAATACCAACAGCACACTGGTTAACACTGTAATCTCTCCCAGTTTTGCCATGGTAGCATTTGCGGGGCATTCCTTTTTGAACAGTATCCATTCCCTTAATGTCTATGGTATCACCTTTCTTGTAGGTGCCTGTAGATGTGACCAAAGGAACAACTCCATGTTTCTAAAAGGTCTAAAGAACATATATTTGGTTCTTGTCCTCCTTCCCTTTGTGTTCATTATTTTGGTGAACTACCAAGATGGAAATTCTGGCCAAAAAGCTCTATCATATTTTTAATTGGTAGAAATCTTTCCATCTAGTAAAATTTACCATTTTTCCTATATAATTTTTTGTTCTATTAATATTTCTGCAGATTTTGGATCATCGGAGAATTTAAACACTACCTCAGGCAAAATCATGATCACTTTAGGGTGCCTCTGTAACAGGAGCTAGAATCCAGGACACCCAACAAGAATAGTTGTAGGGGCTGGGGATGTAGCTCAGTTGGTAGAGTGCTTGCCTCACAAGCACAAGGCCCTGGGTTCAATCCCCAGCACTGCCAAAAAAAAAAAAAAAAAAAAAAGGAATAGTTGTGTAATCAGGTAGAATAAAATGCTGAAGAGCAGAATGATTTTGAGGCAAAGAATTGAGTGTTATTCTGGCATGTTAGGAAGATGATCTATTCCAGTCCCAAGTAATAGATCTGATAATAGGTGTAAATGACTGAATGCAATCATCATTATTCAAATCATGATTAAGTGAAAGAAAGATTTTTCAATGTTAGAAAAACTAGAATTCAACATCTTTACAAAAACTATCCTATATTAAGCTTAAGTAGTGAAAAATATATCAAAAGTAAAAACCCCTCTTCTTAGGAGTCCTTGAAAAAGTATAGTTTGTTGTTTTGTGCACATTTTTCAGAATGAAACAATCAGACTATCTAATGTTGACCAACTGCATATAAAACAATATCATAGAACTCTGTGTTACAGAGAATATGTATTATTTTACATCGTATGTCTATAAAACATATATAAAACCAAACATGTATTTGGTCACAAAGAATATGTTGATGTTTTAACTTGTTAATGGTCTTTTTATAGGTCACACATAATTCCATCTGCTAAATCTTATTCAGAGCAAATTTTTGAAAAGTTGAAAATGCACACACACACACATACACACATACACACACACACTCCTACACACCTTGGTAACTAGTGAATAAAAACGAATTCAAAATTAAAACAATTTATCTAGATGTTAATAACATTTAGGGGCTATAGATACAGTAATATTCAAAGAAAATCTTTCACCCTAAAATGCTTCCAATTTGAGACTGAAAAGGACTATACCTATGTATTCAAGAAAACAAAACAAAACAAAAAACAAAAAATGAATTAATAATGAAGTACACTTGTGAACTTAGAATAAAGTGAATACAAATAATTGAAAGCAAAGAAAATCAAGAGAATGATATTTTTCAAACAGCAATTAGAATGAATGTGTCTTCTTCAAATAAGTTTAGAGGAATAATGGTTTAAGGATACAACTGAGTAGAAATAAGAATGTTCAGAGACTGAAAACAAAGTCAATGACATGCTCTTATAGCAACGAATTTGAAATCTAAATAAACGGAAACAATCAGTTCTAAAATGTACTGGGGATATAGCTCAGTTGGTAGAGTGCTTGCCTTGGTTGCAAGCACAAGGCCCTGAATTCAATCCCCAGTACTGCAAAAATATAAAATAAAAATAAAAATAAAAATAAAATAAAATAAAATAAAATAAAATAAAATAAAATAAAATAAAATATACTTATCCTACTTTTTAAGGTCCCTGTAATTGGGATTAAATATATTATTATTACAGATTAATCTGCACAGTTTTAAAAATTGAGAGTATAATAAAAATGACACACCTTACAATATATGGCATTAAAATTACATTTAGGGCTGGGATTGTAGCTCAGTGGTTGAATGCATACCTAGCACATGTGAGACCCTGGGTTCGATCCTCAGTACCACATAAAAATAAATAAATAAAATAAAGGTATTATGTCCATCTACAACTAAAAATATGTATATTTTTAAAGAGTTACATGTAATAGTGTATAACCTATAAAATCTCTAATCCTGGAACCATACCCTTTCCCATTCATATTGTTCTTCATCTAATTCCATTTACGAGAATACTCAATATATACTATTAATAGGCATATAAAATATATATACTGTTAGTAAGATACTAAGTATATAACATACTAATAATATATATGATATATACTGCTGTATACTTTTATTTATATATAAATATATATATTTATATAAATATATATACTTTTATTTATATATATATTTATATTTCTTTTTTCTTTTTTTTTATTGTAGTAGAGATTGAACCAGGGGCGCTTGATCATTGAGTTACATCTCTAGTTCCCTGCCCCCTTTTTCTTTACCCGCTAAGTTGTTTAGGGCCTGGGTAAATTGCTGAGGTTGACTTTGAACTTGTGATCCTCCTGCTTCCCAAGTCGCTGGGATTATAGACATGTGCCACTGCACCTGGCATACTTTTATATTATCTGCAATTATACTCTTGTTTTCCCCCGCAAAAGAAGCACTTTGAGATAATCTAGTTTTTTCTTTGTTATATTGTCTCTTTACTATTACATTATCCTTGGAGTTTTTGTGATTATTCTTTTTGCAACTTCTTGGATTTTTGATTAGTTTCTTTATTCATAATCTTCTTTCATATTCTAACATTGATGAACTTAAAGCTATAGAATTTCCTCAGTGTAAGATCTGGCAGGTCCTCACAGATTTTGCTATATTGTCTATCCACTGACATTTATGTCAAACAAAAATGTAATTTTACCTTGGTTTTATTTTTAGCCAAAGAATGATGCAGATTGACACTGATTAGTATCCAGATTTTTTATGGAGGGACTACCATAGTTTTATTTTTATTTTCATCATGGTATTATTTTATGTTGCATTTGCCCTCTCATACTTTAGAATCTCATTTTTCTTTAGGGTGAATTACCCTTATTCAAAAAGGAATAAATGGTGATCATACTCTCCTGTATAAATTTACATGACCATCTTTGCCCATTATTATGTATTTGTTGTTGCTTAATGTATGGTACATGGTCAAAAGCTTTTCTCCAAACAATAATGAAGCTTGAGAAGATGATAACAATTATTATTGCTAATATTAACCAAATATTTATTATGTGTTAGGCACAATTATAGAATCCATACAGCAAGCCTCTGAAGTACTCTAATGATGCCCACCTAAGCATATGTGTATATCATATATGGATATATAAAAGAATGAATAACTTGACTAACATGAGGGAAGAACTGAGGTCAGGAATGATGGTCAAAGAGAAGTAAAAATCTTTATACAAAGAGATGTATAATCTTTTACAAGCAGAAGAGATCCACACATTATCTCTGAAATGAATGATAAACAAATATGCAGACACATTCAATAGGGACCATCAAGGTAAATGTTTATAATGGCAAAAATTTCAATATTTGACAAAATAGGGGTTTGATAAAGACAAGTGGATACTTAAAAAACCAATGAAGTATTAACAATATACTTATATACAAAGAATATTAAAGGTTGGCTATCGTAGCATAATCACATTTAGTTTTTAAAGTAATAGGGTTAAACCAAAAGTGAATTTTTCAACATTTAAAATAATGGCAAAATACAATAATTTTTTTTAACATTCACAACTATGAATTTTTTTAAGTTATAAAGAATGAATGTAGATAAATAAAGATCTTCAAATATTTTATGTAGTGATTTTTCCCCCACTATGATTTCTCTTAGGCCGACTAACCCATGAAGCATATGGAGGCATTTGTGCCTTACTTACATTTGTAGAGATTTTTACCAGTATGAATTTTGTCATATGTTGAAATTCCTTCCTTTCTCACTTTGTTTCAGTTCACAGAATTTCTTTTGTGCTGGGGATTAAAGCCAGGACTTCACACATGCTTGGTAAGTGCTCCGCCACTGAGCCACATCCCCAGCCTTCAACTCATAGAATTCCTAATTCACAGAACTTCTCACCATTTTATGACTTTTCTCATGTTGCTGGAACTCTGAGCCCTTCCCCAGAGCCTTCCCATATTTATAAGGCTTCTCACCAGAGTGAATTCTCTGATGTTGACAAAGGCTAGAGCCACTACGAAAAGCCTTCCCACATTCCTTACATACATAAGGTTTCTCACCAGTGTGTATTCTCTGGTGTCGATTAAGAGCTGAGCCACTACCAAAGGACTTTCCACATTCTTTACATTCAAAGGGTTTTTCACCAGTATGAATTAGCTGGTGTTGAATAAGTTTTGAGCCACTACCAAAAGCCTTCCCACATGCCTTACATTCATATGGTTTCTCACCAGTATGAATTCGCTGATGTTGAGTAAGGTCTGAACCACTACTGAAGGCTTTGCCACATTCCTTACATTCATAGGGTTTCTCCCCTGTGTGCATTCTTTGATGCTGAATAAGTTTTGAACCACTTCTAAAGGCTTTCTCACATTCCTTACACTCATAGGGTTTCTCACCAGTGTGAATTCTCTGGTGTTGAGTGAGATCTGAGCCACTATTAAAAGCCTTCCCACATTCCTTACATACGTAAGGTTTCTCACCAGTGTGAATTCTTTGATGTCGAGTAAGGGCTGATCCAAAACTAAAGGCCTTCCCACATTCATTACATATGTATGGTTTCTCACCCGTATGAATCCTCTGATGCCGTGTCAGCGCAGAACCACTACTAAATGCCATTCCACATGCTTTACATTCGTAAGGCTTCTCCCCAGTATGGATCCTCTGGTGCTGAGTAAGGTTTGAACCACTGCCAAAGGCTTTCCCACAATCCTTACATTCATAAGGTTTCTCACCTGTGTGAATTCTGTAATGTCGTGTAAGGGCTGATTCAAAACTAAAGGACTTCCCACATTCTTTACACTCATAAGGCTTTTCACCACTGTGAATTATTTGATGTCGAATAAGGCCTGATCCAAAACTAAAGGCTTTCCCACACTCCTTACATTCATATGGTTTCTCACCAGTATGAATTCTCTGGTGGTGAGTAAGGTTTGAGCCGCTACCAAAGGCCTTCCCACATTCCTTACACTCATAAGGCTTCTCACCTGTGTGAATTCTTTGATGATATGCAAGGTTTGCACCACTACCAAAGGCTTTGCCACACTCTTTACATTCATAAGGTTTTTCACCAGTGTGAATTCGCTGATGTCGTATAAGGACCGATACAAAACTAAAATCCTTCCCACATTCCTTACATTCAAGGAGTTTCTCATCAGTGTGAATGGTCTGATGCTGGTTACTGAAAGTGGGCATTTCTTCAGGAGTAAAAATCATGTGACTGAAATGTCCTTCCTGAGATCCCTGTTTTCTCTCAAACTGGCTTTTATATTCCCAATCACCTCTGAAACTTGAACACTCAATGCTGTATTTTGTAAGTCTTTCCATTATCTCCCATCAGGATGATTCTATTCCATACATATCCTTTTTCAGAAATAATTTCTTGTTCTCAACCTTGATTCACAGTCTGAAAGAAAATATAAAAGCAAACATTCACTTTTTTATGTTTTGGGAGAAATGAAACAGCGTAAATATGAAAGACTTAACTGAGTAACTTATGCAGTTCTCAAATATGATTGGGCAATGTGAGATATATCAAGAAAGCAGAATGAGAAAGTGTCACAATGGAAGGTAAAGGAAGTATTTAGGAAAACAAATTCAGTGAGTTCCTAAATAGCAGATAAAATAGGGATAAAAATTCCCTGCAGATTTGACGAGCTTGATAAATACACAGATGTACTAACCCCATCCTACTGTTTTTGGAGGATGAATCTAGTATCAGAATATATACTTACAAATTAGAGTAATTATCATACATATTTCTTAGTGTTGTTTGCAGCATTAAATAAATACACGTGGGGGGAAATCAGGGATAAGTCAGACGCAGTGGTGCACACCTCCCAGCAGCTTGGGAGGCTGAGGCAGGAGGATCCTGAGTTCAAGGTCAGCTTCAGCAACTTACTGAGGCCCTAAGCAACTTATTAAGACCCTGTCTCTAAATAAAATATTAAAAAGGGCTGGAGATGTGGTTAAGTGCCCCTGGGTTCAATTCCTGGTACAGAAAAGAAAAAGAAAATCAGGGATAGATGGTCAAATAACAAACGATTTTCAAATAAACTGAGGGAAGTAGAAGAGAAAGGTATTCCAGATGTACCAGATGCCAGATGAAAATGTGAGTAATGTGCAGAATGAATATGGAATGAGCAGTAGAGGAGGAGGATTCCTCTGTGGTTAGAATGTGGTTTGTTTATGCAATGTGATGAAAGCAATGTTGGTCAAGGAAATTTTTGAAGTTAATCTTTGGAGAACAAAAGAGAGGACACAGCAAAGGTATAGCAGAGTAACTGAGAATCTAATTTTAAAGTTAAAGAGAAGGGAAGATAATGTCAGAGTTACTGTGATACTATTAGAAGATTGTAAAGAAGAAAACAGGTGAATATTCTGAACCCTAACTCTGGTG
This sequence comes from Glaucomys volans, assembly GCA_020662805.1. Lineage (NCBI taxonomy): Eukaryota > Metazoa > Chordata > Mammalia > Rodentia > Sciuridae > Glaucomys > Glaucomys volans. The sequence continues at coordinate 535,347 of JAJEJO010050900.1, read as the reverse complement.
ATTATTGAATGTTTTGAAGTCACATAAGGTACTATGTACTTCCATTAAGAAAATACATAGTGGGGCTGGGATGTGGCTCAGTGGTAGAGCTTGCCTAGCATGTGTGAGGCAGGGTTTGATTCTCAGCACCACATTAAAAAAAAAAAGAATAAATAAAATAAAGGTATTGTGTCTATCTACAATTAAAAAAATTTTAAAAAGAAAATACATAGTGTTTGGTAACTTATTTTGTAAGATTTACTTGTCATAACAGGAGGGACTAGAAAAGGAAACAGAATTAAAGACATTAGTAAGAACCTCAAGCCCCCAAAAGTGAAAACATTCCAAAACTGGTCTCTTCCTACAACGCTCATACACCAAAACTATTAAGACCAGGATTAAATAAGTTTTGAAATTGTACTTTATCCATGGCTAATCCTATCCAAAATCATCTTCTACTTGGACTCTAAAACATCATTTTATCTAGCTGACTACATTTTCAGTTTTCTACTCTTGGCAGCCAGAATTAATGTTAGCCTGGAACTATGCAGTTCGAAGTGTTTCAGTGTTTTCCCACTGTCCTTAGAATAACACCCACAGTCCTTAATTTGGTCTTAGAAATTCTGAGTCCTCCTGTCTGCCTCTTCAACCCGATATCATCCTCCTCCCAACAATAAGCTAAAGTTACACTGGTCTCAGTTCTACAAATGCATGAATATGTTTCCCTCATCCTCTCATGGTCTTGCAAGTTCTGGCCATCACACACATCTTGGTTGAATGGCAAATCCTTACCACGATATTTCCTGAAGTACCTTAAATATGCACACCCTGCCATTACTTCTCTGGATCCGTCAACTTTCTTTGAGTTTTGTTTTGGTAATGGATAATTACACATTTGTATCCTACAATTGAAATTTCTTATTTGAATGTTTCCTTAATGTCTGCTATAATAGAGGTAAAGTTCATCATGGCAAAAATGTCTGTTTAAACCCTGGCACATGCAAAATTTATTAAGTGGCTAATTAAATGATTTTCAAAATTTATCCTTAAAAATAAATTTCTAAAAATAAGATTTTGGTAGGAAAAGGGCATGTTTTCTCTGAGAAAGGATAGGTAGACCACATGTACTTATTCCTCCACTTTCTAAAACTTCACTGAAAGATAATTTTTAAAATGTTCCTAACTTCTTTTCATTTCCCTATCCCTTCAACCTTCATCCTTTCAGCACCTTTCTCCATATTCTTTGGTTTCTCAGTCAACACAAAGCTAATAGCTCTTATTTTTCTTATGTTTTTAACTGCTTGGGTCTATTTGGATGCAAGGGTGAAAATTAATTTGATGGAAATACTTGTGTATATTTAAAGACCCAATTGCTCCTCTGGAGCTTGTATGTTCAAGAATGATTAATCTAAATAACAAACTGATTACTATAGTCATTACAAAAAAAAGGAATAAATCTACCAAGTCAAAGAGAATTAAAGAGGTAACTATGCACAAAAGACCTGAAGCTAGAAAGCATAATGATAAATAATGACTAACTTAACAAACCTAAGGAAGGTAAAAATTAAATCAAAGTAAGAAAAACTAGTAAGGGGATAATCTATATCATAGAAGCCCAGAAAGTCTTAAGAAATGGGGACATTAAATAAGTACCTATGAAAATCTACCAATCAACATATAAAAAGTTGTATCAGCTTCTTAGTACCTACTCTAAAATAGATATATTTGCACTCCCAATACACTGCAGCATTATTCACAGCCAAGACATAGAAACCTAAGAGTCCATAAATTGATGAATGAAAAGAGATTTCATATGTATATACATATATTATAAAAAAACATTAATATTACATGTATTATGTGTATATAGAATATAGAAGCCTTGAAAATGGAAGTGATCATATCATTCGCTGCTACAACATGGACAAACCGGAAAAACATGCTAAGTAAAATAAGCCAGCAACGAAAAACACTGCATAATCTCATGTATATGTGTATTCTAAAATTTAAAAAAAATACACAGGGGTTGGGGTTGTGGCTCAGTGGTAGAGCACTTGCCTAGCACATGTGGGGCACTAGGTTCAATTCTCAGCACCACATGAAAAAATAAGTAGAAGTATCATGTTCATCTACAACTAAAAATATTTAAAAAGCAAACTGGAATACACAGAAATGTAGAATAAAACTGGTTTACCAAGAATTGTGGGAAGAGGAATACGAAGATGTAAGTCAATGAATAATGAATATGAAGTTATAGAGAAGATGAATAACTCCAGACATATAATGTACAACAGGAGGACTACAGTTGTAACATTGTATTTTGGATTTTTGCTGAGTAGATTTTAGGTGTTGCCACATTAAATATATACCTCCCAAGTCCCAAGAAAAACAAAATAAAATAATAGTCAAATATCATCAGGTATTTGAGGAAAGCCTATGACATTAAAAAGATTGAATGAAGCTGGGCGTGGTGGCGCAGGCCTGTAATCCAAGCGACTTGGGAGGCTGAGGCAGGAGGATCATGAGTTCAAAGCCAGCCTCAGCAACTTAGCCAGGCCCTAAGCAACTCAGTGAGACCCTGTCTCTAAATAAAAAATACAAAATAGGGCTGGGGACGTGGCTCAGTGGCCGAGTGTCCCTGAGTTCAATCCCTGGTTCCAAAAAAAAAGAAAAAAAAAAGACTGAATGAAACAATCAGAAGGGAGACCACATAAGGAAAGAAAAGAAACTTCAGAAACCACCATATATATCCACACAGGGATATGAGAAGCTATTTCATATGATACAAGAGTAGGATAACATGAAAGGAATACTAGGCTGGGGATATAGCTCAGTTGGTAGAGTACTTGCCTTCCATGCACAAAGCCCTGGGTTCAATCCCCAGCACCACTTAAAAAAAGAAAAAATTACAAAAATATTACAAAAATGTATTCTTAGAAAATGGAAATATAGAGTGGGAATCAAAACAAGTCATTAAAAGATAAGGAAATTTCTCCTAAAAATAGGAAAAAAGTATTTATTTTTGCAGTGCTGGGGATTGAACATAGCATCTCAGGCATGGAAGGCAAGTGTTCTACCTCTGAGCTACATCCCCAACCCTTTTTTTTTTTTCTGTGGTACTGGGGATTGAACCCACAGCCTTGTGCTTGCAAGGCAAGCATTCTACCAACTGAGCTATGTCCCCAGCCCTTTTGTTTTTAATATTGATATAGGGTCTAAGTTGCTAAGGCTGGCCTTGGACTTGGGATCCTCCAGTCTCAGCCTCCTGAGTCAGTGGGATTACAGGTATACTCCACCATGCCTGGCTCAGCTTAGAATCATTTTAAAAGTAATGTAAAACATATACCAAATATATAGCAGGTACTAAAAAGATGAAAGAATCTGAAAATTACCAGTTTGAAATCACCACCAAATAATTCAGGCAAGGATACTAAATGGGTTCTAAAACCAGAAAGTGGATCCTGTTGGAAAAAAGGATACTCACTTGATCTCACAGTATCAATTTACAGATTATAAAAGGATCTTATATACCTTTATACTGGAAAGATATTGGCACACACCACCATTACCATAAGTAATAAAATTGGCATCACTTGTAGAACATGAGGTTATGTGCCTTCTGATATAATGGAATAAATCACCTATGTGATACACTTGCCAAAAACATTTAACCTACATCTGAGCCTTCTATCTATGTGAAGGCCAGCAGACAAATCGAGATGTGGGACATCCTATGAAATAACTGTCCTGAACTCCTCCACCCCAAAAAAGAGAGACTAGTCTAGTTTTAAAAGAGACTAAGGAAACTCAACAACTAAAAGCAATATGTGAATTTGGACTGTAGATTAAATAACCAAGTAAAACAAACAACAATACACACACACAGAGAGCTTAAAAAAAAAAGACATTTGGGGAGATACTGAAGATATATGAACATGAAATGTTTGAAATGATATAAGTGAGTTAATGTTAATTTTCATAGGTCTGAGTGGTTTTTTCCTACATCTCCAGCCCTTTTAATTTTTTATTTTGACAAAGAAAGCAAGGCTTCACCACATACTAAATACTGCTGGCATGGTTATCATGAACTTCCTAGCCTCCAGAACTGTAGAACTGTTTATAAGCTCCCTAGTTTATGTTTTTTTGTTATATTGGCCCAAATTAACAAGATATATGGAATTCATTGGTATGTTCTTTCAATTTTTCTTCATCTTGAAAATTTTCAAAGAAAACAAAAAAAAGATTGTTCCAAAAAGCAGCATTTAAGAAAACATTCCCAGAGGTTAAGAATATGAATCCCTGAATTTAATGGGTCCACTTGGCACCTAGCACGAAGAATAGAAATTATTCACATTAAGATATATTTTCGGGAGTTGGGGTTGTGGCACTTGCCTAGCTTGTGTGAGGCACTGGGTTTGATTCTCAGCACCATATATAAATAAATGAATAAAATAAATGTTCATTGACATCTAAAAAAGTATTTGAAAAATATTTTCATTAGATTTTATGTTACCAGGGACAAAGACAAGACCCTAAAAGGAATGAAAATGGCTTTAGAATCCTGGCGGGGGGTGGGGGGAGGAGACCTGTAAGACAGATTTGTAATTTGAAAAGCCTGAGGGAACACCCTGCACAAAACTCAAAGTCGATCCTGGACCTAAGCATTAGGCCAGAGATCCTGCACCTAACAGAACAAAAAATAGGCCCAAATCTCCATCACACTGTTTTAGGAATCGAATTCCTCAACAAGACTCCTAGAGTGCAAGAAATAAAATCAATAATTGGTACAATAAATGGGATGGTATCAAATTGAAAAGCTTCTTCACAGCAAAGGAAACAAACAAGAACGTGAACAGAGAGCCTACAGAATGGGAAAAAATTTTTGCCACTTGCACATCAGACAGAGCATTAATCTCCAGGATATATAAAGAACTTGAAAAACTTAACACCAAGAAAACAAATAACCCAATCAATAAATAGGCAAAGGAACTGAACAGCTACTTCACAGAAGAAAGATGATCAATCAACAAATACAAAAAAATTCAATATCTGTAGCAATTAGAGAAATGCAAATTAAAACAACACAGATTTCATCTCCTGTGGGAATAGCAATAATTAATAAGCAACGGTAAATGTTGGCAAGGATATGGGGAAAAAGGTACACTCATACATTGCTGGTGGGACTGCAAATTGGTGCAAGCACTCTGGAAAGCAGTATGAAGATTCCTCAGAAAACTTGAACTGGAACCATCATTTGTCCCAGTTATCCCACTCCTCGGCATACACCACAGGACTTAAAATCAGCATACTATAGTGACTCGGGCACATCAATGTTTATAGCAGCTCAATTCACAATAGCTAAGCTATGGAACCAACCTAGGTGTCCTTCAACAGATGAATGGATAAAGAAAATGTGGTATGTACATACGCAATGAAATATTCTCAGCCATAAAGAATAATGAAGTTATGGCATTTGCCCGTAAATGGATGGAACTGGAGACTATCATACTAAGTGAAATAAGCCAATCCCAAAAAACCAAAGGCTGAATGTTCTCTCTGATATGTGGATGCTGACTCACAAGGGGAGGAAGAGAAGTTCACTGGATTGGGAGGAAGGAGGCATGGGAATGGGAAAGATGGTAGAACGAATCAGACGTAACATTCCTGTGTTCATATATGAATATACAACAACTGTAACTCCACATCATGTACAACCATAAAAAATGGGAAGGTATACTCCATGTATGTATAATATGCCAAAATATATTCTATTGTCATGTATAACTGAAAGAACAAATAAAAATTTTTATAAAAAGCCTGAGGGGAGCTGGGGCTGGGGTTCAGCGGTGAAGCACTTATCTCTTATGTCGGGCACTGGGTTCGATCCTCAGCATCACATAAAAATAAATAAAATAAAAGTATTGTATCCATCTACAACTAAAAATTTTTTCTAAAAAAGCCAAGGGAAGGGACTGGGGTTGTGGCTCAGTGGTAAAGTGCTTGCCTAGCATGTATGAGGCACTGGGTTCAATTCTCAGCACCACATATAAATAAATGAAAAAAAAATAAAGGTCTATCAAAATCTAAAAAATATTTTTTTAAAAAAAGCCAAGGGAAGATGCTTTCAATGTAGAATTACATGTCCTGCCAAAGAATCATTATAACAGATGTAAAAGCACTTTTCAGATATTCTGGAACCCATACAATTCAACTCATATTCATCCTTCCTAACTTGCCACCTCTGTCAATTAGAGAGAATAAACCAAGAAATAGGAAGTCATGAAATCCAAGAAATAAATAAAACAACACAGAAGAAAAGTGCTGAATATTTTTTATTTTTTTATTTTTTGTACTGGGGATTGAACCCAGGGCTCTCAACCACTGAACCACATCCCCAACCCTTTGTAAAATTTTATTTAGAGACAGGGTCTCACTGAGTTGCTTAGGGCCTCGCTAAGTTGCAGAGGTTGGCTTTGAACTTGTGATCCTCCTGCTTCAGCCTCCCGAGCCACTGGGGTTACAGGTGTGCACCACCATGCCTTCTTTTGGAAGAATACTGCATATGCAGTTGTTAGAGAAAAACTAGCAATTGTAGGAGGAATGTTTCTCAATACAGGCAACTGACAACATTGGGAAAAGATTTTCTCTCTGACTTTGAATATAAATTAGTGATTTATGGACAACCGGGCATCACTCTCCCTTTTTTTTTTAATAAAAAGTAATATTAATTGCACAGAAAGCAATGTTGTACAACAATTTAACCATAATTTATAGTTCAGCTATGAATAAAATAAAGAAGCCAGCCACCAAAAGTTAGAAGATATTTATAAAATATAAACTAAACATCCAAGAAATAACATCCAAAAATAGACATATTTCTCAGATCAGTAATAAAAAAACTAAACCATGGAGAAGAATAAATGGGAAGACATCTAATGTGTAAGAATGTGCAGGACTGATTTAATCAGTATAAAATTGAAAGAACTTTAGATTTATCATAAAAATCCAAATATAGGGAAAGGCAAACTTTAAAACAGCAGCCAAGTAGGGAAGGGTGGGGCAAGGAGAGTGTGAATGAACAGGCACGCTGGAACTGTGGGGATGTGTAACTGACCACTGTCAAACCAGTGTAAGTTTCTTGGTTTCTCATGGAAAACGTTTTATACACCTAAGTCCATCAGTGTCCAGATACATCTGTTCCATTTTCTGTCTTGTCTTGGTGATATTACAACATAATATTGCATTTGCTCCAATTCCTGCCCCATGTGGAAAATTTAGATGATTTCAAATTCTTTCTTCAGTTCCACAATAAACTGCCAGTCACTCTTCTGCATTTCATCTCTGAACCAGTCTTTGAGTCCATCGATGGACTGCCGGCTGATTTTACTGACAAGAATGTCTGTAGCTTCGAAATGTCTCCCAAACATTTTGGGAGATTCACCAGGGATGGGTTCTATTTTGACACAGACTTCTTGGCCCTTTTTTGCAACATCCACTTGTTTGTGGTTTATTTCAATACTTGTTGTTATTCTGATGTCCACAAAATTTTTGCTTGGGACACACATAGGTGCCCCTTGTTTCACCTGACCTGCTTCCACAGTCACTATTGGATCTCAAGAATTGAAAATATATTGAGGGAGGATTTTCATTTTGCAGGGAAATACTGCTATGTGCTTAAATTCTTGTTTCTGTTTCTTGGAGTCTTTTCTATGTTTCATAAAGGCATCAAACAAATGATAAATAATTTCTGCACTAAAAATTCTAACTCCTAAATTATTGGCCATTTCTTGTGCATCCTGTTCAATTATCACATCAAAGGCCAAAATTACCGCATATTGAGGATCATGTTCCCACATCACAGAAGCCCTCATAACATCTTTTTTATGGACAGGGCCAATGTTAATTCCTGCATATGGCACTTCTGATGTTTTCAGAAATTCAAGTAGAGCTTCCAAAGAGCCTAGTGTGGATGCCTGGACATAGATTCCTTTTTTTTTCTAATTTGATAGCATTTAGTGTCTGCTTTAACTCATGGATCAATTCATCTTTAAGAACAGGGACTTCATCTTCTTTATAAGCCACCAGGAGAGGCAAACCAGCCAGTGTTTTCTCCAGATCTTTTCCAAGAATCTTCACTCCCTGAGCTGCTTCTACTTTTTTATGCTTTTCATACTGGTTCTTCACTCGCAACTCCGTCATAGGAGCGGGTAACAGGAGTCCTCGAATCTGAGTGACAATAGGCCCTTCTACTCCAGGAACAATGATTGTATCTCCTTCCTTCAGATGCCCATTGATCAATATGACATCTATAGTGGTGCCCATTCCTGGGAGAGCTTTAACCTCCATCACCTGTGCTCTCAGCTCTTCACAGTGTGCCAGTCTCTTACTCAACACGGTCTGAGTCAACTCCACAAGAAGGTAGATCAGACTTCCCATGCCATCACCACTATGTGCAGAGGTAGGTACCAAGGACACAAAAGTGCAGGGATCTTTATTCTCATAAAACAAAGCAGCATTCAAACCCTGCTGTGCAAATTCTACAATAATGGCCTTTGCTCACTCCTCAAACTCATCTTTTGTATTCTTTTTCTGCTTCTTTAAAGTAGCAGCCACATCAGAGTCAGGACTCTTTTTCCAATCATATAACCTATCAATCTTATTAAGTGCAACAATGAAGGGACATTTTTTAGATTTGAGAATATCGATAGATTCAATTGTCTGAGGAAAAGGCAATATTTGAATTCATGTGGAATTCATGTGGGACTCCAAATAGCAACATGATATTAAAAAAAAGTTTTAATTTAAAAACTTACTTCCATCAAGCTGTAGTAATTAAAACAGTAAGGTACTCACATAAAGATAGACATATAGACCAACAAAATAATAAAATGAGGGATCCAAAAATAAACACAAATAGCTATGGCTAATTGATTTCCAGTAAGGATAACAGATCTACTCAATGGGGAAGAAAATCTTCTACAAATGGTGCTAGGACACTTGGATAAACACATGCAAGAGAAAGAAGTCAGACTCTTATATGAATTCAAAATGGATTCATAACCTAAATAGAAGAACTAAATCATAAAACTATTCTCAAGAAAATAAAAGGATTTATCAATCTTATGACCCAGGATTTGGCAGTGGACTGAGATCTGACACCAAAAGCAATGAAAAAAATTACATAAATTTGAATTCATGAAAGTTAAAAGTTTTGTGCTTCATATAGTTACAGGGTATTTCTATTGACTGATGAAAAACTTTTAAAACCAGAGAGCTATTGTTGCATATTATAAATACACTAGATGCCACTGGACTATGCATTTGTAAATGGCTAATTACATCCTATGTGACTTCATTGTAAATAAATTTGAAAAACAAAAAAGAAAAAAGGGAGCCAAAAGATAAAGGAAAAGATGTTTAGTTTCACTGGTAATTGTGATAATGCAAATTACAATAACCAAAAGGAGATATCACTAAGTGTACTAGATAGATAAAAAGTTCAGTGACTCCAAATGTTTGCAAAGGTGTACAGCAGTGGGCAAACATACTGTTGGAAGTAGAAACGTATACAACTACTTTGAAAGAGTTTAGCATATTCTAGGTTAACATGCCTATTCCTGTGGACTCAGGAATTCCTCTGCTAGGAGAAAATGTATCCTAGAATGTTCAGATCATAAAAGTAAAAAGTGAGAAACCCAATTATCCATAAAATATATTGTATAAAATACACTAATATAGGGCTGGGGTTGTGGCTAAGTAATAGAGCACTCACCTAGCATGTGTGAGCTACTAGGTTCAATCCTCAGCACCACATAAAAATAAATAAAATAAATGTATTGTGTCCATCTTTAACTAAAAAAAAATTAAGACACTAATATATAGTCATAAAGCTTATGAAATAACATGGCAATGAAAATGAACAATATATCTAACATAACTATTCAACATGAATTAATTAAAAATTATTAAACTAAAGGTAACAAAAGGATAGTAGGATTCAATTATATAAACTTTCAAGGCAGGCAAAACTAAAATATTCTTTAAGAAGTCATATAAACACAGCCAACTCAATGTTTATAGCAGTTCAATTCACAATAGCTAAACTATAGAACCTAGATGTCCTTCGACAGATGAATGGATAAAGAAAAGTGGTCTATATACACAATGGAATATTACTGAGCCTTAAAGAAGAATGAAATTATGGCATTTGCTGGTAAATGGATGGAACTAGAGAATATCATGGTAAGTGAAATAAGCCAATCCCCCCAAACCAAAGGACAAATGTTTTCTCTGATAAGTGGATGCTGATGCATAGTGGCAAGTGGGTAGGAAGAACGAAGGAACTTTGGATTGTGCAGAGGGGAGTGAGGGGAGGGGTGCAGTGGTGGGGGATGGGAAGGATCGTAGAATGAAACAGATATTATTACTGTATATACAAAAAATTTTTTTAAAAATCACTGTCAGGGCTGGGGCACTGGGTTCATTTGTGAGGCACTGGGTTCAATCCTTAGCACCACATAAATATAAATTAACAAAATAAAGGTAAAAAAAAATCACTGTCAAACAAAAAGATAATGAAAAAAATTTCAATGCCACATATTACTTTACTAAGATTACTTGAAATTACTTTACTAAGATTACTTGAAACATTTTTCCTGTTCCCAGATGAAACTGATGTGTACTTACTAAGAATATAAAAAAGGGAAGAATAGAGTTACTTTAGATTAGGTAGAGGGGAGTGAAGGGAGGGGAAGGGGTATTGGGGTAGGAAGGATAGTAGAGTGAAACAGACATTACCTCACGTACATGGATGACTACATAACCGATGTGATCCTACAATATGTATAACCAGAAAAATGAGATTATGGTCTATTTATGTATGATCTATCAAAGGTATAAATGCATTCCACTGTCATGTGTAACTAATTAGAATAAAATTTTAAAATGTAAAACAAGTTATATAAAGTTGATGAAAAATTTAAAATATCTGAGGAATGGTTTCTACAAAAGTCAGCTTCATAGTTAGACCTCAATAGTTTTATGATTTAGTTCTTCTAAAGAGATTCATTGGTTTGAGCAGGCAGAGAGCTTTCAGGTACCGGCAATCTTGCATTACTTTCAACTTAATGGTGACAGCAGCCCGCAGCAGCTTCTTCTGGTGGTTTTGCAGCAAATGCTTCTGGTAAGACATCTCTTTTTATCCTAGGGGGTGAATTTCTGGCAAGTTTTAGAAAGCATATTTCCAGCAGAACCACAGCAGGGACAGGACTTATGTCAGGCAAGTGAGGCATGTACAGTGCAAAACTTAACTAGGCACTCACACTGAAATGCCAGCCCTACACTTATGACCCTGAAAACAGGTGTCTTCTTAAAAGGAAGGACTCAGAGTACCAAGTTTGAGGCACTCACTTTCAGGGTCATGCAAATGTCAAGTTGACACCTGAGAGTGCTTTAAGTTTAGCACCCTAGGTGTCTTAGTTGCCTCACCGTGGTCCTAGTCCTTCACTATATAGTAATTACTCAGCCATTTGGGGAGCCACATCTATGCTCTGTCCAAAACAGTTTGGATCTTAGCTCTAGGAGGGCCTCTTTCTCAGGTGCTCTATATCTGCCATTAGAAGTAATAAATCTGCTCTTTATATCTGGTATTTCTACATGCCTTAGAGTTTTGTTGTTTTTTCTTTCTAACCAACACTTTACTACTCTGGTTCCATTATAGTTAATAATTTTATATTAAATTTTAAAGTTCAATTTCTGAACTTCAGTGTTCAGATACTAACTAGTGTTCGATACTAACTGCAAAAAAATTAGTACTTAAAAGTGGTCTCAGGAGACAGGCCTGTAAGATGGGATTCAGGAATTAGTTTGGTCATGCCCTTTAGACATGCCTTGCATCTTTTGCTGCACTCTGCTATTCCATCCTTTTTACTAACCTCTGACTTGAGTACAATGCAGAGCTCCATGCCAGTAGGATTTGGATACTAGTTATCCATGGTATAAGTGATGTTACAATGAATCAAGCTATGGTTGATTGTAATGAAATGGCATGAGAACCAAATGGTTGCTATACCTGACGTTATGACAGTCATAATGACTTTACAAGGACCATGCTGTGAGATAGTTTCGTTTGTTCCCACTTGAGCACTTACAAAGAGAAACGGACAAACTCAGATTTGTTAACTCTCAAGTTACAGTTTGGTGACCAGAGTATTTGTATGAAAATCCTAAATGAAACTCTCATTTCTTGTAGTCAAATGGGCTGATACTGCTGAAAAATCAAATAAAAATTGTCCTCATAGCTGAATTGTAATGACAGTCAAATTCACAATTTTACCATATTTTCATATGAAGGTTGGTGGAACTGAATGATACCTTGAAATGTGGATTTGGCTGGGATCCAGATGAAACTGACACTTGAAACCCCTAAATTACTTTGCAATCCACTGTCTAAGAGACAAGAGTTTCCCTCTGATTGGAAACCCAATGATAACATTACTTAAGAGTAGAACTTTCAAAAGACATGCTCTTTCTCTGCAAGATCCACCAGAATCAATCTGTTGCTATACTAAAGGGTCCAATCTCGGCATAAGGCAAGTACATACTATGATCAAGGAGAAAATACCTTTCTATATTAGTTTTTCCTGTTAGGGCTGCCATAAAAAATACCAAAAACTGGACTGTGGTATCCAGTTTGTGATACTTCCAGTAATCTGGAAGTAGAAGTCCAAGATCAAAGTGTTGGCAGGTTTAGGTTCTTCTGAGGTCTCTCTCCTTGGCTTCTAGACAGGCGCTTTTGTGCCATGTGCTCACATGGTCTTTCCTCTGCATGTAAGCATCCCTAATGTCTCTTTGTGTATCCAAATTTCCTCTCTTTTAATGATACCAATCAGATAGGATGAAGGTTCACTTCAGTGGTCTCATTTTAATGTAATCATTTCTTTAAAGAGCCTGTTTTCAAGTCACAGTCACATTCTGAAGCACTGGGGTTTAATTCTTTAATATATGAATTTCCAGAAACAAGTCATCCCATAAACCTCACTAAAACAAGGGTTGTGGGAGCAGAGTCATACTGCTTTAATTGTACTTTTTTGTGTACTTTTAACATTCACAACACTGTTAATGTCTTACATATTCATACAAACAAATCAACAATGTAGAAATAAAAAATAAAGTCAAACAATACACATGCTAACCAAGGAACCTAAATGTATTTCTAACAAATATCACAACTACCCTGGGGAAAAATGAATCCAAGTAAATTTAAACATAGTCTCAGCCATGTACCCTAGTATTTTGGTTTCTGCTATAGTATGGGTTAGCATTCTGAAACTATATTTTTGTATATTTTAGAATTGAACAAATTGGTAAAGATAATGAGGATAATCACAGCCAGGATTTTAGCTACTGGAGAAGGGAGATCCAAAGGTAGAAGTCGTAAAGACTAGAATGCATACTGCAATCCTATTACCCACATCTTGGTTTCTGAATATTCTTCATTTCAAGGAAAGAGCTCTTTAGGGGAAAGGTTCATTCCAAGCTGGAAGAAAGACAGTAGTATTCAGAAATGATCTTGGAACATCTTGGCATGCCAGGAGGTAAGGAAATGCTCAAAGAATCATGGAGACAAGTTAAAAGGACAGAGGAGCCTCAATGAGTTCCCACTGACCAAATCTAGGAAAATTTGAGTATGAAAATAAATAGTAACAGATTATAACTCAGTGAATAACAATCTATGAATTCACACTGACATAAACAAATTAACAAATAAGTAGGGAAGAAGGGAAAGCTCATCTTTATAGTAAAATGCCAACTAGTTAACATGGATAAAATATGGGAGATTAAAAAAAGAAATTTCCATTTTGAAAACATCATAGTAAAATAGATCCAGACAATAATTACAAATGGATGTTAAACTAGTAGGTGAAAATTTAGTGAAAAGTTATTTATATATTTTCAAAGCATCTCCCCATATATCACCCACTAATTGAAACAAATACTAATGTTACAGTGAAGAAATATGATAGATGCCACCTTACTCAATTATCAAGGTTAACATCTTCAAAAATGGGAGAAGTCAACATCATGTATCTTTTAATACGATGTGCTAAGAATAAAATATCACATTTCTGACAGTCCTGCCACAGAATTCCTGAGCTGAATGTAAGCATGAAGAATCACAGGAAAAACCCAAATGCAGGGACATTCTACAAAATAACCAGATTATCCCTTTCAAAATTATGAAGGTCATGAAAGACTAGGAAAGAGAGAGCAACTCTTCCAAATCAAAGATTAGAGAGACATGATAAGTAAATTGAATATGTGATCACAGACTGGATCCTGGACAGTATATAGGAGAGAGAGAAGGGTAATGTGCTATAAAGGACGATATGTGAATGAGTGAAAACATTTAAATATAAATTATGGGTTAGATAACAGTATCATAGTTTCTTTGGTAACAACCATGGTTATGTAAGTGAATATTCTTGCTCTTAAATAATTATACACTGAGGTGGTAAAGGGCAAAAGGGGCAAAATGTCTACACTTTACTCTCAAATGGTTCAGATAAAACTTGAGTTTTGCGTGTGCATGTGCAGAGAGACAAAGAAAAAGAGGGTGCATTCAGGAATGATAATGCCAGGGGTCCAAAAGGTAACAATGGGTGAATATGAGTAACAGGTACAGAAAAATACTTAATACCAAGTCTTACAACTTATTCAAGTCTGAACTTTAATCAAAATTTAAAAGTGACCAGGACAAGCTGGGTGTGGTGGCGCACACCTGTAATCCCAGCACTTGGGAGGCTGAGGCAGGAGGATCACGAATTCAAAGCCAGCCTCAGCAACTTAGCGAGGCCCTGAGCAACTCAGGGAGACCCTGTCTCTAAATAAAATACAAAATAGGGCTGGGGATGTGGCTCAGTGGTGGAGTGCCCCTGGGTTCAATCCCTGGTACCAAAAAAAAAAAAAAAAAGTGACCAAGACAAATGCACTCCTATATAATTATAGTTCTCATGTTTTACATAGTAAAAGAAGGAAGAAAAGAAGGGAAACTTGTCATAGTTCCTTATAAAAAACACAGGCTAAATTTTCTATGTTGATCATTATCTGAAGTGTTCAAATTCCTAACAATCAATACAAAAGCTATAAAAATGATACTGAGTTATCTGGAACTATGTATAGAAGATAAGGAAGACCTTGTTGAAAAATGTTAAGAAGACCCTGATCAACTGAGAGGTTTTTATTACTGGAAGAATCCCCAAATTTCAAACCATCGAATTCTCTCCATATACATAAATACAATTCAATCAAAATCCCAAGAGATGTTTGGTGGAACCAAGACAATTGAAGAATTTATATGGAAATGCAAGGGAAAACAAATGGCTAAGATATTACTGAGAAAAAAGAAGGTGAGAGGACTTATTTCAAAAATAAAATTACAGTGAATAGGGTAGTATGGTATTACTGCAAGGAGAGAGAAATAGACCAATGGGATGGAATATAGAATTGAACGAAGCCAGGTGTGGTGGCTCATGCCTGTAATCCCAGCGGCTGCGGAGGCTGAGGCAGGAGGATTGAGGGTTCAAAACCAGCCTCAGCACGGGCAAGGCGCTAAGCAACTCAGTGAGACCCTGTCTCTAAATAAAATACAAAATAGGGCTGGGGATGTGGCTCAGTGGCGGAGTGCCCCTGAGTTCAATCCCCGGTTGCAAAAACAAAAAAAGAATTGAATGATAGACCAAGATATATACAGTAACTTAATTACTGAATTGGCACTTCATATCAGTGCAGAAAATATACACTTTTAAATACATGATACTGGAACAACTGAATTCCCACATTGGGGGAAAGAAGAAATTGAGTTTTTCCCTACAGAAATTAATTACAGGTATTGAAAAATCCTAAATGTTAAAGCAATAAACTAGAAAGCTTTTGGAAGAGAAAACAAAATATTCATTATTTCAAGGTAGAAGAAAATTTCTAAAGCACCAATCTTAGGAAAAGATTTTATTTTATCAAAACCCAGAACTTCAATAAAAGAGAACAAAAAGTGAAAAACTGAGTCAAGCAGGATAAAATATTTATCACTTATATAACTGACAAAAGGCTAATATACAGAAAACATACGTCTCTCTCTCTCTCTCTCTCTCTCTCTCTCTCTCTCTCTCACACACACACACACACACACACAGTTATATCAGAGAAAAACACCACCCACTAGTAACCGGTGAAGTGGGGCACAATAGTGGTTTATACCTGTAATTCCCAGCTACTCAGAAGCCTGAGGTAGAAGGATCTCAAGTTCAAGGGCAACCTTAGTAACTTAGCTAGACCCTATCTCTAAATAAAGTGAAAAGGGTGGGAGATGTAGCTTGGTGGTAAAGCAGGCTGGGCTTCAATTCCTAATACTAGTACTATTACTGATGATAATAATTTAATCATAATAATGGATGAAAATAAAAAGTTAAAAACTGACAAAATATTTGGAGGAGGATTTTAGGAAAAGAAAATGTTTAAATGCTCAAGAACTGGTACTGAATTTCACTAATAATGAAAGAAATATAAATTAAACATGATAATATTAGATAATGCAATTTGAGAAAAGTTGAAAAGATAATACTGAGAGCTGGAACAGATATGGAGCAAAAGGAATCCCTATAAACTGTTGCACAGTATCATGAGAGAAAACTTTGGCACTGCCTAGTAAAATTGAAGAGGTAGCAATCCTATCTATCAACAATTTAATCCTAGGAATATATGCTACAAAAAGGGAATCACAAGTGCACAGAAGGTTCACAGTTCCATTACTTGTATGAGTCAAAAATCAGCATTCACATGTCTACTAAGTGTAGAATGGATAAGTCAATTATAACATGCTTATAAATGGTATAGTACATATACAGCAACATTAAAATGAGCTGCAGTTTCTTTTTAATTTTTTATTTAAAAAAACACTAAAATTTTCTGTTTATACACATCTAGACAACACATAAAAACCAGACCTATATGGTACGGGGCATCATATATAGGTACTAAAGTTCTAATGAAAGGCAAAGACATGATCACAGTGTCAACACCATGTCACCATACAATCATGTTTATGATTGTATATGGGGTAAATGAGGGGCTTCATCAGTGATGACTGTATTCATTTCTTGACCTCAGTACTACTTAAATGTGTCCTTATAATTATTTGTTAAACTACACCCACAGGTGTTCTATATCATTTCTATGTATAATACAGAAGAAAATAAAACAAACATTTAGATAAGTATTATGCATCTCAAAGTGTTTCTGAAATTAAGCTAAGTGGAAAAATAGTTGAATATGATTCCATGTGAAAAGGTAGGATGTACTGCATGGTAAATGTGTAAATTCAAGTTTTCAAAACTTTATTTTAGGGCCTGCCTCTCACTGAATGAGGCCATGGGATTGAGGCACTGCAAACACACACACAAAACTGAACCAGAGAAAATTTTTTTAAATTGTATTTTATACATGCACATGAAATGTACTGGCAAGGGCATATTTAAAAATCATTGATTTTAATGGGAATTTAAGTTTTATTCATTGGGGATGTCTGTACTTTTGAAAATATTTCAAATAATCATGTTTTCCTTTTATCATAATAGAAGAACATTATTTTTTAAAAATACAGCATAGGGGCTAGGACTGTAGCTCAGTGGCACAGTGCTTGCCTAGCACTTCCGAGGCACTAGGCTTGATCCTTAGCACCACGTAAAAATAAACAAGCCCCGGCGTGGTGGCGCACGCCTGTAATCCCAGCGACTCGGGAGGCTGAGGCAGGAGGATCTCGAGTTCAAAGCCAGCCTCAGCAACTTAGCGAGGCCCTAAGCAACTCAGTGAGACCCTGTCTCTAAATAAAATACAAAATAGGGCTGGGGATGTGGCTCAGTGGCCGAGTGCCCCTGAGTTCGATCCCCGGTTCCAAAAAACAAAACAAACAAAAAAATCCAAATACTATAAAGGCATGCTGTCCACCTACAACTACCAAAAAAAAAAAAAAAAAAAAAAAGGATAAAGTAGAATTAAAACCACTTGACAATCAGAAAATTAAGTGGTGGGGAGCACAGGTTGCAGTATGGACCAACAAATTTTTCAAAGAGAAAACTACAGGAACCCTGTTACCTAATGGGCAAGATTTTTCAAGAGAACAGGAGATGATAAGCTACCTTTCAGGTGCCTTGTGATGTTCAACAGCCATTCGTGATTTCTCTCTGGAGGCCTCCATCCAGGCAGGGCAGAGCTGGGGAAGGAAAAAAGGAGTCAGGAAACACCAGGATCTTCTGGGGTCAGATGGATCACTTCAGAGGTGAGTTTAGGTCAGTCCCGATTGTCCCAAGCATATGGTTTGGTCAGAGAAATTTGGAGCATCAGAGAAAATCAGGGTCACTGCAGTTCTGGACAGAATCTGTCTCTGAAGTGACAAATCTGGCTGGAGTCACAAAGGCATAAAGACGTCCCACTGGTGACACGGATAGTGTTAAAAACACACCAAGGAACCGCATACTTTCAGTACCTTACACCTAGGGGACACAGTGACAGCAACAAATTCACCAGCACCTTATGCCAACAATATCACAAACATACACATGGAGGAAAGCTACGAATCTCAGAGCTTCCGACACACAGAGTTCGGGAAACCGACATAAACACACATCTACCAAGCGAACACACGCTCAAGGAACCTCGCTAACCACAATAATACAAGTGGTCACACAAACTCCACTCATACACGCGCGATCATAATCGCTAATCAAGTCCTCCTCCCCTTCCTCACAGGTCCGTGCACGATCACACAGACACACGCCCACTATAAAGACTCAGTAAGCATTATTCGCACACTCCTCACAGTCTCCCTCCTCAGCCTGCCCGTCCCCCACACCAGCCTCACTGGCCAGGGATTCAGAGACGCCGGTCTCGCAGTCGCCTCACCTACGCCCCCTACGTTCTACTCAACTCCGCTCCACTCCAGTCGGAACGAGTTGAACCCAGCTCTCACAAAGCGCTGAAGCTGTCTGCCAACCCGGTCGGAAGATCCCGCCCAGTCCTCAGAACTAGTTCTCGCGGGAGGAAGAACTGGCCCTAGAGGCCTCTGGGAAATGTAGTCCAGGAAACGACAGAGGGCTAAGGCATGCTCATAAGCCTTCCAGTGGTGTGGCGAACTACATGCCAAAACTGTTTCCAACTGAGCTGCTCAGAGCCTTCCAAAAACCCTCAGCTGACAAGGACTCCCTAGAGCAAAGTTTGATCAGGCTCCTTTGAGCATTGTTTTTACCAAGGCCTCCTTCTTCTGTGAATCTCACTCCAGAAAGACTCTTACCAAGCCACTTTAACCAGAATTCTCACAACCTTTTAAACTTGTTTCCTCTAGTGCTTTACTATCCACTAACCCCTCACCCTACCAGTGGGCTATATATCCAAATTGACTATTCAATATTTTCAAATTATTTTTAACATATACTCTTTAGTTGTCGATGGACCTTTTTATTTATATGCGGTGCTGAGAATCCAACGTGCCAGGCAAGAGCTTTACCAACTGAGTCACAACCCGAGTCCTGCAATACTCTTTTAACCACGTCTTCCAAGACTGTTCGATACGTCTAGTGGAATTTTTGTTTGACACAGCCCGGTTTAAGAGCACCTGCGTGCTCCAGGCTTTGACCACTCACCTGTCGGCGTATTGTGCCTCAGGCCTCCCGGGAAATGCAGTCAAAAGTTTCCCAGGGCCGGGATGGGTGGGGCCAAAGTGGTCTGCGCCTTCCAGATCCAGAGTTGGGAGCTTGGCTTCCGTGACCCCACTGTCAGGGTTGGGCGGCAGTTTAGAATCCCGTTTCAAACTCGCAGCGCGAAGTTTCTATAGTGGAGCGTCTGCCCAAGAGGAAGCTTCCAGCCGGGTCCTGTACATGAAAAGGCCTGAGAGTGCGAGACCGTAGTGGGACTAAGTGGTGGGACTCGATTTGGGAGAAGTGGAATGAAAAAGAAAAAAAAGGGTAACGTGGATGTGTATGTGAAAGGTGTAGTTTTGTGATGGTGGAGAATAATATTGGGAGATAGGAGATTGTACGAATCTCTGTGTGTGTGTGTGTGTGTGTGTGTGTGTGTGTGTGAGTGTGTGTGAGATCTCATCAATGTGGATCACTGCATGGGTGGTTGAGAATGTGAAGAAATCCGAAACCTCTAAGTCTAGTTTCCTTTTCAAATTCTGATTGTGTACTTCCTTGAGCATCTACTTTAAGGGAGGAAACTACATGATTGATGATAATAAATAATCCATAGCATTTTTTATGTAAACATTTAACATTCAAATTTGTTCTGGAATAAATTTCAAAATCATTATGACTTTTTAAAAAAATTATTTTGAGACAAGGTCTAGCCAAATTCCCTAAGATGGCTACTAATGTGTGATTCTCCTGCCTTGCCTCCTGAGTCGCTGGTATTTTAAGTGCAGACCAATGCCTCGGTATGATTTTTGGACAGGATTCCTGTTATAGATTATGTAGGCTCATGGCCCATAAATGATGGAGGCAGGAGGCGGGAAGCAAACCTCGGATCAGCAAGATTTCCTTTATTCTGCAGCAAAGTCCATCCATCCGGCTTGGGAGGGCCCATTTTCTGGGTATGGAGCTGGCTCTGGGGTTACAGGAGTCTGGGTTTTATAGTTTCATTGGAGACCGTGGATGTGCAGTTTAGACAGTCAGGGACTAGTAGAACAGGCTAGAACTTTAATTTAGGAAGGTAGTTGTAAAAAGGTTGAAACTCATTATTATTTGGGGAGATAGGAGTCCAGATCCCTGGGGGATGTGTACTCAAATCTTGCCCATTGCTTATCTTTCTCTGGGACCCATTGTTTCCCAGAGTTTGAATATTTGCTGTGCCTCCATTTAGGGCTAATTTGCAATGGGGGAAGGTCAAAGTCCTGGGCCCAGCCCTCAGTATTTGCCCCTTTCCTTTAGGGCCCATTGTTATTAGGAAAGGGTGCACTGGGAGAGGTTTAATGTTTGGCCAGTTTCCCCTCCCTCCTCCTCCACACTGTTTTTCTTGGGGAGCTGTCTTGTAGGAATATTATTTTCCATAACCCTTCAGATTATGTCCAGGATCCTCCCCATAGGCATTTTCTCTTCTCTTTTTTAGGAGACTTTGGTAGAGTAAATATTCAGGGATGTGATTATTTAATTCAACCAGCAGCATCAGCCACAATTTAAAAATGTTTGGAGGAATATGTACAGGAACATAATTATGGAGAGCAACAGCAGCACAGCCACATTTGGTATGATTATTTCTCTGTTTAATCCAATGTTTGAAAGTAATGTTGGGTCTCCTTTCCATAATATTTAGAAATTTTACATGGATAAGAGACTTGGTTTTGAGATGCAGGTTTTGGACAGTCTGAAGCCCTTTGTTATATGATTGCATATAAAAGGGTGTTTACTTTTGCTTTGTTCATTTTATATGGTAACATCCTTAAATATCAAGGCTAAGTCTGTTTTGAGATGGTAATTAAAATTCAAGTCTTGTGTCACTTTTTCACAGGTTGGCTGTCATATCATCAAAGCAAGTGAAATCTTTCAGTTGAAACAAGAAGAGAGGGTGGTGGGTGTAAGAATGTAAGGAGACTGTATCCAATGGGCCAATGAGAACCAGACAGCATAGGTGTTCAGTGAGAAGGCTGACAACAGTTTTTCAGGATTTCATTATACACCCTGCACTTTTTTAGTTAATGTGAATATTTTTGTTATTATTCTTCCTCTGTCAATGCCATGTGTGAGGCATTGGGTTTGATTCTCAGCACCACATATAAATAAATAAATAAATAAATAAATATCCATCAACCAAAAAAACCACCAAACTATATTCCTCTCCATTTTTTCTTTTTTTCTTTTTTTAAACAGTACTGCAAATTAAACCTAAGTGTGCTATACCACTGAACTACATCCACAGCCCTTTTTATTTTTTTTTTTGAGACAGGGTCTCAGTTTTCCAAGCTGCTTTGAACTTGTGGATCCTCCTGCCTCAGCCTCCCTATAGATTGGATTACAGTCATTCACCACTTCACCCATCTCTCCTCTTCATTTTCATAGCTTACATATGCATTCTGTCCTTCATAGATATGCAGTCTTTTAAAATTCTTAGCCATTCACACTGAGATTTGTTTTATTACATTCCATTTTCTATGTTTCCATTGTTAAAAAGATTCAGGCTTATATTTTACATCTGCATTTCCAATTATCATACACATATGGATGACCAGTTTCAACATTATTTGTTGAAAGGAACCCCCTTTATTCCTTAAATTGTTTTGCATCTTTGTTTAAAATCAAATGGTTGTATTTGTGTGGATCTGTTTTCTGGATTCTATTCTGTTCCACTAATCAATCTCTCAATAATACTACTGCCTTCATTACTAATGGTTTCTCAAGCTTAACATTATTCACAATTCTTCATTGTGGAAGATTATCCTTGTGCTTGTAGTATTTTTAGCAGCATCCCTGGCCTCTACCCTCTAGATGCCAATTGTACTTCTCCACACACTAGCAAATGCCTCCTGGAAAACAAAATCACCCCTGGTTAAAAGCACTGCATTAATGCTTTTAAAATATTAGTGGCACCTGTCTGTAATCCCAGCAGCTCCGGAGACTGAGGCAGGAAGTTTGCAGGTTTGAAGCCAGCCTCAGCAATTTAGTGAGGCTGTAAGCAACCGAGTGAGGTTCCTTCTCAAAATAAAAGATAAAAAGGGCCGGGATGTGGCTTAGTTGGTTAAGTGCCCTTGGGTTCCATCCCTGGTACCAAATAAATAAGTAAAATATTAATCACAGCTATTTTAATTTCCAACTCTGGATGTTACATTTGTGTCTTAATTTTACTCCCCTTTTCATATGCGTTGTAATTTATGTTTGTTGTTATTGAAAACCAGACATCTTTTAGAGCACAGTCATGTACAGAAAAGTTAACACAATCACCTGTGACAACTTAACCTTAGAAAGACTGCCTACAAGGTTAGTCCCTGTCTTGCATCTAGAACTTAAGATTTCTGAAGGGTTCCCACCATCTGAACTGATAAAAGTAGCTCTCGCTATGCCTAATCTATTTGTGCAAATAATATGGTTCATGCTGAACACCTGCTTTCCTTCTGGGAATTTGAAATTCTGGTGTATATCAGGCAGGCACCACCGAGGTGACTAGCCCCCAGTGAAAATCCTGAGCATAGAATCTAATGAACTTCCCTGGTTAACAGCATCTCACATGTGTTGTTAATAACTCATTAATCTTGCATACAGCTCCATTGGGAAAGAAATCTTGAAAGTATACATCTGGATTTCCCTGGGCTTGGTCTCCTGTTCTTTTTTCTTTCTTTCATTCTTTTTTTTTTTTTTCTTTTTTCTTTTGTAGTGGGGCTTGAATCCAGGGTGTTTTACCACTGATCTACATCCCCAGCCCTTTTCATTTATTTTAAGACAAGGTCTAAGTTGTTCTTAGGGCCTTGCAAAGTTGCTGAGGCTAGCCTCAAACTTGTGATCCTCCTGCCTCGGTCTGGAATTATAGGCATGCACCCAGCTCCCACATGCATTTTGTCTTGGTTAATTTTTTCCTTTTATCATTTCATTGTGAGCCTCCCAGCCACCCATCACACCTTGGGGGCATAAGCATTGGCTTTGGAATTTCCTGAGGGAAATAATTTTTATGCTTGGTTAGGCTTACTATTTTACTTCTGAAAGGGGTTTTAAATTAATTCAGTTAGGAGTTTAACCATTAAACAAGACAGAAGATTCTTACAATTTGATTGCAGTTATGTAAATATCAAAATAGATAAAAACTGACAAGTTGAGATTTTTTAAAAATATTTTTTAGTTGTCAATGGATTTTTATTTTATTTATTTATATGCGGTGCTGAGAATTGAACCCAGTTCCTTACACATGCGAGGCAAGTGCTGAACCAATGAGCTACAACCCCAGGTCAAGTGGAGATATTAATACCCTAAATGTCCATATAGTATTCAGCTGGGCTCTCGGGACCAGAAATGATCACATGTTGGGGTCTTCTTGAGGTACCAACGGTGTCCGACTTTTTTGTTTCTGTGGAGTTATACTGCACTTACACCTTTTATGCAGCTTTTCCAAGTATTTTCTATTTCATAATAAAAAAATTTTTAGGAACGAAAATCTTGATTTCTTGACGAGTTTGAAAATACCAAAGAAATTTCTCCTCTGTCCTGTTCGAGTTTAGATATAAATCCAAATGTTGTACATGCAGGAAAGGAAGCATATGAACAAAACTGTCAAGTATTTACTTAATCAAAAAGAATAGCATGAAAATGCTTATAAAAGTAATCACAAACATCAATTTAAAACAATTTAAGAGCAACTGGATGATGGAGCTATGTTAATATTTGTTTGAGGATGGGAGGGATACTACACCGGATGAGGAGGAGTTCTCTGGGATTTCCCGGCAGGGGTTCCCCTTGGGACCAGGCTCTCAGTCCCATTAGCCCTCTTTCCCCTTCATCCTGTGCCAAGCTCGGGGCTGGTGCGGTAAGGTATTCGCACATCTGGGCCGAGGTTGAGGCCGACATCGTACAGACTCGCCGCTATGGTGACCTTCCTGTACACCACACCTGTCAGTGACACACGGCGCCGGCTCCACTCTGAAAGGAATTGCATCATCCTTCTGAGGCGTTTCTATGGCTTCCCCGCTCTGGACTACATTTCCCAGGAGTCGCTAAATCCAATTCTACTTCCAGGGCGAAGAGGCCTTGCGATTTCGTCCTCGTTCCCAGGGCTGGGCGTAGGTCTGCAGAGCAGCGGCAGCATAGAGACCTCAGTTAAAGCGTTCTAACCGAAGCCTGGAACTCCCTGAAGCTCTCATCCAAACGCCTGAACAGTGTTGGGCGATGGTCTTTGCGGAGGGAAGGGAAGGGGTCCAAAGCCAGGGCTAGCCCACTGAGACCGTCTCGGGACTACACTTCCCAGAGCGCACCGGGGCCGCGCAACCGCCAGTCCACGCCCAGCACCTTTGGGGACCACAGACAGATCGCTCGGGAGTCCGCGCGGAACGTCGCAGGGCTCCAGACGACCTCGGGTTCGGTTAGGTGAGTCCGACACCGGGAAGCCGAATGACAATGACCCGGCCGAGTCGAGGATTAGGAGGAGTGAGGGGCTTTACCGGCAAGGACGCGTAAAGGGAAATTGGGCTGCTCAAGCGACCACCGTGGGATCCCAGAGAGTGAGCGTAAAATTGGTACAGGAGCCAGATATGGGGGTGCGATCCCCGGAGTCATAGGGGAGTGATTCCGCGCCTTCGATGGTGACAGGAACTGTGGGGCACTTAAGGACAGTTTAAATGTGACTGTATGTACAGGGTTATGAGTATATGAATGACCAGGTGCGTAAACATGGTAGCAACAGCCTCGGGGCCAGAAACAGAATTGAGCCTTGTGTTTAGTAAACGAAGTGTTGACTACTGTTTCTGTGGTGGAAGGTAACTGGTTGAAGAAGGGTGGGCAAAGTAGGAGGCGAGAGGAATCAGAGACAGTATAGACTGCATATTCCAGGAATTCTTCTGTATTTAAGAGCAGGAAAAATGGAGCAGCAACTGTGGAAGGTGAGAGAAGAAGCCATCAATATGCCATTGGGAATGAGCCACGAGAGGGGAGAAATCCGGACAGATGTGAGTAAACCAGGCTCATTTGGGTGGGTACACTAAAATTGCAAGAATGTAAAGTCTAGAAGTGTAGCAGAGAATGAGCCATAAGTTCAAAATCTCAGAAAATAAAGGGAAAGAGCCTGTGTTTCATACTGTGAGCAACAGTCAGGTGTGACTAGTTACATATAATTCCATGGCATGAAATTCAAAACTAGAGATTTTGGGAAAGGTGAAAGGTTCAAAAGTCAGGTTCAAAAGTCATAAAGAAGAAGTAGGCCATCCACCTCATTTCCAGTTTTGAAGAGGTAATATTGGAGTACTGAGGGTTGGTTTCTTAGTATTCCTGAGAATGGAAGACTGAGGATAAAAGCCTGAAGAGTCATTGGGGTAGAATTATGGTCCTGAATATATCCACTTCCTAATTCCTAGAAGCTGTGAATGTTACCTCATATGGCAAAAAGGAACTTTGTAGAATGGATTAGGTTAAGAGATTATCCTATATTGTTTAATGAATTCCAGTATAATTTTTGCATGTGTCCTTGTGTTTGCTTTTCATCACTGTGTTGAAATACCTGAGGAATAAAAACTTAAAGGAGGGAAGATTTATTTTGTCTCATGGTTGAGAGGTTTTGTCCACTGTCATCTGGATCCATTGATTCTGGTCCTGTGTGGGATACAGCACATAGTGGTGGAAAAGATGTGGATGAGCAAAGCTCACCTTTTGGCAGCAGGAAGGAGTGTGTCAGAGGGAAATAGGAGCCAAGGACAAGATACAGTTCCCAAGGACGTACTGTGATGCATTCATGCACACATATAGCATAATTTGGTCAATATTATTCCCCAGTTCTTCCCCTTTGCCTTTCTTTCTCCCTCACTTGGTCTCCTACTTCTCTACTGTTCTCCCTTCTATTTTGGGGAGAGTCCCTTTTTTTATTCCTTTTTTTTTATCCTGTAGCTTTCACATATGAGAGAAAACATTCAACTCTGACTTTCTAATTTCTAGCATATGTCACTTTCATAATTTCCAGTCCCATCCATTTTCTAGCAAATGACATGATTTCATTCTTCTTTAGAGCTAAATAGAATGCCATTGTTTATATACGCACATTTTCTTTATCCATCTGTCTATTGATGGGCACCTAGGCTGGTTCCATAACTTGCCTGTTGTGGATTGTGCTGCTATAAACATTGCTTTGTAGGTATCTCTATGGTATGTTGATTTTAGATCTTTTAGGTAATTACTGGGTCATATGGTGGTTCTATTCCTAGTCTTTTGAGGAATCTCCATACTACTTTCTAAATTGGTTGTATTGTTTTGTAGTTCCACCGACAATGTATAAGTTTACCTTCTCCCTTACATCTTTGCTTGAAGTTACTGTTATTTGAATTCTTGATAATTACCATTCAAACTGGAGTGAAATTAAATCTCAGTGTAATTTTGAGTTACATCTCCCTGATTGCTAAGGATGTCGAACATTTTTTCCTATACTTGTTGGCCATTTGTATTCCCTTTGAGTAATGTCTCTAGCTTTTTCACTTATTTATTGAGTGAGTTATTAACATTCTTAGTGTTAAACTTTTTTGAATTCTTTACGTATTCTGGTTATTATTAATCTCCATCAGAAGACTACCTGGCAACGATTTTCCTCCATTCTCTAGGCTCTCTTCACATTCTTAATTGTTTCCTTCATTTTGCAGAAGCTTTTAAATATAATACTATTCCACTTACTGATTCTTGGTTGTTCATATATTTTCTTCTAGCAGTTTAACTATTGAAGGTCTTTGATCCTCTTTGGGTTGATTTTTCATGATACGAGTCTAGTTTCATGCTTCTATATATGGCTATCCATTTTTTCCAGTACCATTTGTGAAACAGGCTATCTTTTCTGCAACTATGCTTTTGGCATCTTTTAAAATTTTTTTTTTTAGTTGTAGATGGACACAGTACCTTTATTTTTTATTTATTGATTTTTTATGTGGTGCTGAGAATTGAAGCCAGTGCCTCACACATGCTAGTCAAGCACTCTCCCACTGAGCCACATCCCCCAACCCCATTCTTTTGTCACCTTTATCAAGGATCAGATGACTGTGTTTATGTGGATTTGTTTCTATGTCTTCTAGACTATTACACTGGTATTCATATCTGGTTTTATGTCAATACCATGCTGTTTTGTGACTGTAGGTCTGTGGTATAATTTGAGGTCAGGTATTGTGATGCCTGTATTCTTACTTCATTGCTCAAAATGGCTTTGGCTAAGAATCTTGGTCTTTTATTTTTCCATATAAATTTTAAGACTATTTTTGCTAGTTTTGTGAAGAATATCATTGGTATTTTGATAATATTAATTCTGCCTCTATAAACATGGTAGATCTTTCCATCTTCTAAGATCTTCAATTTCTTCATTTTTTTATAATTTTCATTGTAGAGGTCCTTCACATCCTTATTTAGATTTATTCCAAAGATTTTAAGAATTCTATTGTTAATGGAATAGTTTTCTTTATTTCTTTCTTAGTGGGTTCATTATTGAATATGGGAGAACTAATTTTTGTGTGTTGTTCTCGTATCCTGCAACTTTGATGAAATTGCTTATTAGCTCTAGAAGTCTTCTGGAGGAGTTTTTTGGGTCTTCTAAATATATAATCTTATTATCAGTAAAGAGAAATAGTTTGACTTCTTTTCCTGGTTTTATCCCTTTACATTCCTTCTCCTGCGGGTTGTTCTGGCTGATATTTCAAGAAATATTTTGAATAGGAGTGGCCAGACCAGACATCCTCATCTCGTTTCTGGTTTTAGAGGAAATGCTTTCACTTTTTGTCTGTTTACAATGATGTTGACTATGGGCTTATCTATATAACCTTTGTGCTGTTCAGGTACATTCCTTCTATACCTTGTTTCTTTAGTCTTTTTAATATGAATGGATGCTGGATTTTGTCAAAGGTTTTTCTTCATCTATTGAAATAATCATATAATTTTTATTCTTGATTCTATTTATGTGATGATTTACATGTATTGATTTACACATATTAAACCTTGCATCCCTGGAATAAAATCAACTTGATCATGGTGTATAATCTTCTTAATATGTTTTTGGACATGCTTGCTGATGTTTTATTAAGGATTTTTGCATCTGTGTTCATCAGGGATATTGACCTGTAGTTTTCTTTCTTTAGTGTTTCTTCATCTAGTTTTGGTGTTAGGGTGTTATTCGTTCATAGAATGAGTTTGGGACTATTCCCTGTCTTTGTAGTTCATGGAATAATTTCAAGAGGATTGGCATCAGTTCTCCTTGAAGGGTCTGGTAGAACTCAGGTGACAATCCATCTGGTCCCAACTTTATTTTGTTGGAAGACTTTTTATTACTGCTAGAATCTTATTGATTGATATCGATATATTTAGGTTTTCCATATCCTTTTGGTTCAGTTTGGTTATGTCACAAGCTTCTATAAATTTGTCAATACTTGGATTTGCCAATTTGTTGAAATATAAGTTTTCAAAATACTTCCTTATGATCTTCTAGATTTCAGCAATATCTGTGATAATACCTCCTCTTTCATCTCTAATTTTATTGATTTGGGTCTTCTCTTTTTCAGTTAGTTTGGCGAAGGGTTTGTTAATCTTTATTTTTTCAAAGAACCAACTCTTTATCATGTTAATCCTTTGCTTTCCCCCCCCCCTCAATTTCATTAATTTTAACTCTGATCTTAATTACTGTCTGTCTCCTACTGGTTTTGGAATTAGTTTGTTCCTGCTTTTCAGGGCCGTGTGATGTAGCATTAGATTGATTATTTGAGAATCTTTCTTTTTAATATAGGCACTTACAGCTATAAGCTTTCCTTTAAGCATTGCCTTAATAGTATCCCAGGGGTTTTAGTATCACTATTCTCATTGGTATCACTATTCTCATTTGGTTCTAAGAATTTTAAAACTTCCCTCCCTATTGTTTTGCGGTCCATTTCTGATTTAAAAGAGCATTATTCAATTTCTGTGTGTTTATGTGGTTTCTATAATTTTTCTTGCTGTTGCTTTCTAATTCATTCCATTATGATCTGATGAAATGCCTAGCATCATATGAATTCATTTATTGTACTTGCAAGACTTACATTGTGCCCTAGAATATCGTCTATGTTGGAAAAAGTTCCATTAGCTGCTTAGAAGAACATGAATTCAGCCGTTTTTTGGATGAAATTTTTTTACAGATATCTGTTGTGTCCATTTGATTTATAGTATTATTTAGGTCAGAAGTATCTTTATTAATTTTGTGTCTGGATGACCTGTCTGTTGGTGAGAGAGGTGTGTTGAAATCACTTAGTATTATTGTATCAGGTCCTATTCAGAATTTAATGTAAATAAGTGTTGTATATAATCAAGTGCACCAACATTTGGGGCATAAATATTTACTGTCATTGTATCTTCTTGTTGGATTGTTCTCTTTATCAGCATTTAGTGACCTCCTTTATCTCTTTTGATTAATTTTTGCTTAAAATAGTTTTTTTTCAGAATAAAAATAGATATTCCTGCTTGTTTTCTAACTCTATTTGCATGCCTTTTCTTTTTTCACTCTTTTACTTTCAGCCTGTGGATGCTTTTGCTGAGATGAATCTAAACAGCATATAGTTGGGTCTTGTTTTTTAATTCATTCCATTAATCTATGTCTTGTCATTGGAGAGTTGAGGCATTTACATTCAGTGTTGTTACTTTTGTACTAGGGATGGAACCCAAAGGTGCTTTATCACTGAACCATGTCCCTAGCCCTTTTTATTTTTTATTTTGAGAGATCTCAGTTGCCGAAGCTGGCCTTGAATTTGCCTCAGCTTCCCAAATCTCTGCGATTACAGGCATGTGCCACTGTGCCTATCTCATTCAGTGTTATTATGGATGAATGTTTGTTATTTTATATCATTTTGTTTTGTTTTCTATGTATAATTTGGTCTTAATTTCATTTATTTAATTGCTCTTCTAGAGAACATTCCTTTGGGAGCTCTGGGCTTGTTTTGAGTTCTTCTGTGTGTAGTATACCATTAACTGTTTCTTGTAGCTGGTTTAGTGGTCATGAATTCTTTTAGTTTATCCTTATGAAAAGTTTTTATTTCTTCTTCACTTTTGAAATGTGGCTTTGCTGGATGTAGCAACCTTGGCTGACAATTGTTTTCTTTCAGAACTTGGAATATGTCATACCAAGCCATCCTTCATTTTACAGTCTGTATTATAGAATGTGTGAGAATTACAAACCACCATGCATGTTGAGCCAAATTGAAACGGAAGAAAAGATCCTTTAATGAACATGTCAGGCAAGGGGTTGGGAGCAGGCTAACACCTCAAAGAACTCCCAGCACCTGAATTTTGGAAGTAGAGTTTATAAAGGCAAAACCCACAAAAACAACTGAGGCACGTGTAGGTCAGAAAGACCCTGTTGAGAAAGATATTTTGATTATATGAGAGAATTGTTTTGATTATACATTTCAGAGTCATGTTGTTATACATGGGGGCCATCATCAAGGATGCAGGAAGATACAGCTTCAGGAGGCTGAAAAGAAAATATAAGCAAGCATACGGTGGAGTCAGGTCAGAACAAAATGGCATTACTGTGGTTCTTTTCTGTTTCTTTTGAGTTGAGAAATCAAAATTGGTTTACCTGTAAATGTGAACTGATGTTTTTCTCTTACAACTTTTAATAGTCTTTTTACTTATTCTCTAAGTTAGGCATTTTGATTATGATGTGTCTTGGAGAAGTTCTTTTTTTGTGTGGTGCTGGGGATTGCCCAGGGCCTTGTACTTGCAAGGCAAGCACTCTATCAATTGAGCTATATTCTCAGCCCTCTTTTTTGATCTTGTCTATCCAGGGTTGTATGTGGTTGTTCATCTCATTTCTATAGTTTTTTAAAAAACTGTGTCATTTCACTGAGAAGATTCTTTTTCTTTTTTTGGGGGGGGGTAATGGGGATTGAACCCAGGGTGCTTAACCACTAAGCTACATCCCCATCCCTCACTGAGAAGATTCTTAATGACATTAACATGTATCTTCATCCTCTCTTTTATCCCAGTTACACAAAAGTATTGGCTTTTGATGATGTCCTGGCATTCTTGTATATTCTGATTGTGATCTTTAATTTTTTTCCTTTATTGCATGTCAGCTATTCAAGTTCATATACTGTTTTCAATGTCTGAAGTTCTGTTTTCTAGATAATCCAATCTGTTGGTGATATGTTCAAGTGAATTTTTTATTTGATTCACTGTGTCTTTTATTTCCAGGAATTCTGATTGGTTTATTTTTACTCTATTTCTTTACCAAAATGGTCTTTCACATCAAAGGGAGATCAGTAGATAGAGGAAAAGGACCAAGAGAAGGGAGGCAGGAAGGGAAAGGAGAAATATTGGGGGATGATACTGGCCAAATCATATTGTTATAACTGTGTGCACATATGAATATGTAACAATGAATCCCATTACGTACAATCGTAATGCACCAATGAAAATATGGAAAAAAAGAAAAAAGTTCTTTCATCTCATTTGCTCTACTAATTCATTCCTGGATCTTCTTTTAGCTCATTGAACATTTTAATAATTTTTATTGTCTCTGTGGAATTTCATCCATTTCATATCTGCAGGTTTCCATTGTCCAAGGATTTTAAAATTTGGGGGGGATACTTGTTTGCCTGTTTTCTCATGTTTTCAGAGATCTTGGACTTGTACATCTGTAGATATGGATTCTTCTTCCTCTTCTAAGTGTGTATCCTTTGATGTGTATTTGTCTGTTTTTGGTAATAAGTCTTGTGTTTTTGGTTTCTTTTAACTTCAACACCTAGGCTCAGCCTGATCTGAGTGTTGATTTCAACCTCCAGTGCTGTTCAGTTTTCTGCTGTAGAACTACTGACTTACTTCACTCTTGGAGAGCTGCTGCAATACTGTGGGTTCCTCTGAGCTATCATCTTGGAAATTCTGTTTTGTTGTATGAGTGGAACCTGAGGTGTCCCCATAGCTTTTCCTACTTGGGGGCTTGGTCGTTGATGTGGGGTTTTTGTATCCCTTATACTATATGTGAAATTACTGGAGCTTAAGTGAGGCTAGTTCATACATGGAGTGAGGTTCATTGTCACTGAGCTGAGATATGGGTGTTAGCTCAGCAGCAGGGTCTCTACCCTGTGAACTTGTAGTGTCCCAGTCACTTCCAGCCCCTCTTAGCAAAAAGGGAAGTAAGCAATAGCAATAACAGAGTGACCAATATCCAGCCTTAAAATAAATATCGGGTGTCTACTATGATATCTCTAAAACTAACTGCCAAAAACAGGTTATGGTGGAAGTCAGCATTTAGGATTAGTAATAGCAGTAAGCAGCCACGAACTAGATCTAGCATTAAATAGCAGGTGTCAACTATGCCATCCAGTGTTAACTGCAGCATCATGAGTGGTGGGAGGCAAGAATTATATATACTAAATACTTCTAAACAATAGTGAAATTATGGTTCCTTAAGTGAAAAGAAAATGAAATCATGAGACAAGAGAAAGCTTGAAATATTTAAAAAGTGAACGGAGGGGAATGTCAGAGAGAGAGAGCAGCTGATAGCTATAAAGGAGAGTGAAATGTAACTAAAGTAATAAAACAGAAGAGGAAACTGCCGCCCCAGCCCGGCCAAACTAGCGGTTCCGACCAGGGGTGATAGGGGATTAGAAAATAAAGATTCACACATACAGATTTTGAAGATAAAGCTGGAATCAGGTGAAGTGCTGCTGTCTGATGGAGAAGCAGGTCCAAAGAGTTATGCCAGCAATCTTTATTTATATTTGTCTCATTATCAGGTTAAAGACTGTGCAAGCATTATTCTTTGTAGTCAGGAAGGTTACAGAACTAGAAACATCTATGTAGCTTTTCCACAGTTGCAGTGTGCAATGTTAGGAGCTTTGTGTAGCGCTCAGGGAGGTTCATTGTTGACTCTTAAGCAGGCAGGGTCAGGAAGAGCAGCGCTGGTGAACTACTGTGGTTGTCTAGCATGAGAATTCCTCTATCGCTGGGAGCTATTGAAGCTGAGAGGACTCTGCACAGAGCTTCCTCAGGCAGGGCATTATCATAGTAACTAGGCATCCTGTACCCTTGCACAGAAACATTCCCAGGCACCAGGTGGACCACAGCCATGAGGTCATCGGAGACCCCCAGTCTCAGTCATTGCTCTCCCATTTTCTGTCACTGCTCTCCACAGGGAAGAATACAATTTGGCTATTAGAGGGGGAAGAAAAGGAAGAAGTAATGAGAAACAAAAACAAAGGTAAGCTGGGGGAGGTGGCACATGCCTGTAATTCCAACAGCTCAGGAGGCTGAGGTAGGAGGATTGTGAGTTCAAACCCAGCTTCAGCAAAAGTGAGGCTGCTGGGGCTGGGGTTGTAGCTCAGTGGTAGAGTGCTTGCCTAGCACGTGTGAGGCATTGAGTTCAATCCTCAGCACAACATTAAAATAAAAGTATTGTGTCCATCTACAACTAAAAATATATTTTTTTTAAAAAAGTGAGGCTGCTAAGCAACTCACTAAGCAACTCAGTGAGACCCTGTCTCTAAATAAAATACAAAATAGGGCTGGGGATGTGTCTCAGTAGTCAAATGCCCCTGAGTTCAATCCTGGGTACCCCCTCCCCTCAAAAAGGTAAGAACACTTAAAAAAAAAATCAAAACAAACCCAGACTCACTAAAAAAACCTATCATGGGGCTGGGGTTGTAACTCAGTTGTAGAGCATTTGTCTAGCTCAGCACCATGTATAAATAAATAAAATAAACATATTGTGTCCATTTACAACTAAAAATTTTTTTTAAAAACCCTATCACTCCAAAGTCAAAACAAGGCTAACTAACAAACAGTAGAACGAAAAATGATAAAAATAAAAATCATATGAAAACCAATCAATGCAGCAAGAACACACACAATAAAAAAAAATAGGGGGACTGGGATTGTGGCTCAGTGCTAATGCACTTGCCTAGTATGTGTAAGGTACTGAGTTCGATCCTCAGCACCACATAAAAATAAATAAATAAATAAAATAAAGGCATGTGTCCATCTACAAATAAAAAAAATTTTTTAAAAATAGGAATATAATTCTTTTTTTTTATTTGTAGATGGACATAATAACTTTATTGAGAATTGAACCCAGTTCCTCACACATGCTAGGCAAGTGCTCTACCACTGAGCCACAACCCCAGCCCCCAGAATATAATTCTTAATGAAAAATAAAGAACTTGTTTCTGCGATAGTCAAAACTGTTGACAAGGATAGATGTTCATTGCCCATGTGCCCTTCTTGCTGTTTCTTTTTGGGGTCTGTACCCCTGTTTCAAGGGCTGGGTGTTGTTTAATCTGACCTCTTTGTGTTTCTCACCAAACTGCCCGCTGGTGTGGCCTGGACCAGAACTGGTTGTAGTCCCTCTCTGCTTCCTGTCTCATAGTATGAAGTAGGACAGACTAGGGAGTACTGACAATTGGAGTTTTTTCTGGACAGATCATGTCGATGTGCTCCCAGAGCAGGGCTAATGCAGGGCTCTGAGTGAAAAATTCCAGCTGCTGGGATTTAGTTCAGACCACACTTTGGAACTTTGTAGGGTGCTATTTACTCCAGAGATTAGATCCCACTCCCTGTTACTGAGCAGATGCCAATTCTGCTGGATGTCTGGGTCTCAGGGACTTCTGAAAATTTCATTTCCATGGTGGGGGATCTAGACCCTAATCCACTGTCATGGATGTGGACTTCCCAGGAGCAGACCAGACAGCAGGCCTGTCTGACCAGTTTCTGATCTTGCCCCACTCTGAATGAGTGACCATCAACAAAGGAAACACAAGCATCTCTCCCCTCAGAAATTCCGTCTAGATTCCCCTGGGAACAGTCCTCTTTGTGCCTGTTTCAGTCACACTGGGCACACTCTGGACCCCTTGGCAGACATTTGCTGGGACAGGCTGGCAACATTATTATGAACTGCAGTCTTGCCACTGCCAGGAGTTGCCATGAGGTCTCTTCGGAATGACTCCCACCTCAGTTCTGCTTGCTAGCCCAGAGATTCAGAGCACTTTTCAATCAGCTTGCCATGCTGTCAGTTAAGATCAGCCTCCCTGTCCGTTCTTGTCTGTTTCATAGATCTCTCATGCCGATATTTTCTTTTTCTGCCTGCATTACCCCTCCTCTCTGCAGTGAACAGGCACTGCTGACTCTGCCAAAGCTGGCACATCTCTAATAGTTATTTTTTTCTATGTTCAAAGATCCTGAATTTATGAACCTCTATAATTTCACTGCCCACTGTTGAAATTCAGAGAATTCTATCACCCACCATGCTGAGAAGTTGTTCTCTCAATATTTAAATTTCAAACCACAGAGCAACTGGAAAGTGCTCCCTTCTTCTAATCCACCATCTTCCAAGTAACTCTAGGCAATATAATTTTGCTGTGTTATGGTTTTTTAAATTTGGCATCTCATGATCTTTCTTGTTGTGACCTAATATATGCTCAGTCTGTACTTACTTGTTTTGCACTCATTTGTCTTGGATTGAGATGTGCATTAAAATCTTGTATGATTGTTGAAGCTTTATTTCTTTTATAACCTGTAACTTATGCTTTAGGAAAGTTACAGTGTTTGTTTTGCTTGCTTGCTTGCTTGCTTGCTTGTGTTTGTAATGCTGAGTATCTAGCTCAGGGTGCTGTGTAGGCTGGGAGAGCAATCTACCACTTAGCTACATCTCCAGTCTGAAATATGTAGCTTTGTTATTTGATGTGTAGACATATATGTTATTGTATTGTATTGTAATAAACATTGTTTATTTATTGTTAATTGGAGGCTCCAGATTTAGCATCTTCAAGATCATAACTCCTGCTCATACTGTTGTTTCCATTATATGTATTTCTCCCCAAATAAATTTTATTACAGTTTATGTTTACAGGCAGGTCTGTACATGATAATGCAATCAAACAACCAATACAGTTGCAACTATATGGCCTAAGTGAAGGACCACAAGGGAAACAGCTATATAAGTACCCAGATCCAGTAATAAAAACACTACCTGCAATCTAGAAGTCCCCTTGGAGCTTCTGTACAACCAATAGCTCCCCCAAAGTAACCACTATACATCAGTTTTGTCTCTTTTTGAATTGATATGTAAATGGAATCATGCAGTGTGTGTACTCTGTTGTATTCATTCTTTTGTTCAACTTTGTGAGAGCCAGCCATATTATTGTTTGTAGAAACATTTCAGTTTGTCCTTATTGCTAAATAGTATTCCAGTGCATGAATATACCACTTGTATGTGCACGTTTTACTCTATATTTAAAATATTTTTAAGTTGTAGATGGTCTTTTATTTTATTTATTTTTATGTGGTGCTGAGGATCAAACCTAATGCCTTACACATGCTAGGCAAGTGCTCTACCAATTGAGCTACAGCCCCAGCCCCCATTTTACTCTTGAGAAGCATTTGGATTGTTTCCTACTCTGGGCTCTCATGAGAAGTGATGCTGCAAACATTCTTATAGTTGTTGCTTTGTGTTTGTATGACTGCATTTCAGTTGAGTATATTCCTTAGAGAGCAGTTGGTGATTCATAGAGTATGAGAGTCTACATAAGCAGTTACTGTGTTTTCCACAGTGGCTGAGTCAGTTTTGAGACTCATCAACAGTTTATGCAAGTTCCATTTGCTCCACCTTCTTCTTGATACATGGTATTGTCAGACTGTAAAATATGGTGGGTATATAGTGGTAAGGCAATGTGGTTTTCCTGATGACTAGTGAAGTTGAGTGTGTTTGTTTTGAGGTCTATTGGCCATTTGGACATCTTTCTTTGGGAAAGGCCAGGGCAAGATTTTAACCTGTTTTTATTTTTTTTTTTAATCTTGTCTTTTTATTGGTGGTTCTTAGGAGTTCTTTATGTAATCTGAATGTGAGTCCTTTGTCAGCTATGTGTATGTAGATACTTCTAGTCAATGGTTTGCATTTTCACTTA
This sequence comes from Glaucomys volans, assembly GCA_020662805.1. NCBI lineage: Eukaryota > Metazoa > Chordata > Mammalia > Rodentia > Sciuridae > Glaucomys > Glaucomys volans. The sequence goes on along the minus strand of JAJEJO010050900.1, from coordinate 497,753 downwards.
CCCTCATTTCATGAACATAAATTGTTTTTAAAAATTCCATTCTTTTCCCCTGCTGATTGCAGTGGCACATGCCTGTAATCCCTGTGACTTGGGAGGCTGAGACAGGAGGATCTAAGTTCAAAGCCAGCCTCAGCAACTTAGCAAGGCCCTAAGCAACTCTGTGAGACCCTGTCTCAAAACAGAAAATAAAAAGGACTAAGGGGATATGGTTCAGTGTGAAGCATCTCTGGGTTCAATCCCTGGTACAAAAAAAGAAAAGAAAAGAAAGAAATGAATCCTGTAGTCAGGTTTTTGTGTGTGTGTGTGTGTTTTTTTTTTTTTTTTTTTGGAACTGGGGATTGAACTCGGGGGCACTCGGCCACCGAACCACATCCCCAGCCCTATTTTGTATTTTATTTAGAGACAGGGTCTCACTGAGTTGCTTAGTGCCTTGCCCTTGCTGAGGCTGACTTTGAACTCGCAATTCCTGCCTCAGCCTCTGAAGCCGCTGGGATTCCAGGCGTACACCACCATGCCTGGCTTGTGTCTTTTTTGTTTGTTTTTTGTTTTGTGATGTGCCTGGGAATCAAACTCAGGGCCTTACACATGCTAGGCAAATATTCTACGACTGAACTGCATCCCAGCCCTGCCTTGTGTGGTATTAATCTGGCCACCTGAGCATTGTTTTGATTATGATTTGCAGGACATATTTTCTGCTATCCTTTCACTTTTAACTTTCCTCTACCACTATATTCAGAGGAAACTCACATCTTTAAAATAATCAGACTCTCATCCATGAATGTGATAAATTCCTTCATTTATTTATGTCTTCATTAACTTTTCACAATATTATTTGTAGTATTCAATGTAGAGACCTTGTAAATATTTTTAAATATATTTAGAAGTATTTGAATTTTTTGCTGCTTTTATATCTGCTGTTATTTGAAATGTAATTTTTAATTTCCTAGTCATTACATGTATACTGAAATGTGGCTGACATTTTTACTCTGATTTTTTTATGTTCACATGTATTTCTTTCTATCTAATGATTTTTTTCAGCATTAATGATATCTTTATCAGACTGGTAGTATAGCAAAGTGTTAGAGCGTGTATTTGCACACAAAATACTGCGGGTTCAATCCTCAGCACCCAAAAACATATACACAAAGTGACATCCTTTGTTTCCCAGTTACTGCAAATGAGCATCAGTGAGCTTGTAATCTTCATCCCTTTATTAGTTATCTATTTCTATCAAACATAGGACTCCAAAACAGCAATAAATATATATTATCTAATGCCATTTTTGTACATTGTGAATTCAGGAGCAGCTTAGCCAGAAAGTTCTTATTTAGGTTCTCAAGAAGTTGTTGGGGCTGGGGTTGTGGCTCAGTGGTAGAGTGCTTGCCTGACATGTGTGAGACAGTAGGTTCAATTCTCAGCAGCACATATAAATAAATAAAATAAAAATCATTGACAACTAAAAAATTAAGAACTATGTTTTAAAAAAAGATGTTATCAAGCTCTTGCCCAGGTATATAGTCACTTGAAGAAATAACTGGAGTATAATAGTTTACCTTCTAAGATGTCTTCATCATATAGCTTTTGACAATATAGCTTAGTTCCTTACCATGTAGACCTCTCTGTGGGGCCTGCTTGAGTATACTCATGACTGTCATCTCACTTTCTCTAAAGCAAAAGGATAGTAAGAATACATAAGGTAGAATTGATAGTGTCTTCTGTAACATTCTCATTCCCCATTATTTCCACAGACTCTCACTGGCACACTAGTCAGCCCAATACAGGAAGTGCAGTGTTATGAAAATCAAGTAGTGGGTACCTTTGAGAGCAATTCTGGATGCTGGCTACCATAATCTCCATTTTACCGTTAATTTAGATTTGTATTTAAATTTATTCATTATCAGTGCTGTTCTTTGGCTGAAATTTTTTCTCTTGTGTCTTTTGTGGCTGGAGTATGCCCTCTAGTAGTTTCTTCAGAAAAGGCTTATGTGAATATTCCCTAAGTTCTTGGATCATAGCACTGTTTGTATCCTTTCTGATTGAATGGTAGTTTGGTTGGATATAAAATCTTTGACTCCCTCATTTGATTTTCTATAAGTATACTCATTGTTTGGGATACTGAATTCAGAATTCAGCACTGCATAAATCTAATCACAACTAAATTTCCTTTTTTGTAGATGTGACTATATCTATTTATATCGATTCTCCAATAATCCTCATAATTCTTTTGGATAATATTTTGGTACTGATAATGAGGCCATTTCCCCTTGCAAAATGTGTATTTTCATTATATTTATTTCTGTATCATTTCTGGAAATTATTCTTACAGATTACAAACAATTTTAGATATTGGTAGTATGTTAAAAACAATTTTAGATTCCTCTTTGCTCTTTTTTTTTTAATCTGTGTGTGTGTGTGTGTGTTACTAGGGATGGAAACCAAGAACCCTCTACCACTGAGCTACATCCCCAGACCTTTTTTTTTTTTTTTTTTTGATGTAGTATTTCTCTAAGTTGCCTAGGCTGACCTCAAACGTATGATCCTCCTGCCTCGGCCTCCAGAGTTGCTGGGATTACATGTTTGTGCTTGGTAACTTAATTTCTATTTCATATTTAGTGTGTCTGCTTATTTGTACATTGGATATGCTCTGATTTTCCCTTTTTTCCTAATAATTTTTTATCCCTTTCCTTGGTAGATTTTGTTCCATTCAATAGTACCTATTGTTTTTTCCACACTATACTGTCTATGATATTTGTCATCCTTTGTACTCTTTGTAGTTTATTCTTTGCACAAAGAAAGAAAGAATATTTTGCCTACTCTCTTTTATCCTCGAATTCTACTAACTCCCACCTATAGTCTAACCATTACTTTCTCACTTTTCCTGGGATTATGTATTTGATTAGTAGTCTGGTTTTAGATCTGTGAGATCATTATTTATTGTTTATTCATGTTGGACTGGTGAGTGATAACTTTGATCTGTTCTTTTGTGTGAGTTTTCTTTGTACACAGGAGAATGTTATCACATTTTCAAACCTTTAAATATCTTTAGATACAGTGCTTCTAACTTTATTGTATTAGTTTTTTGAAAATACTTTTAGAATTTTTTTTAGTTGTTGATGGGCCTTTTTATTCATTTTTTTATATGTGGTACTGAGAATGGAACCCCGTGCCTCACACATGGGAGACAAGTGCTCTACCACTGAGCCACAACCTCAGCCCTTGTTTGTTTTTTTTTTGTTTGTTTGTTTGTTTGTTTTTATGTTTTAAAGTTTTCCTGGAGCTGGGCACAGTGGTGCATGCCTGTAATCCCAGTGGCTCGGGAGGTTGAGGCAGGAGGATCAAGAGTTCAAAGTCAGCCTCAGCAACTGCAAGGTGCTAATAAGCAACTCAGTAAGAACCTGTCTCTAAATCAAATACAAAGTAGGGCTGGGGATGTGCTCAGTGGTCAGGTGCCCAGTACCAAAAAAAAAAAAAGAAAAAAGAAAAAAAATCCTGGAATAAGCATCACTAATACATTCTTCTGAAAGAGAGACTTGGGCAACAATAGATTTTTCAGGTTTTTCTGCCCAAATTTATAAGACAATTTCATTGTAATTTGGCCCATTAAAATTGCCAGCTCTTATTTGCCATTCAGAACCTAAACTGATTCAGGAGGACTCCTGCTACTGACCCTGTGTTCATCTAGTGTCTTCTCTGTTGTTACTGAAGAATATAGCTAAGCTCCCTGCTCATTTTAGAGGGCAGTACTACCTAGATACCAAAATGAGTCAAAGCATACCTCATAAGAATTAGGGTGCAAAAATCTTTAACAAGGTGCTAGCAAACCAAATTCAGTAACACAAAATGAATTATACAACATGACACTATCCAGTATATCCCAGGAATGCAAGGTTGACTTAACATCCAAAAAATCAATTAATGTAATGAACCATGTTAATAAACAACAGAAATCACACAATCTTCTCAATAGACAGAAAAAAAGCATTTAACAGGCACCTGAGACATTGGCCCAGAGTGCTCCTGTGGGACCTCTGTGGTTGTGGTGGGAACAGAGGACACTTGGTCATCCTCTCTGGGGGACCCAGCTCAGAGGCTTGGGTTCAGCCACATCCTGCGAGAGTCCAGGTCTGGGAGGTGGACCCAGAGTTAGACATCAGGCTCAGCTCAGTGCAGATGAGTGAGAGTTCTGCATTTGGGACGTCAGCCCAGAATGCTCCTGTGGGACCTCTGTGGGGGCGGCCACCACAGCCCAGAGATGGGAGTCTTCAGCGTGGGAAGTGGGCACAGAGGACACTTGGGTCATCCTCTCTGGGGGGCCCAGCTCAGAGGCCAAGTCTTACTCCAGCCTGGCCCCAGCCTGCAGTCTAGTGCTACTGAAGACTAGGAGGTGAGATATTGGAAACCTGCAGGGACACCACCCACAGGTCTATAGGGGGGAAGCTGCAATACTTCAACTTCTCACAGACAGAAGGGAAGATATATGAGCAACATGAGAAAACAGGGGAAGAAAGTGTCTCAAACAAACCTAGATGCTGCATCAACAGAATCCAGTGATAACATGGCAGAAGAAATGTCAGAAAGGGAGTTCAGAATGTACATAATTAAAATGATCAGAGAAGCAAACGATGAGATGAGAGAGAAAATGTAGGAAATGAATGATCGTACCAATCAACAGTTAAAAGATGCAGAAAGCAGAAGGCCATTTCAATAAAGAGATAGAGATGTTGAAAAAAAAAAAAACAGAAATCCTTGAAATGAAGGAAACAATCAACCAAATTAAAAACTCAATAGATAGCATAACCAACAGGCTAGATCACCTGGAGGACATAACCTCAGACACTGAAGACAAAATATTTAATCTTGAAAACAAAGTTGACCAAACAGAGAAGATGGTAAGAATCCATGAACAAAGCCTACAAGAATTATAGGATATCATGAAAAGACCAAATTTAAGAATTATTGGGATTGAGGAAGGCACAGAGATACAAACCAAAGGAGTGAATAATCTATTCAATGAAATAGTGTCAGAAAATTTCCCACATCTGAAGAATGAAATGGAAAATCAAATATAAGAGGCTTACAGAACACCAAATGTACAAAACTACAACAGATTAACACCAAGGCACATTATAATGAAAGTACTAACATACAAAATAAAGGTAGAATTTTAAAGACTGCGAGAGAAAAAAATCAGGGGGAAACCAATACAGTTATCAGAAGATTTCTCAACACAGACCCTAAAAGCAAGAAGGGCCTGGAGTAACATATTCCAAGCCCTGAAAGAAAATGGATGTCAACCAAGAATCTTATACCGAGCAAAACTCACCGTTAGATTTGAAGATGAAATAAAATCCTTCCATGATAAACAGAAGCTAAAAGAATTTACAAATAGAAAGCCAGCGCTACAAGAACATCCTCAGCAAAATATTCCATGAGGCAGAAATGAAAAACAACAATGTAAACCAGCATAGGGAGGAACTACCCTAAAGGAATAGCCAAATAAAGGAGAAACCAAGTCAAGTTAAAAAACAAAAATAAGCCAAAAGGATTGGGAATACAAATCATATCCCAATAATAACCCTGAATGTTAATGGCCTGAACTCGTCAATCAAAAGACAAAGACTGGCAGATTGGACTAAAAAGAAAGACCCAACAATATGCTGCCTCCAAGAGACACATCTTATAGAAAAAGATACCCACAAACTAAAGGCAAAAGGATGGGAAAAAGCATACCACACACACGGACTCAGCAAAAAAGCAGGGGTTCCCATCCTCATATCAGATAAAGTAGACTTCAAGACAAAATTAGTTAGACAGTATAAAGAAGGACATTTCATTCTCCTAAGGGAAGCATAAATCAGCAAGACATAGCAATCATAAATATTTATGCACCAAACAATGGCGCATCCATGTATGTCAATCAGATCCTTCTGAATTCCAGGAACCAAATAGACCACAACACAGTAATACTGGGTGACTTTAACATACCCCTCTCACCATTGGACAGAGCTTCCAAGCTAAAACTGAACAAGGAAACCATAGAACTCAATAACACAATCACTAATTTAGACATAACAGACATATATAGAATATTCCATCCATCAATAAGCGAATACATTTTTTTTCTCAGCAGCCCATGGATCCTTCTCTAAAATAGACCTTATGTTATGCCACAAAGCTACTCTTAGCAAATACAAAAAGATAGAGATACTGCCTTGTATTCTATCAGATCATAATGGAGTGAAATTAGAAATCAATGATAAAATAAAAAACAGAAACTTCTCCAACACCTGGAAATTAAATAATATGCTATTGAACGATGCATGAATAACAGAAGACATTAGGGGGAAAATAAAAAAATTCTTAGAGATCAACAAGAACAATGATACAACATATCAAAATCTCTGTACAGTATGAAAGCAGTGCTAAGAGGAAAATTCATTGCATGGAGCACATTCAATAAAAGAATGAAAAGTGAACAAATAAATGACCTCAAATTACAGCTCAATGCCCTAGAGAAAGAGGAACAGATCATGATCAAAAGTAGTAGAAGACAGGAAATAATTAAAATCAGAGGGGAAATCAACAAAATTGAAACAAAAGAAACAATTCAAAAAATTGACAAAACAAAAAGTTGGTTCTTTGAAAAAATAAACAAAATTGATAAACCCTTAGCCACACTAATGAAGAGGAGAGAGAAAACTCAATTTACTAAAATTCGTGATAAAAAAGGAAATATCACAACAGACACTAATGAAATACAAAACATAATTAGAAGCTATTTTGAAAATTTATACTCCAACTAAATAGAAAACCTGGAAGACATCAACAGGTTCCTAGAGGCATATGAGCCACCCAAACTGAATCTGAAGGACATACACATCTTAAATAGATCAGTCTCAAGCAACGAAATACAAGAAGTCATCAAAAGCCTACCAACAAAGAAAAGTCCAGTACCAGATGGATTCACAGCCGAGTTCTACAAGATCTTCAAAGAAGAGCTCATTCCAATACTCCTCAAAGCATTCCATGAAATAGAGGAGGGAACCCTTCCAAACTCATTCTATGAAACTAATATCATCCTGATACCAAAACCAGAGGAAGACACATTGAGGAAAGAAAATTTCAGACCAATATCCCTAATGAACATAGATGCAAAAATTCTTAACAAAATTTTAGTAAATCGCATACAAAAGAATATTAAAAAGATAGTGCACCATGATCAAGTGGGTTTCATCCCAGGGATGCAAGGTTGGTTCAACATCCAGAAATCAATAAATGTAATTCACCACATCAACAGACTTAAAGTCAAGACCACATGATTATTTCAACAGATGTAGAAAAAGCATTTGATAAAATACAGCACCCCTTCATGCTCAAAACACTAGAAAATATAGGGATAGTAGGAAGGTTCCTTAACATTGTAAAGGCTATCTATGCTAAGCCCACAGCGAACATCATTCTAAATGGAGAAAAATTGAAAGCATTCCCCCTGAAAACTGGAACAAGGCAGGGATGCCCTCTTTCACCACTTCTGTTCAACACTGTCCTTGAAACTCTAGCCAGAGCAGTTAGACAGACCAAAGAAATTAAAGGGATACGAATAGGAAAAGAAAAGCTCAAACTATCCCTATTTGCTGATGACATGATTCTCTATTTAGAGGAGCCTAAAAATTCCACCAGAAAACTTCTGGAATTCATAAATGAATTCAGTAAAGTAGTAGGATATAAAATCAATGCTCATAAATCTAATGCATTTTTATTTGTAAGTGATGAATCCTCTGAGAGAGAAATTAAGAAAACTACCCCATTCACAATAGCCTCAAAAAAAAAAAATACTTGGGAATCAATCTAACAAAAGAGGTGAAAGACCTCTACAATGAGGGCTACAGAACACTAAAGAAAGAAATTAAAGAAAATCTTAGAAGATGGAAAGATCTCCCATGTTCTTGGATAGGCAGAATTAATATTGTCAAAATGGCAATACTACCAAAAGCGCTACACAAATTCATTGCAATTCCAAGTAAAATCCCAATGACAGATCTCATCGAACAAGCAATCATGAAATTCATTTGGAGGAATGAGACCCAGAATAGCTAAAGCAATTCTTAGCAAGAAGAGCGAAGCAGGGGGTATCACAATACCAGACCTTCAACTATACTACAGAGCAATAGTAACAAAAATGTCATGGTATTGACACCAAAACAGACAGGTAGATCAATGGTACAGAACAGAGGACACGGAGACAAACCCACATAAATACAGTTATCTCATACTTGACAAAGGCGCCAAAACATACAATAGAGAAAAGATAGCCTCTTCAACAAATGGTGCTGGGAAAACTGGAAATTCATATGCAGCAAAATGAAACTAAACCCATATCTCTCACCCTGTACAAAACTCAACTCAAAATGGATTAAGGATCTAGGAATTAGACCAGAGACCCTGCACCTAATAGAAGAAAAAATAGGTCCAAATCTTCATCATGTTGCCTAGGACCAGATTTCCTTAACATGATTCCTAAAGCACAAAAAATAAAAGCAAGAATCAATAATTGGAATAGAGTCAAACAAAAAAGCTTTTTCTCAGCAAAGGAAACTCAGCAATGTGAAGAGAGAGCCTACAGAGTGGGAAAAAATCTTTGCCACACACACTTCAGATAGAGCACTAATCTCCAGAATCTATAAAATACTCAAAAATCTTTACACCAAGAATACAAATAACCCAATCAATAAATGGGCCAAGGAAATGAACAGACATTTTACAGAAGATCTACAAGCAACATTCCTAGTAATAAGAGAAATGCAAATCAAAACCACCTTAAGATTTCATCTCACCCCAATTAGAATGTCTTTTTTCAAGAATACAGGCAACAACAGGTGTTGATGAGGATGTGGGGAAAAGAGTACACTCATACATTGCTGGTGGGATTGCAAATTAGTGCAGCCACTCTGGAAAGTGGTGTGGAGATTCCTTAGGAAATTTGGAATAGATTTGATTCAGCTATTCCACTCCTTGGCCTATACCCAAAGGACTTAAAATTAGCATACTACAGTGATGCAGCCACATCAATGTTCATAGCTGCTCAATTCACAATAGCAAGATGCCCACCAACCTAGGTGCCCTTAATGGATAAAGAAACTCTGATATATAGATATATATATATAGATATATATATAGATATATATATACATATACATACACACACACACACAATGGAATATGACTGAGCCATAAAGAAGAATTAAACTATGGCATTTGCAGGTAAATGGATGATCTTGGAGACTGTCATGCTAAGTGACATTAGCCAATCCCAAAAACCCAAGGGCTGAATAATCTCTCTGATAAGTGGATGATGATGCATAATCCGGGGTAGAAGGGAGGCAAGAATGGAGGAAGGATGGATTGCATGGAGGGAAGGGAGGGGTGGCGTAGGGTGGGGGTGTAAAAATAATAACAGAATGAGATGGGCATCATTGCCCTGTGTACATGTATGATTCCATGGATGGTGTGACTACTTCATGTACAACCAGAGAAACAACAGCTGTACCCCATTTGAATACAAAAACCAATACCCTGTCATAAAACATTCTATAAACTAGGAATAAAAGAGAATCTCCTGAACATGATACAGAGCATCTAGGTATATAGCTAACATCATAATGTTGAACGCCTTGCTTTTTTCCTCCTAAGGTCAGGGACAAGGCAAAGATATGCACTTTTGCTATTTCTATTCAACATTGTGGTGGTTCCAGCCAGAGCATTTGGACAAGAAAAAGAAATAAAAGTATCCAGGTTGGAATACACATAAAATCATCTCCATTTGCAGATGACATAGAAAATCCTAAAAAATCAAGACACATACACAAGAAAAAAAACAGAACTGAGTTCAGTTGAGGATATAGGATCAATCTGTAAAAACCAGTTGTATCTTTGTACGTTTGCAGTTAAGAATCCCCAGCTGAAATTGATCTAGTAATATAATGAAAAAAAGAAAGTACTTTAGAATAAATTTAACAAAAGAGATTAATTTACATTCTGAAAATTATAATATGGTCTATCTGTATACAGGAATATTATTTATAGAGTCATAAATACTTACATATGCTACAACTTGGATGAATCTTGAAAACATTATGATAAATGAAAGAAGTCAGTTCATGAGTCCACGTATTAATGATTCCATTTGTGTTAAAAGTTCACAATAGGTTATATATAGAGACAAAAGCTAGATCATTCATGATATAAGTCTAGGTGGGTAAGAGGAAGAGTAATAGCTAAAAGGTATAGATTTTCTTTTTGTATCGACAATATTCTTGAAATGAACTTGAGATGGTTGCACATATATATAATAAATACACTAAGAACCATTGAATTGTTCACTTAAGTAGACTAATTATTTAGTATGGAATTGTATCTCAAAGCTGTTAAAAATATAGCTAGCTGTTTTACCAGCTTGAATTACCATTATATCTCTATGCCTTCTTTTTTTTTCTTTTTTCTTTTTTCTTTTTGGAACTGGGGATTGAACTCAGGGGCACTCAGCCACTGAGCCACATCCCCAGCCCTATTTTGTATTTTATTTAGAGACAGGGTCTCACTGAGTTGCTTAGGGCCTCGCTAAGTTGCTGAGGCTGGCTTTGAACTCGTGATCCTCCTGGCTCAGCCTCCCGAGTCGCTTGGATTACAGGCGTGCACCACCACCCCCGGCTTATGCCTCCTTTTTGTACTCCTTTTTCATACCATTCCTGCTCACAGAAACTTGCATTCAGGGTCTGGCCTACTCCTAGTGGCAATGAATATTTCTTGATTTTCTTTGTAGTATCACTAGCATCCAAAACAAACTGTTTATTTTCCTGTTTCTTTCCACATGGTTTCCAGGAGGACTGTCAGAAGTGGAATTAGTTACTCCTTCAAAATAAATACTAGTATCTCAAGTCCAATCTGCTTTCCAAACACAGATACATTTCAGTCCACAGTTTGTTGTCCAGCTCCTCACTCTGCTTCAATATCAGCAAAACACAGACTTAACAGAGAATGGAGTCTGCTTCCATAAGGGCAACACTGAGGTCATCTTTCACCATTTTACAAATTAAAAATCCTGAAATCCAAGCTTTGGGTTCAACAACCCTATACTATTTCTTAATAGTGAATTTGAGCAAGTGAATTTGAAATCAGAGTTACCAGTTTCCTAATCTTTTAAATGAGGATAACAACAGGCTTTCACTGATTGCTTAAGAATAAAGATTGATATAGGCATGAATTGACCTTTGATGATAATGAGGGAAGAAACATGGAGATTTGTAAAGCTATCCTATTTAATTTTGTTTAGATTCAGTTTTCATTTTATAGTAAACACACACACACCCACACATACACACACACAAATTGCCCAATCATATTGTTCAGTCAGTGTTTTTGTTGTTTTCATTCTAGAGTGGGAATGAAAATCAGAATCATGTGTTCACTTTCTCCAAGACATATGCTGACTTAAGAGGTTGCAAGGAGACTGTTATGCTAAGTGAGATCAGCCAATCCCAAAAATCCAAAGGCCGAATGGTCTCACTGATAAATGAATGATGATGCATAATGCCGGGGGGAAGGGTGGCAAGAAGGGAGGAAGGATAGATAGCATGGAGGGAAGGGAGGGGTGGGGTTGGGGTGGGGGGGTAAAAATAATAACAGAAATTGTGACAGATACCATTGCCCTGGGTACATGCATGAACGCACAGATGGTGTGACTCTACTTTGTGTACAACCAGTGAAACAAGAGCTGTACTCCATTTGTGTTCAGTGAATCAATAAGTAAATAAAAAAAAAGAGGTTGCAAGGATGTGAATAGAAAGCAGAAAAGAGTGTTAGGACTTGGAGATTAATGAGAATTGATAGTCCATTTGAGCCAAGACTGTACACATATCTGGTTTTGCCCCAGTAAAGACTGCTTAGGTGTCTCAGTAATGTCCCTGAATGTCATTCAGACTGGGGAGGGTTATTGTGAGCTCAGTCTTACCTGTAGAAATATGGCCCCTGTTGTATTCTTTGGATGAAAATAAGTCAGTAGGTATAATAAACTTTGTTGGATATGGAGGAAATGAACGTTAATGTTATGGATATATATAGGACAGCTGTGGGCAGGTACTATGGACTCCCAGCCGGAAAATTCCATTGCCCTTGAGATGATCCTGGGCTTGTTTAGTTATAGAGAACATTTAAGGCAAGTTAAAATGGCCTTATCTCATACCTAGATTCATGTCATGATTTTGGCATAACTGATTAGATTGAAACTTCATAGTGCTTTCGTAGAACCTCTGTGGTTAGAATAGGGCCAGGATTTCCCCAGACTACTTCTGACCTTCCTCCAGGAAAGAAAATTGCCTTTCTCATTTCTCCTTTTGAAAACTTTGACAAAAACCTTACCTTTCATTATTGTTTTGCTCTAGCTTTGTCTTCTCATGGCTGCTTCACCAAGAGAAGAATCCAGAGGAGGATAGGTCAACTCTTGGAATTTAAAGTCATGACCCATTTGAATCGAATTGTTTCCAAAATATAATTATTTATTTCACAGCATATGAACGTTTTTATCACTTGTCTGTAAAATAATTACCTGATTTACTCCAAGGTAGTAAATGATGGTTGTCAAACAGTCCCATGCCTTCCCTAGATGTCCCTCTTTTTTTCCATCCATTATTCCCAAATCGTCGTAACAGGGTATTCAGTATCTCCTGGGTCCTAGTCTTCGGTCAGAGCACTGGAGGAGGAGAAATTAATTTCTGTAGAGGGAATAGAAGACACTTTTATTGTAAAACTGCAGCTTTACAAGTAGGAACCAAGTGGCTAAAGGGGACGCACAATATGAACAATTTTATTTACTCTAGAATGGGGTATTTCAATTTGTTAAATGGAATTTAGCATTGGTTGATATTCATTTCAGTAGGAGACATTTTGTGATGCTTTCAGTTAGAAGTATGACCAGATACAGAATTCATAGAGATCTGGGATCTTGCCAGGAAATCAGAGAGATTAGTGTTATTAACAAAACATGTGCTGAATGCTAGCTACTTAGAGAGCCCAACACCCTACACATTGTCCACAGAAAATAGTATTCAGTTAGGGAACATACTTACAAATCATTCTTCCAATTTGAACAAATGGAAAATTCAACTAAAAGTAGCTTATACCAAACACTAGGAAAATGAATAGCCCACAAAAACCCCAACTTTCTTGTTATAAATGTGGAGGTAGTCACTGCAGCCTGCTATAGCCTCTCAGTGACATCACAAAGGACTCTTATGATGCATAATACTCTGGGCTGCCATCCTAGTGCCCTGTGTTATAGGAAGGTCACAGGATGTTGTGACTGAGCACAAGGAGTTTTGAGAGCCTGAAAGCACTCAGCTTCGGTCACGCTTACCAGCAAATCATTTCCTCCCGTACCACAGGCTGCCAACTCTTGATTTTTTGTTCCTTTTATGTCCAGTTCCCGGGAATGCCCTTTTCTACCTTTTCCCTTTGCATCTAAAATGTTTCATCAGCTTTCACATTAATATTTGTGTTTGTGCTTTTAGCAGTTGATGATGTTCAGGAATGTAGCTGTGGATTTCTCTTAGAGGAAGGGGAATGCATGAGCCTGAAACTCAAGGATTTGTACAGATATGTGATGTTGAAGAACTAGAGCCACCTCATCTCATGGGGTAAGATTCAGAATTTGAACTTAGAAATTCCTGGAATGACTTTAGATTGTTTTTAAATATCTAGAGGGCATTTGTGACCCTTGTTTCTGGGAAAATGGATTGTGTTTTATAGAAGGAGCAGTAGCCATCATCAACACCCGTGCTTGGGCACAGTTCAGAAAACCTCTATGCCTTTTTCTAAGAATTTGTGTGATTTTTTTTCTCTTCCTTAACCGAAGTACCAGGTGCAAATGTGGAACTCTTACCCATGTGGTCATTTTTTTTGTTTTTTTATCTAATGGGTTGGACTTTGCTTTATCAACCAGATATGTTCTATTTACTGGGGAAAGGGCAAGAACTGTGGATTGTTTTGAGGAATGAGTTAGTCGGACCTTGCCCTGGTAAGTGTGGGTAAGCAATCATTGGGTAGCCATTATAGATAATAGCTCAGCTGCTTAATGAGGCACCAGCACCCCTGAAATATCTAGCTCGAGTATCACTTCACTAACCAAAAATCTGATAAAGGCCTGAAATCTACACACAAAGCCTTTTCTAAGAGAACTTTCTCTTTACTCCATATTCCTCTTATTACAGAAAGGTTAGGTGCTATTCTTTTTCTCCATTGTCATTATATTGTGGATTATTCAGATCAAGTTTCTTCTTGTCTTTTTAAAAAAGTGATTTATTCATTTATACATTTCTTCACCCTCTATTTTGTGGCCTTAGTTCTCATCTTATCTACTACCTCTTGAATTTTTCTTATTCTATGTTCTTTACTGTTGATCATACATATCCTTCATCCATTCTCTGAACCAATATATACTGGTTTTCTAATTCCATTTTAGGTTTAGAAGAGTTAACAAAGAGTTAATAATATATTAACCCATTTTGGTCCAGAGTCTCAGATATTGCATATGTGTACAAACCTAAATATAGTAAATAATATTTAATATAGTTACATAGCATTTAATAAAATTAATAAATAATAAGCATTATAATAAGAGTTAAATGACAGTAATGTGAATACAAAAATATGTAATATCTAGATTATGATTTCTAACCTATTTTAATGCATCTCTGTCAATTTCATTGAAATATTCACAGAATTGACTTGGGGATTAATGGCTTAAGAAATTTCTTATTCTTTTCTGTAAATGGAACATGGCTATACGTTTCTGCATGAAGGGTTCTACGCTAAGAAAGATCAATAAAGTATGTGGTTGAAAATCAGGATAATAGGCTAAAAGGGTTTGTGATCTCAATAACAAGGAAGTGGTAGAATAGAGGTTAAATACCTAAAGGACAGAGCTGGGGCTGTAACTCAGTGGCCAGGCATTTGCCTAGGATGTGTGAAACACTGGATTTGATCTTTAGCACCACATAAAAATAAACAAATAAAATAAAGGCATTCTGTCCACCTACAACTACAAAAAAATTTAAAAAAAAAAGGACTAAAGGACAGACAAGAGAATTCAGGTTCAGAAATAAGCTCTGGCTAGTCTAGTTTCCCATAGTCTCTATTTTTTTTCCTTCTACTGATAATGTTGATCATTTATTAGTTGTTAAGTACTTATTCTGTTTCACGTGACTTATAGAAAGTGTATTTCCAATGATATCAACAGACCTCAGATAAAAGATATTTTATCCTTATTTAACATAAAGGAAAATAAAAAGTTCTGTAAAGTTCAGTAATTTTATCATCACCAAAAGACAGTTTCAGAAAAAAAAATAGTTTGAAACTATTGGTCTGTCATCTTTCTACTGCATTTCATAACTGCTCATACTTTATGACTGAATCTTCTTTCAGCTCATTCAGTCACTGCTCAAATTCTTGCTTAGTTCCCAGTAAATTCTTACTAGTTCCCAGTAAATTCTGTCCTCTCAAGAAACATTTATAGCACAACTGGATGATATTTTTACTGAATCCTAAGTGCATAGAAAAAATAAATCACAGAAGAATAAGACTTCTTATTTCTAACTCTTGCCAAACTTATGCTCCTTTGACAGATTTATTGAACTATTTTTCTATCTGAACTATCATCTGCAATTATCTCCATTGATAATAAATATAATATTCCTTGTGTTACTGAGGGCTTGGTATACTAGTTACTCAGGATTTGAATGCTTCCACATACTAAACTAATATTTCCCAAAATTCTTTTTTTTTAAGCTTGGAATTATGTGAGATATTGATCATAGTGCCTTACAGAGTACTTTCCATTTGAAGCTGTTTTCTCAGATACTTTCATTGGCCTTGGTTAGAAGAGGAAAAGAAAATATGGGAAAGGGATTGAAAGCATCAAACAGAATGATGAGCAATATTAAACATTAAGAATAAATAAGTAAACAAAAGCACTTTGGTTAGGACTGTGTGACAAAAATGACTTGGTAAATAAACAGTGAACGAAATGAGCATGGTTAAATATTTACATGTGGAAAAACGAGTAGAAAAATGAGAAGATATGATCACATTCCTTCGTATTTGTCTTTTCACCACTCTAGGCTGGGTATGCTTTTGCCTGCTGTTTATGCAGAATGTCAAGGAGTGTGTATGATCATTTCCATACAGATAGAGAAGACATTAGTGAGACAAGTCACATGTTTATTACCCTGATTATCCCCTTTGTGCTTCCTCGCCCCTAGATTTTTTAATACCTTTCATCCTTCCTAATTGCAGTTTTTCTTGTAGTTTATTTATTCCACAATTATTTTTTTAATGCCTAATGTGTACTGAAGGTTGATTGTATCATACTGAATTAAACACAGTCTTTAGCTTGCTTTTCTGTTATTGATGTGGTAGCCAGACAATAATTTTTTTTTCATTTTTTGGGAGGGTTGGGGAGGTACTAGGGATTGAATGTAGGGTACTTTACCACTGAGCTACATCCCCAGACCTTTAACTTTTTGGGGGATGGAGTCTCACTAGGTTGCTGATGGTCTTGCTAAGTTGCTGAGGCTAGTCTCAAACTTGTGATCCTTCTGACTCCACCTCCTGAGTCACTGGGCATATAGACATGTGCCACCATACCCAAGTAGATGATCATTTTTTATTGAACATGAACAATAAACATGATGAACATGTTTAGATGTTCAAAACATGAACAAAACAGAACTTTACGTCTCATCAAATGCCACAAATTTTATTTTTTACCTTTTGTCATATGGTTCAAAATTTGGGAATTTTTCAGTCATTTTTACTTCTTTTTGCTTTACTTTCAGTTTTACTATCTACATCTACATTGGGATATTAATACCTTTTGGAGAGTAAAACTCTATTTACCTTTTTATCTTGCAGACATACATTCCACGAATCCAACGAAGAAGTTATTAAAAAAAAAACCCAATAATATCACTTTTGAAAGTGAATTATTTTAACGGGAAATAATGGAAATGTGTTGAAGCACAACCTTGGATGTTTATGTTATAGAGGTGATATGGAAGGTGAAAGTCAGTTTCAAACACAACAGAAAAATCAGGAGGAAAAAAGGCCTACTATTGCTCTTACTCAACACCAGAGACTCAATACAGGAGAGAGACTGAATGAATTTAAAGAATGTGAAAAAGCCTTCTTTTCTTTCTCAGACCACACTCAACATCAGTTAGTTCACACTGGTGAGAAATTCTGTGAAGATAAGGATCCTGGAAATTCATTTCTTCCTGATTCAGAATTTCAGACAGTTCACATTGGTAAGAAAACATATGAATGTGAAGAATGTGGCCAGGCTTTCAGTTTGCAATCAACTCTTACTGGTCACAAGAGAATTCATACTGGGGAGAAACCCTTTAAGTGTAAAGAATGTGAGAAAGCCTTTAGATTTCATTCACAACTTAGTGTTCATAAGCGAATTCATACTGGTGAAAAATCTTATGGATGTAAGCAATGTGGGAAGGCCTTTAGTTGTGGCTCAGGCCTTACTCGACATCAGAGAATTCATACTGGAGAAAAGCCCTATGAATGTAATGATTGTAGAAAGGCCTTTACTTGTGGCTCAGACCTCACTCGACATCAGAGGATTCATACTGGTGAAAAACCCTACAAATGTAATGAATGCACAAAGGCCTTTAGCCAGCCATCCCATCTTATTAAACATCATAGAATTCACACAGGTGAAAAACCTTATGAATGTAAGGAATGTGGGAAAACTTTTACTCGTGGTTCACACCTAACTCAGCATCAGAAAATCCATACTGGTGAGAAATCACTTCAGTGTAAGGAATGTGGGAAAGCCTTTAGTTCTCGTTCAGATCATCGGCAACATCAGTTAATTCACACTAGTGAGAAACTATGTGAGAGTAAGGAATGTGGGAAGATCTTTCTTCCTGATTCACCCATTACTCAATATCAGACTGTTCACACTGATAAGAAAACATACGAATGTAAAGAATGTGGCAAGACTTTTAGTTTACGTTCCAGTCTCTGTGGTCACAAGAGAATTCATAGTGGGGAGAAGCCTTTAAAATGTAAGGAATGTGGAAAAGCCTTTAGGTTTCATTCACAACTTAGTATCCATAAGCGAATTCATACTGGTGAGAAATCCTATAAATGTAAAGAATGTGGGAAGGCCTTTAGTTGTGGCTCAGACCTTACTCGACATTGGAGAATTCATACTGGTGAAAAGCCCTATGAATGTAATGAATGCAGAAAGGCCTTTAGTCAGCGATCGCATCTTATTAACCATCAGAGAATTCACATTAGTGAAAAACCTTATGAATGTAAAGAATGTGGGAAAACTTTTACTCGTGGCTCACACCTATCTCAACATCAGAACATTCATGAAGGTAAGAAATCCCATGAATATAAAAACTTTAAAAAAGCCTTTAGTTCTGATATAGAACGTAGTCAACATCAGTTAATTCACACTGGTGAGAAATTCTGTGATGACAAGAAGTATCAGAAGACCTTTGTTCCTGTCTCGGAACTTCCTCAGTCTCAGATTCATCACTATCACGGGAAAACATATACATGTAAAGAATGTGGCAAGTGTTTTAGTTCATGTGCAAGTCTTAGTAGTCATAACAGAATTCATACTGTGGAGAAAGATTTAAAGTGTAAGGATTGTGGGAAGGCCTTTGGTTGCAACTCAGACCTTACTCGACATCAGAGGATTCATACTGGTGAAAAGCCTTATAAGTGTAATGACTGTAGAAAGGCCTTCACATGTGGCTCAGACCTTACTCGCCATCAGAGAATTCATACTGGTGAAAAGCCCTATCAATGTAAAGAATGCAGAAAGTCCTTTAGTCAGCACTCACATCTTATTAACCATCAGAGAATTCACACTGGTGAAAAACCTTATGACTGTAAGGAGTGTGGGAAAGCTTTTACTCGAGGTTCACACCTGATTCAACATCGGAAAACTCATACTGCTGAGAAATCACATGAACGTAAAGAATGTGGAAAAGTCTTTAGTTCTGCCTCAGACCATGCTCAACATCAGTTAATTCACAGTGGTGAGAAATTATGTGAAGATAAAGATTGTGGAAGGACCTTTCTTTCTGCAGAGTTTACTGAATATCAGACTTTTCACATTGGTAAGAAAAGATATGAATGTAAAGAATGCGACAAGACTTTTAGTTTGAGATCAAGTCTTACTTGTCACAGGAGAATTCATTCTGGGGAGAAACCTTTGAAATGTAAGGAATGTGGGAAGACCTTTAGATTTCATTCACAACTCAGTGTCCACAAGCGAGTTCATACTGGTGAGAAATCGTATAAATGTAAGGAATGTGAGAAGGCCTTCAGCTGTGGCTCAGACCTTATTCGTCATCACAGAATTCACACAGGCGAAAAGCCTTATGTGTGTACTCACTGTAGAAAAGCCTTTAGTCAAAGATCACATCTCACTAAACATCAGAGAATTCACAATGGTGCAAAACCATATGAACATAAGGACTGTAGGAAAGCATTTACTCTGGGATCACACCTAACACAACTTCAGAAAATTCATACTGGTAAGAAATCACATGAATATGAGGAATGTGGAAAAGTCTTTAGTGCTGCCTCAGACCAAACTCAATATGAATTAATTCCCAATACTGAGAAATTCTGTGAAGAAAAGGAATGTGGGAAGACCTTTCTTCCTGATTCAGAACTCCCTCGACATCAGACTATTCACACTGCTAAGAAAACATATGAATGTAAAGAATGTGGCAAGACTTTTAATTTGCATTCAAGTCTCCGTGGTCATAAGAGAATTCATACTGGGGAGAAACCTTTAAAATGTAAGGAATGTGGGAAGGCCTTCAGTTGTGGCTCAGAACTTTCTCGTCATCACAGAATTCACACTGGTGAAAAGCCCTATGAATGTAGTGAATGCAAAAAGGCCTTTAGTCAGCAATCACATCTCAATAACCATCGGAGAATTCACACTGGTGAAAAACCTTATGAATGTAAGGAGTGTGGGAAAGCTTTTACTCGTGGCTCACACCTAACTCAACATCAGAAAATTCATACTAATGAGAAATTGTGTCAATGGAAGGAACGTGGAAAGGTTTTTGGTTCTGCCTCAGACCATACTCAACATCAGTTAATTCACACTGATGAAAAACTATATGAAGAAAAAGAATGTGGGAAAACCTTTCTTCCTGACTTGGAACTTACTCAGTGTCAGATTTTTCATACTGATAAGAAAAGATATGAATGTAAAGAATGCGACAAGACTTTTAGTTTGAGATCAAGTCTTACTTGTCACAGGAGAATTCATACTGGGGAGAAACCTTTGAAATGTAAGGAATGTGGGAAGGCCTTTAGATTTCATTCACAACTCAGTGTCCACAAGCGAGTTCATACTGGTGAGAAATCCTATAAATGTAAGGAATGTGGGAAGGCCTTTAGCTGTGGCTCAGACCTTACTCGACATCATAGAATTCATACTGGAGAAAAGCCCTATGGATGTGGTGAATGCAGAAAGGCATTTAGTCAACGATCACATCTCATTAAACATCAGAGAATTCACAATGGTGCAAAACCATATGAATGTAAGGAGTGTGGGAAAGCATTTACTCTTGGGTCATACCTAACTCAACATCAGAAAATTCATACTGGTGCTTTCTGGCACCTCTATACTAGGGATACTACCTCAGCTGATGAAAGAACTATGTGGCTCAACCTTTGTCAGTCTATGCCCTCCACTGCCTGGAGGAACCATGGAGAGGAGGCTGAAGGACACTGGAACCCAGAAATAAAATCAGTCACCTTTGAGGATGTGGTTCTGAGCTTTACCCTAGAGGAGTGGGCTTTGTTAGATCCTTTCCAAAAGAAGCTCTACAGAGATGTAATGTGGGAAACCTTCAGGAACCTGGCCTCTGTAGAGATAAAATGGTGCACAGACTCTGAACATAAATAGGTAATCAAAATGTAGAAAAATCTTCAGGACTGTAGATTCTGTGATAAACAAGAAAACTTCCATGAGTAAAAGCAGGTGAAAGCAATTTGTGTGGAGAAGTCCTCATTGGTCATTCATGTGTTCATGTTCCCTCCAGAGCTCATATTGGATGAAAATGATATGTCAGGAACATGGAGAGAAGCCATACAAAGGCAAGCAATATGGGAATTCCTCAGTTATTTCCAGTGCTTTCAGAGGAAGGAAAGGACACTGTATAGTAACACCAAGAATGTATACAAGGTGAGAAAATGCTTAGATATTCCAGTTTTGTGCAAATATATGAAATGACTTACTACAGAAAAGCCCTGTGTGTGTAATCAATGTGTGAAAGACTTCGGAGATCACAGTTCTTTCATAAAACAGACAAACTTTCACTGTAGAGTACACCTATATAAGTAAACAATGTGGGAAAGCCTTCAGTCACTGCAGTGCCTTTCACCAGCATGAAAGAATTCACACTAGACATTAACCCTAAGTATAGAATGTGTAAATGCTTCATTACCACACAGAGGTTTGACTGCATGGTGGAAAAAACTCATATCAACAAAAGATGTGTGGAACATCTCTAGTTATCTTGGTTCCGTTCACATATGTGAAAGAACAAAATATAGTCAGAGACCATGACTAGAAAAAGGTGTAAAACTCCTTGTTTGGCCCATATATAAGAATGCACACTGGATCAAAGCCCTGTAAGTGTGAAAAATACAAGAAAGTTTTTGGTTTAAGAGACAGATTCATGAGATCTGTAAAACTCCTCATGCAGGAGGAAATACTATGAAAAAATACTATGAAAAGATTGTTTCAATTGAAATAGTGTAGAATACTGCAGAAAATGCAAAACCTAAAAAGAATGTATAAAAATTAAATATATGCTGTTTATCAATCACTCCATAAAAATTTTTACCCTTGAAAATAAATACCAAAGTCAGCTGTGGTGGTGTATGCCTATAATCTCAGTGACTTAGGAGGCTAAGGCAGGAGGATCCTAAGTTGGAGGCCAGCATCAGCATCAGCAACTTAGTGAGACCCTTCTTAAAATAAAATATAAAAAGCTGCAGATGTGGCTTAGTGGTTAAGCAAGCATTCCACCCCAGGATTCAATCCCTACTACCCCCCCCCCAAAAAAGGAAAAGAGACTAAATATTGAGGTGATAATAATTCTAAGTTTTGTTTAAGCAATAGCATATGATTTTAATGAGTATCACCTTGTTAAGTTAAATCAAGTTTTTAAGTTATAAAGTTTTTTCTCCTTTCATTTTGAACTATGTTGAATCCATGGGTAAAATAAAATGTGTTCCTCATATACCAGCATGAGAAATGAACTGTTAAAATGAGTTTATGTTAGTAGGGCCCAGTGGCTCAGGAGGCTGAGGCAGGAGGATTTTGAGTTCAAAGCCAGTCTCAGCAACTTAGCAACTCCAAGACCTTGTCTCTAAAAAAATATGAAAAAAGGGGGCTATGGATGTGGTTCAGTGGTTAAGCACCCCTCAGTTCAACCTCTACTACCAAAAAAAAAAAAAAACTTTATGTTAATTGTTGGAATTTTCCTACTGGCTTTGTGTACCAGGTTATTACATTTTATATGACTATACTCCATGCGTCATTTTTCTGAACTAAGGACACTTTTTATGTGAATTTTGTATTTTTTATATTTTTCGATTTAATATTCTTCAAACAAGATTTTTGTACATCTTATTTAGAGTATCCTGTTTCCAAACAACTTAACTTGAAGATTAACAAATGTTATTATTTTAATTATTGAGACATCTGCACGTATCCCAACATAATCATAAATTAGATCAAGTATATTAATGCCCCATGTTTTTCCTTTGAAATTCATAGTAATTATCATGTGTATAACTTTCCATTTTTTCTGTCATGTAATTTTTCCTTTCATGCTCATATTCTCATAACTTTCATTTTGACTGCAATTTATACTTCCCTAATAATACTAAAATATGCTGGTATGAGTGCCCTTTTACAAGAGATCATCAGTACAGTGTCACATAGGATGTAATGACTTGTAATACATCTGTGCACAAAACATTTTTAAAAATAAGAAAGTTCATGTTGATGAGAAATCACATTAACATAAGGAATGTAGAAAGGCCCTGATTCATGGCACAAGTTTTTCCCAAAACCCATATGTACCTGTTGGAAGGAAACCCTACGAATGCAGGAGATGTGGGAGAGCCTACATCCGTAGCTCACACCTTGTTCAACATCAGCAAATTCATACTTGTAGGAAATCTTATGAATGTAAATGACATGAGAAGACTTTTATTTGGGCTTTGTATCTTTCTCAACATGAGAAAATTTATGAGAGGAAACTATAAATGTAAGAAATGTGGAAAGACCTCTCTTTGTGGCTCAGATTTTAATCAACATCCAGAAATTCATACTGTTAGAAACTATGAATACAAGGAATGTGGAGAGACTTTTTTCCATGACTCAGAATTTAATTAACATCATTTTCCATACCAGAACAAGATCATATGAATGTGAAGATTTTATATGACAGAAAAATCCAAACTGATGCAGAACCCTGTGAACAGAAGAAAAGTAACCATGTCTTTAGTCACAGTTCATATTTTACTGAGCAGAAAATTCACAATGGTTAGAATCGCTATGTGTGGACACACTGTGGGAACACCTATAATCATGACTCAATGTTTGCTCAACAGCACAATATACATTGTTGAGAAGTTATGAATATGAAGATTTAGAGTCTGTATTTCCTCTAAGCTCTAACTTTACTATTGTATAAAATCTTATGAATAGCTTTATTTATAACTCATTAATCGAAGTTGGTTAATTCCTTCCTTTGAGAAACATCGAAAGTGTAATACGGGAGGCATTTTGATATGGTACACAATTTACCCATCTGCAGATAATTCACAATGTAATCTATTAATTTAGGAAAGGATATACTGATTCATCATCAGTTATGAAATATTAGTTTAAAAGTTTAAAGAGCTGTTCCATCTTGCTCATAAGGAAAATGCAAGATACCCCTAAAGGGCAAGGAAAAAGCCAAGAATCAATAAGTAGGATGCCATCAAACTAAAAACATTCTACCCAGCAAAGGAAAAGATTAAGAATGTGAAGGGAAAGCCCACAGAATGGGAGAAAATCTTGGCCAGCTACACCTCCAATAGGAGATTAATATCTGGAATATACAAAGAACTCAAAAAAAATGGACACCAAGAAAACAACCCAATCAATAAATGGACAAAAGAACTAAACAAAATTCTCAAAAGAAACACAAATGACCAACAAATGTTCAACATCTCTAGCAATCAGAGACATGCAGATCAAAACTATACTAAGTTTCATTTCACTTCAGTCCGAATGGCAGTGAGCAAGAATATGAATAACAATAAATGCTAGCAAGGTTATGGGGAAAAGGTACATTTGTACATTGTTGTTGGGGCTTCAGACTAGTACAACCACTCCAGAAAGCAGTATGGAGATTGCTCAAAGAACTAGGAATGGAACCACCATCTGATCCATTCCCTGGTATTTTCCCAAAAGATCTAAAATTGACATACTACAGCAGTTCAGCCACATCAGTATTTATAGCAGCACAATTCACAATAACTAAATTGTAGAATCAACCCAGATGCCCATCAATAGATGAATGGATTAAGAAATTGCTAAATTATGGAATCAACCCAAGTGCCTGTCAACAGATAAATGGATTAAGAAATTGTGGTATATGTATGGAGTTCTACTCAGCCAGAAAGAACGAAATTATGACATTTTCCAGTAAATGGCTGGAAATGGAGGATGTCATGCTCAGCGAAATCAGCCAAACTCAAAGACTCAATGGTCAATTATTTTATTTAATATGCTGGAGCTAGAGTAAAATAAAAGGGAAGAGAAGGCTAGATAACAAAGAACCAAATATAGAAGTTCATTGAATGACACAAAGGGAAATGAAGGGGAGGGAGGGGGAATGGGAATAGGAAAGAGTGGAATGAATTGAACATAACTTTCCTATGTTCATATATGAATACATGACCATTGTAACTCCACATCATGTACAACTACAAGAATGGGAAGTTATTTCTTCCTCTGGGCCACATATGCATTGGCTGGCTTTTGGGAGCAAGCATCTGAACCATGTGCTCAAGCTGTGGGCTCCAGGATCTATCAGGGTTACTCTGCCTGCCTGGTCATGCAGCTGGGCTGCAGGGGTTCAACTCCTGGGCCTTGCCTCCATCACTGATGGCTATGAATGAGGAGAATATGCTAGGGACTGGACCCTGTGGGCTGAGTCTTGAGACTCCTTAACTGTGTTCCAAATTCTGTTGGGGACAGTGGAATTTGCCCCAGGGTACCCTGAGTTCAGGCTGGAGAGGTGGAAGTACTTGAATTGTAGGTACTATTTTTGTTCCTGTATGAACTCTGTTTTGGCTCTTTGTACCTCCACTTGAGTAGCTGGTACAGAATTAAATTTTTAAAATATTAGAGTTTTGTGAAAACACATGACAAGAAGGAAAGAGAGGTATTCTTACCTCAAGAAGTTATTTCTAGATTGGGTCAGTAGAGAAGGTGTCTTGGGATACCTGACTTACAACATACACTAAAAATTGTCTTGTTTTTCTATATATTTTGGCATTTGCTGATGTGAGTAAAACATTCCAAAACAAAAATGAAAAGTTAGAATGAGGACTTAAATGAATTTATTACAAAGGCAAACTTCCTATTGCAAATACTAAAGGCAAAACATACATGGCATGGAAGTTTGAAGGCTCTGTGATATGCCTTTAAGAGGAGAAAAGTCAAGGTGAAGTGAAAAATAATGGATCTTTCCCCAAAGAAGACAGAAAATGGGAAGATAGGAACAGTGGCAGAGATGAAATAATTACATTTGCAGCTTTGAGCACTATAACAATGTCAGCAATCAAAATCCAGACTAAAGCAGTTCAACTGCATTGTTTAATCTCAAAAGTGGTACAGTGAACATTTTCCTACTAGCTTTACAACTCCACACTAAATACCAGTCTGAGAAGATCATCCCAATAAATCACCAATCTCAGAAAAGATGCAATAATTCCAAACAAAATATTAACACGTTGAATATCAATGTTATATAAAAAGTAATCATAATAAATCATGACCAATGTGGTTTATTGTGGGAATATAAAGATGTTTTATGTTTGAAAAATGACATTGGTTGTCTGGAAATACTGGTTGAAAGTAAGTCTTGATTTTTTTGGTGTGTGTGGGTGGGGAGGTACTGGGATTGAACTCAGGGACACTCAACCACTGAGCCACATCCCCAGCCCTATTTTGTATTTAATTTAGAGACAGGGTCTTACTGAGTTGCTTAGGGCCTCACCATTGCTGAGCCTGGCTTTGAACTCCTGATCTTCCTGCCTTAGCTTCCCAAACCACTGGGATTACAGGTGTGCACTATCACATATGGCCAAAAGTCTTGATTCTTAAAATTGACTTCATTAAAATTGGTTTCTGTGCTTAAAAAAAAAAAGGGGAGTTACACTCTATGAAAGTATTATATGTCAAAATATGCTCTACTGTCATGAATAGCTAAAAAGAACATATAAAAAATTTAATAAGAACCAAACAAATTAATAGACAAGTGAAAAGAAGTCTAGTAGAATAGAGAATGGCAGAGGGGAAAGAAGACAGGAGAGAAAAGGAGAGATTTATGAACTGAAACTGATTTTCATGCATGTATGAGTTGTCAGGATGAACCCAACTACTATGTAAAACTATAAAGCTCTAGTTAAAAAAAAGAAAAGAAAATACGATACTACTTCATACCAGTCAAATGGGCTAACATCCAAAAATGTATTAAAATATTCCATGGCAGGAGCAAAGAAAGGAGTCACACATATTCCCCATGTTAAGCTAGCATCTCAAAATTATATTCCTTCCTCCTCCTCTTTGTTGTTCAAGGATTATGAAATTTTAAACAGAAAAACTGAAAGAATGTTACAGTGAACAACCATATGCCTCCTACCTACTCTCCTATTGGTATTTCATGGTACATTTAGCCGGAATATCTACCAGTTAGGTTGGTGCAAACTTGCACTGCCGAAGAATCTGAACTATTCACCTTGCCACTTTGAGGTTGCTATATGCATCCATTAATGTTTATTAGTGGACATGGAAATACCAGAAGCATCCCAGAGGATTCCTTTATGTTCTTATCATATTCCTGCCTCCTTTTTGACAATTAAGGTGACATGCTGTAGATGTCAAACATACTTGACATCTTTCCTGTGCCTGTTAGTAACATTAAAATCTCCAAATGGCAAAATGGCAGATTCTATTACAAGGTCACTGGGATTATCCTACCCCCTGGTGAAATAAACTAAGACTTTAAAAATAGCAAAGTTCAAACTTATGGGAATGAAAATCAAACATATTACTGGCTGGCACAGAGGACTTGCCTGATGTGATGTTGTAATAAGATCTATTACCTCCTTTGTTTTCCAAATCCACCTATTTTAGGATTTTGGAGAAACAACAGCATACTATACTGTATTAGCTGGTACTCTAATCTAAACCATCTATCTTTTGATGGCACTATAAGTCTACAATTACTTATTCTGTCATTCTACTAAAACTAGATATTTTTGGTTAATGGGATACTTGGTGAGACAGGTACACGTTATTGATGTGGATCCTATTCTTTTGTTTATGTTGCTTTAAAATAATTTCCACAGAAGCACCGGATGTGGTGCACACCTGTAATCTCAGCTGCTTTGCAGGCTGAGGCAGGAGGATCAGAAGTTCAAATTGAGCAGCAACTTCTTTGGCCCTAAGCAACTTAGGAAGACCCTGTCTCAAAATAAACAAAAAGGGCTGGGGATATAACTGTATAAAAAAATCCCTGGGATTAATCTCCAGTATAAAAAAAAAAGGTAGAAGAAACAATGACTAGGACATCCACCAAGGCCAGGAACAGTGGTGCTGCATGCCTATAATCCCAAGAACTAGGGAGGCTGAAGTAAAAGGATTGCAACTCAGAGACCAGTCTTGGCAACTTAGCTAGACCCTGTCTCAAAATGAAAAGGGTAGGAGATGTAGCTCAGTGGTAGAGCACCCTGGTTCAATCCCTAGTACTACACAAAGGAAAGAAGGTTAAAAAAAAAAGGGGATGCTCAGTAAGTTCCTCAATAATGGATAGTAAAGGTAATATCACTCTTCTGTTTAGCTTTTGCTAAACAGTAGTAGTATCCACATTAGATTTCTTTGAAGGAAATTTATGTTGATCCTGGGAATAATATTGGCTTCTACCATTCTTTTAAACTGGAAGCCAAGTAGAGTGGTATGCCCAGTAGTCCTAGATCCTCAGAGAGTAAGACAGGAGGATTTCTTGAGCCCAGGAATTCACAGATACTATAAACAACATAGCAAGATACTGTCTCCAAAAAAAAAGTAAAAGTGGAGCTTGGAAAAGAGATGACTTAAATACATCAACTAGGGTAGCTTGTTTACCTTTATATTTAGTGCCTTCTCTAAAATTAATGTCCTTTTGTAAACTTTCACAGGGGATGTCAATATACTCATGCTGTGTTCTTGAGGAGATATAAGGCAGGAATCAGATCAGTTGCCTACTATGCTTTAGTTTCTGGGTTCAACCCCTAGTACTGCAAAAAGAAAAAAGAAGAAGGTAGGGCTGAGAGTGTGGCTCAGTAATAGAGTACTTGCCTAGTATGATGAAGGTCCTGGGCTTCCCCCACAACGCATAGATTAAATAAATAAATAAATAATGTACCAGACTGGATACAGAAGAAATGAAACTATCTTTGTTAAAAAGATTATATGAGACTAGAGGTGTAGTTGAGTAGAGTGCTTGCCTAGCTGATATGAGGTCCTGGATTTGATCCCAAGCCCTGCAAAGAAAAAGTGGTATTTAAGGGCTGGGGACATAGCTCAGTTGGTAAAGTGCTTGCCTTGCAAGCACAAGGTCCTGGGTTCAATCCCCAGCACCGCAAAAAAAAAAAAAAAAAAAAAAAAAAGTGGTGTTTAAACAAAACATCCAACAAGGGCTGGCTGTGTAGCTCAGTATTAAAGTACTTGATTAGCACAGACTAGACTTTGGGTCAGATCCCAAGTACAGCAAAAGAAAAGCAAATATCTGGTAACAACAAACTACCATAACCAAGTAAGTATAGTGAGGTTGCAAGATAAAGACTAAAATATATAAATCAAAGGATATTCCAAGTTCAAGGTCAGCCTCAGCAACATAGTGAGGCCCTAAGCAATTTAGTGAGCTCTTTTTTCAAAAAGGGTTGGGGATGTGCTTCAGAGGTAAAGTGCCCCTGGGTTAAATCCCTGGTACAAAAAAACAAAAAGGATTTTATGTGCTAGTAATGAAGAGTCTAAACCAAAATTTTTAAAATGTCATTTGTAATACCATACAGTATACAAAATACTGATGAATATAGCAAAAGTGCAAGTTATATACCATGAAAACTAAAACCATTTAGAGAACTAAGAAAATACAAATTCAGAGAGAGATTCTTTGTTCAGAGACTGAATGACTCAATGCTATTATGTAGATTTAGTGATGTCACAATAAATAATAAAGGGGCCTTTTTGAGGTGGTAGATATTGGCGAAGTAATTCTAAAATACATGTGAACATATGAAGGATATAGATTAACCAAAACAAATGAAGAATAACTAAGTTGGGGAGTATAAACCTGAATTTAGGATTTTTATAAAGATACAGTAAGTCTATGGTGTTAGCTTCAAGATTGATCAGAACAATAGAAGAGAGTCCAGAAATACGTACACAAGGAGAAGTGATTCCTAACAACAGGGCAGAGGCAGACTTAGGAAAGAACAGTCTTTTCAACAAATTGTGATAGAGGAATTAGATATGCATATGCAAAAAATTTACTTTGATTTATATTTCAAATGAATGCAAAAAAATTTTAACTAAAAATTTATCACACATATTGAACTAAAACTATAAGATTTCCAGTACCTTTGGTTGAGTAGAAATTCATTAACATGATTTTTTTAGATATGAAAGTATCACCCTTATAAAATTGGTAACTAATCAAAACAAAGCATTTGCTGTTCAACAGGCATTATTAAAGAGAGTGAAAAAATTGTCTACAGAACTAATCACGCCTCTGATAAAGGACTTAAATTCAGAATACAATATGTCATTTTTAAAATGGTAGAACTGAATGTAATTCAGTGGTAGAGTGTTTACTTAGCATATGCAAGGCCCTAGGTAAGAATTCAGCTTTGGGCTGGGGTTGTGGTTCAGTGGTAATGCGCCTGCCTACATGCGTGAGGAACTGGGTTGGATCCTCAGCACTACATAAAAATAAATAAAAGCATTGTGTCCATCTACAACTACAAAATATATATATAAAAAGAATCCCAGCACTACAATAAGTAAACAAACATACATTTACACACACACACACACACACACACACAGAAAATTTTTACACACATCACCAAAGAATGTATGTAGATATCAAATAAAAACATGCAAGGACACTCAATATCATTACCAGGGAAATGCAAATTTAAAAAATGTTGTTACTGTATACCTACTACAATGCCTAGCTTTTATAAAGTTGACTGCATTAAGCATTGGTGAGGTTAAAAAGGAGATAAAATTCATTACAGTTTGAACCTGAGTCTCAGTCTAACATTTTAAATGTCAAGGATACAATTAAAAAATACTGGTGTTGGGGATTTAGCTCAGTGACAGAACGTTTGCCTAGCATGCACAAGGCCCTGAGTTAGGTCCTCGGCCCTTAAAAAAAAAAAAAAAATACTGATAACAAGAACTTGGAAAATCTAAACTTGAACAAGAAAAGACAAGAAGCCTCAATACCAAGACAATAAACGTGTTTTAAGCATCTGACAATGAGTTTATGGCAGCTATCATAAAAATGCACCAAGCAACAGCAAACATTCCAAAATCAAATTAAAGGAAGGTGGGCTCAGTAAGAAAAGAGAAAATAGTAGAAAGAACGAAACAAATATTAGAACTGAAAGATACAATAAATGAAAATATTTTCAAAAATCATTAGATGGGTTCAAAAGAAATGAAATGATAAAGGTAACAATAAATATGAAGACACATCAACACAAATTACCCATTCTAGACGACAGTGAAAAATAAATTGGAAGAAAATATTAAGGGAAGCCTTTGTACCTTAAAGACAATCACAAGATCTAATATTCACATCAGAGTCCCAGCAATTCTGAGAAAAAAAAACAGTTGAAAATATATTTGAAGAAATGTCTGTCACTGACCCCAAAACATAAATTTCCTAATGTGAAACTGGGACATTTGGTTGGGACCCATATGAAACTGACACTATTGAAAATCCTAAGTCACTGAGGCCTCTCACCTTGCCTTGCAGCGGGGCACCTTCTTGCTGCTTGTGCAGGCCTTCCTCTATATATGAGCATCCCTGGTGTATTTCTGTTTGTCCAAATTTCCCCTTATGAGGATACCAATCAGATTGGATGAAGTTTTACACCAATGGCCTCATTTTAACATAACCATCACTTTTTAAACCCTGTTTTCCAAAAACAGTCATGTTCTGAAGTACTGGGGTTTAACCCTTCAACATATAAATTTGGGGAGACAATTCTTCACACAACACTCACTAAAATAAGGGTTTTGGGAGCAGAAAGATACTGCTTTTTGTGTACTTTCAACTTTGAGAACCGTGTTAATGATTTACAACTTATGCAATTAAATCAACAAATAGGAATAAAAAATAATACAAAGGGACCTAAATATTTTTAAACTAATATCATAACTACCCTGAGGAAAAACAATGATCAAAGTAAATTCAAACATGTATCTTGGCTATGTACCTTGTCTGAAGACAGAGAAGCATAAACAAAGAGTGAGCTCTACTTAGTATTTTGGTTTTTACTATAGTACAGGTTAGCACTCTAAAACTACATTTTTGTATATTATAGAATTAAACAAGTTGGTAAAGATAATGAAGATAACTGAAGCCAGGTTTTATCTAATGGTGAAGGGACATAAAAGATGGAACAGGTAAAAACTAAAATAAAATCTATAGTCCTATTACCCATATTTTGGTTTCTGAATATTCTTCATTGCGAGGAAACTGCTTTTTAGAGAAACAGTTTATTCCAAGCTGGATCAAAGAGAGTAGTACTTAGAAATGATCTTGCAGAGTTTTGGCATGCTGAGGGGTAAGGAAATCTTCAAATAATAATAGAAATTAAAGGACATGGGAGCCTCAATGGGCTCCCACTGGCCAAATCTAGGGAAATCAAAGTATGAAAAATAAATAATAGATTAGATTATAATGCAGTGAATAAAATCTATGAATTCATACAAATGCACAAATAAGTACGAGAAAAGGGGAAAAGGTCGTCTTTATAGTATAATGCCAACTAGTTAATATAGACAAAATAATGGAGATTTAAAAAAAACTTCTATTTTGAAAACATCAGAACTTTCGATAATTATAACTGGATGTTAAAACTAGTGGATGAATGTTTAGCAACAAATCATTTCTATATATTCAAACCATCTCCCCATAAAATATCTATCAATTACAAATGGACAACGACTAATTTTATAGTGATGAGACATGATAGACATCACCTTAATCAATTATCAAAGTTAACATCTCCAATAATGGGACAAGTCAACATCATGTATCTTTTGATGGGATACACTGATGACACAGTATCACTTCAGTAGTCCTGCCACAAAATTTATGACCTGAATGTAAGCATGGGAATCATAGGACAAACCCAAATGAAGGGACATTTTACAAAATTTATCCTCTTCAAAAAGTTTATCCTCACCAGGCATGGTGGCGCACGCCTGTAATCCCAGCAGCTCGGGAGGCTAAGGCAGGAGGATTGCAAGTTCAAAGCCAGCCTCAGCATCTTAGGGAGGCACTAAGCAACTCAGTGAGACCCTGTCTCTAAATAAAATACAAAAAATAGGGCTGGGGATGTGGCTTAGTGGCCAAGTACCCCTGAGTTCAATCCCCAGTCCCAAAATAAAAATATTAATAAGAAAAAAGTTTATCCTCTTCAAAAATGCCAAAGTGATCAAAGATAAGAGAGAGGAATTCTTTCAGATTGAAGATTAGACAGACATGTTAAGTAAATTCGTAAGTTGAGGCTCCTAGACTGGATCCTTGACAATGTGTAGGGGAGAGAGTAGGGTAGACTGCTATAATGCCCATTATTTAAGTGAAAACATTTAAATATAAGTCATGGATTAGATGACATTATCATAGAAATGTTAATTTCTTATATTAATAACTGACCATGGTCCTGTGTACTCATTTCTGGGAAAATAACACACTGAGGTGGTAAAGGGTAAAAGGGGCAAAGTATCTACATTTTATTTCAAATGGTTCAGATGAAAAATGTATTTCGAATGTGTACATAGAGAAAGAATAAGAGAGTGCCTGCAGGGGCTGGGGCTGTAGCTCAGTGCTTACCTCACACACGTGAGGCACTGGGTTCAATCCTCAGCACCACATTTAAAAAAAAACATGAAAATATATTGTGTCCATTTATAACTAAAAAAAAAATTTAAAAAGAGTGCATGCAGCAGTGATAATTCCAATTGGTTAAAATGCAACAATGGGTGAATATGAGTAAGAGGTTCACAGGAATACTTAACAGTATACTTACAACTCATGCAAGTTTGAAGTTAAAATTTAAGTAACAAAAACAAAACATATTTCTAAGTGATTCTCATGTTAAAGTAAAAAACTAAATGGAAATACAAACTACCCAGAAAAAGATTAAAAGAAAATCAATATATCAAAGACTGAACCTAGGGAAACTGCCAAATAAGAAAACAATTAACAGAGTTAAATGCCTAAAAAAACAAAACAAAACAAAACAAAAACCCGTTTGAGCTCAATATCTCGACAAAAGAATACCAAATAAGAATTCAGATTTAAAAATGGAAGGTTCACAGGGCTACGGCTGTAGCTCAGTAGTGGAGTACTTGCCTAGCATGTGTGGGGCAATGGATTTGATTCTCAACACCACACAAAAATTAAATAAATAAAGCTATTGTATCCATCTACAACTAAAAATATTTTTTAAAAAAATGTAAGGTTGGGGCTGGGGCTATAGCTTAGTTCGTAGAGTGCTTGCTTGTCAAGCACAAGGCCCCGGGTTCAATCCCCAGCATCACACACACACACACACAAAAAAAAAAAAAGGAAAGAAAAGAAAAAAAGAAAGAAAAATGTAAGGTTCACAAAACCCAGACAGCTTCTGAAAAGAAAAAAAAGTGATTAAATATGGTACATATGTACTATATCCTTTAGTTTTCTCCCTTCCAAAGCACCACTAAAGTGATCAATGATATTTTTATAATGTTAATTGCTGGCAAGAATACAAGTATGGCAGATATTGTTGATTACCTCTCCCTACCATAACTTCTGTTACTTCCTTGTTACAAAAATACTGATTTTTTTTCACAACTACTATGTTCCAGAAAATGAATCATAATTTGTCTTAAGTCAGTGATTTTCCCGATTGCGCATTAGAATCAATCTTTTTTTAAAACTCTAAAGGTTGAAATCATTCCAGACCAATTTTCTTATCACTTCATATGAATCAAGTCATTAGTTCTCAAGTGCATATTAGAAACATGGTGTCCCATCTCTAATTTACAGGATTACAGATGACTTTGGTTTTTCTTTATACTTCTCTGTATTTTCCAAAACATTTGTAATAAGGTATTTTGTTATAATGAAAGGAACAGTACAGCAATCTTCAGAAGTGACATTTGATCAGGTATTCAAAGAATTAAAAAAACTAAACATAGTATAGGTAGAAGCAAAGAGACATAAATCAAAGAACTGAAAAAAATTCAAATGTACAATGCAAACTATTTCAATAATACATCATATATAAGGCAGCGCCAGGTAAAGGAAAAGAAAATAAGTCATTGAGTATATTAGAATCATATTAGGTAAATGAGAAAAAAAATTTAGATTCTATTAAACAGGAAAATCTTTTAAACAGACTGTAAAGTTATGTATAACAAAAGCCAAAGACATATCCTGGTTTTATAGGATTTACATGTAGCTAGGCAGCAAAGCATGTATATAAGATACTTTGGGGAAAACAAAAGGCATCTTAGTTAAATGCTTTATACTTCACATGCTACAGCAGTCTCAAGAAGGGGCAGTATTGAAGAAAGGGAGTTAACATTTATCAAATACCTGGTATGTACCAAGTATTCTACACATACATGTTACTTCAACATCAACAACACTGAGAAAAAAGTATTCTCTCTCATTCATAGGTTAAAAATGCATAGGTGTATAGGTTAGATCAGAAGAAACTTTTTTTCTGATAATAGAGCCCATGCTTTTTATACCATATTTCAAAGGGACTACTATGGTTAAATAATCTGATATAGGATTTGTTTATTTTTCCAATGAATTCAAAATTGGAATTAAAATGTTGATAGGAAGAGATGGCAAAGTTGCATAAGCAAAAACTAATAGACCATAGTGGGGGTGAGGGGTGGACGGAGAGGAAAGAGTATAGAAAAAAGGAAGGGCTGGGGATATGACTCAGTTGGCAGAGTGCCTGCCTCGCATGCACAAGGCCCTGGGTTCAATCCCCAGTACCACACACACACACACACACACAAAAATTATATGTTATTTCCATATATGTTCTCCCATATATATACATATGGGAGAATGGGAAAAGATACCATTCAGAATGGACTTAGACCAAATGTTATTAAAATACAAATATCAAGACAATATCTACATCTGTATCTAAATCTATAACTCATGTTCATATCTTCCACTTTCCAAAATGTATTTGAGGAGGCAAGAAACAAAAGAAAATTTTCAAAATCACACATAAGGATGTGGAAAAGACAGGAGAAGAAAGAGGCCATGTACACAGAATCATTCACCTGGTTTTGTTTTACCCCAGGTATTGTTACCAGCAACCTGTTGCCTCAAAGGTCCGACAATTAGGAATGAACTGAAAAAACCCGTATGCTTCATTTTGCTCAATCCCAAACTGAAGTTAGTATTCTGGGGAAAGAACATGGTGCAGGTAAATGAAATTCATGCTTAGTGGGACATCAGCAGGTGACTTTTCAAGACTTTTTTCTTATGACCCAGCTGTTCAAGTTAGCATAGTCATTTTAGTCTATTAAATCTGCTTTTCTTAAAGGAGGAGAAAGAGGAAGTGGAAGAGAAGGAACAAAAGAAAGGAAAGTTATCTTAGTTGTTTTTTATCAAAAACTCAGGTTAAAATGATGGTGATGATTGATAATCATCTGAAGGAAAACAAAACAGCTAAGACATTGCTGAGGAACAACAAGGTAAAATAACTTTCTCCAAATATAAATTATCAGTGAATAAGATAGTATGGTGTTCCTGCAAGAAGAGACAAATGATGAGTGGCACAGAATACAGAATTGAAAACAGACATTGAAACACATGGTCACTTAATTCTTTGTTAAAGTGGCACTGCATACAAGTGCAGAAGAGATACAGTTTCTGACAAATGATACTGAAACAACTGAATCTCCACGTGGGGGAAAGAATGAAACTGAGTCCTCCCCTACAGAAATAAAGACCTAAATGTTAAAAACTAGAAAACGTAAAAAAAAAAAAAACTTTTTTGAAGCTGTAGATGGACAGCATGCCTTTACTTTATTTGCTTATTCTTGTATGTGGTGCTAAGGATGGAACCCAGTGCCTCACACGTGCTAGGGAAGCACTCTGCCACTGTGTCACAGTCCCAGACCCCCAAACTATAAAACTTTTAGAATACAGTACAAAATCTCAGCATCTCAAGGTAGAAGGACATTTTTTAAGTATTAATCATAGGAAAAGACTTCATTACATCCAAATCCAGAATTTCAACAGAAGATGATACAAAGAATGAAAAATGGCTGAGTGCAGTGGCACACACCTGTAATAACAGTTACCTGAAAGGCTTGAGCAGGAAGATTCCAAGTTCAAGGACCGTCTGGACAACTTAAAGAGACCCTGTATCAATATAAAATAACAAAAATAGGGCTGGGGATATAGCTCAGTGGTAGTAGTAATCATGCAGCAGGTCTTGGGTTCAATGACTAGTACAAAAAGAAAGAAAGAAAGAAAGAAAGAAAGAAAGAAAGAAAGAAAGAAAGAAAGAAAGAAAGAAAGAAAGAAAATAAATAAAGAAAAACTGAGCCATAGCAGGAGAAAATATTTGTCATACATATAACTGTCAAAAGACTAATATACAAAAGTTATACACATACATAGGTATGCATCTACATATGTGTAGTAGCTATTACATATTAGAAAAAAACAACCCACCTAAAAATTGGCAAAACATTTCAACAAGCATTTTAGAAAAGATGACTTTTTTTTTTTAAGATGACTTTTTAATACCCAAGAACCACTCAACTGCACTAATGATAAAAGAAATATAAGTTAAATATGAAAATATTAGACACGAAATTGGCAAAAATGGAAAAGTTTAACAAGGCAAAAACCTAGCATACATTTGCAGCAGAAGGAATTCCTGTAAACTGTTCGTACAAGTAAAACCTCATACAGTATTGTAAGAGAACTGTTTAGCATTGCCTAGTAAAAATCAAAGGCCCACAGACCCTATCAATTAGCAATTTAATCCATACACTGAAGAAATATAAGCCTGGTGCACCCAAATATGTGCCAAAAGGTTCACAATCACATGGTTTGTAATAGCCAAAAATTAGAAGTCACATATTCCACAAGAGCAGAACACATAAATAAATTATATGTTAGTTTTGAATAAATAGGATAGCACATATAAAGCAATGGAAAAAATGAAGTATAGTTTTTAATGTTATTAAAAAAAGACATAAAGAATATCTACTCATACACAGCTAGAACAGAAAAAAAATAAATATATATGGTTTGGGGTTTCATATATATGTAGGTACCAAAGCTCTAATAAAAGGCAAAGAAGCTAGATGTGGTGCAGGCCTTCAATCCCAGAGACTCAGAAGGCTAAGGCAAGAAGATCACAAGTTTGGGGCCAGCCTCAATAACTTAGCGAAGTCCTAAGAAATTTAATGAGACCCTGTCTCAAAATTTAAAAATAAATAAAATTAAGATGTGGCCCAGTGGTTAAGTGCTCCTGGGTTCAATCCTTGGTACCCCCCCCCCCAAAAAAAGAAATGGTCACAGTGATTATCATTAATGTAACACAGTATTATTTGTGGTTCTGTAGGGGAGTGAATTAGGGGCATTTTCAGGTCTATTTCTTGAACTCTGTAGTCCTTATATGTGTGTTTTATAATTATCTGTTAAACTATATATGCCACTGGGTGTTTTAAGCCACTTCTGTATTTAATTTGGAAGAAAATGAACCATAGGCATTCAAATACATATTATGCATCTCTAAAAGTATTTCTGAAGTCAAGTTAAGTGGAAAAATAATTGAATATGATTCCATGTGAAAAGATAGAATTACATGGAAAGTTCTATGTGAATTAAAATTTCAAAAATTATATATTAGGGCAGGGGATATAACTTAGCAGTAGAGCACTTGCCAAGCATGATTGAAGATATGGACTTCATATCAAGTATCAAAAAAGAAAAATATTTAACAATTATATTTATATGTAGACACATAATATACTGGGAAGGAAATGTCAAAAATCTGCATTGGTCCTTTTTAAAATATTTTTAGTTATAGATGGACACGATACCTTTGTTTTATTTATTTATTTTCGATGTGGTGCTGAGGATGGAACCCAGTGCCTCACATGTCTACCACTAAGCTACAACCCCAGTCCCCTAGCATTGGTCTTAATAGGGAATTCAGGTTATCTTCCCTGGGAATGTCTATACTTTTTAAATTACTTAGTCATATTTGAATTTTGTAACAAGAGAGAAACAATACTTTTAAAATGACAGCACAAAGAATAATTAAAACTAGCTGATAAATTAATAAGGGAAAATCAAGTGGTGGGAAGCAAGGGTTGGGCCTGTTGCCAACACAGTTTCTGAAAACGACAGGAATCAGGTCCCTGGATATGGAGGAATTTCCAAGAGAAGGAAAGTAAGTCATGTAAGCCACTTCAGGAAACAAGAGGAAATGACAAGCTACCTTGCAGGTGCTTTGTGGATATTCAACAGACATAATTCCTCTCTATTCAAGAAGGAGGCTTCAATCCAAGCAGGGCAGAGCCAGCGAAGGAAAACGGAGTCAAGAAACAACCAGGTTCTTTTGGGGGTCCACTGGACCATTTCAGAGGTCACTCCGGCTCAGTCCCGACTGCCCAAATAAGTTTAATCAAAGAAGTCTATGGTGTGCTACTTACTTTGGGCATCAGATAAAAGCAGAGTCACTGACAGATTCTGTCCAGAACTGCCCCTGAGCTAACAGATCTCCTACTGCTGGAGTCACCAAGGCACCCCACTTCTACAGTGGCAATATGGACACAAACTCACTAATACCAAAGAGACACAAACGTCACAGGCACCCCAATCCTAAACACAACAGGACGCACACGTACACAATCTCACAACCAGTGACAAACGCAGAGTCCATAGGCACCCCTCCTACTGCCAGTGCCATCCACCTTGGGGACACAGTAACAGCAATAAATTCACACGCACACTCCCCCTGCAATATCACAAACACATGCAGGAAAACAGCCACAAATCTCGCAGTTAAGGCATCTCACACAGGCAGGGATATGATCATAAACACAGAACAACACGGAGACACACTCAAGGAACCTCACACTCCCTCATAGTAAGACGCCTGGTCATACAATTAAACTCCACTCATGCGCACCATAATAATCGCAAATAAAGGCCTCCTTTCCTTCCTCAAAGGCACACGTCCACCATAAAGAGACAGTAACAATCATGCATTCCTCACAACGTCACATTTTCAGTCTGCCCGTCTAATACACACGCCACAAAGGCCCGAGATTCCAGAGACGCCTGGCTCCCAGCCGCCTCACCTAGGCCTCCTATGACCCGATCAGCTCCGCTCCATTCAAGTCCAAACGAGTAGAACTCAGCGCTCACAAAGTCCTCTCAAGTTGTTCGCCAATTCCTCTGGAAAAGACGGTCAGATCCTCAGAAGAGGCGTAAGAAAGGAGAATTAGGCCTAGAGGCCTCTGGGAAGTGGAGTCCAGTAAGTACAGCCTGACCCTCCGGGTTCCAGTTATGGACTATCGAACGGGCCAAAACTGCTTCAGCGAAACTGCTCATCAGAGCCTTCCATCATTCTCAATTGACAAAGACTCCCTAAACTCAACTCTAATCAGGCTCCTCTGTGCCTTCTTTATAGGTAGCCTTCCTCCTTAGCCTGTGAACTCCACTTCAAAAAGAATCTTACTAAGCCACTTTAGCAAGAATCCCCTGCACCCATGAAAAACTTAAGGTTCACCCGATTCCTCACAATACCAATTGGCTATAATATTCCCCCAAACCCCAGAGACTACTGTACTGAAGTAGACTATTGCAATACTCCTTAACCACGCCCTCCTTGCCTTTCTAATTTGGTGCAATGGGCTGGGGATATAGCTCAGTTGGTAGAGTGCTTGTCTCGCAAACACAAGGCCCTGGGTTTAATCCCCAGCACCGCAAAAGCAAACAAACGAAAAACTTGTTTGGTGAAATTTTTTTTTGACACAGCCCAGTCTCAGAGCTTTACCTGCTCCCAGGCTCCCACTGGTCACTCGGAGACATGCTGGACCTTAGGGCCTCCTGGGAATTGTAGAGACTTGAGCTTATGAAACCAAAGCAGCAGATTGGGGAGCATGACCGAGAAGCCACAAGCCCCATCGGGTAGGTAAGAATGGAGAGCTAGAGCGACACTGCCATATTTGGTGTAGACAGCTCCTGTGTATAAACCAGTTTTGAAAGTAAAGCACTGTCTCTTTCCATTTCTTAAATATTTAGAAACTTTATCTGGCATAATAAATTCAGTTTGATATGGAAACTTCAGATATTCTCAAGCCCTTTGCTAAATGACTGTATACGAAAGGCTATTTGTTTTGCTATTTATGTATACGCCCAGAATCCTAGCGGCTTGGGAGGCTGAGGCAGGAGGTTCTCGCAAAAGTGAGGCACTGAGCAACTCAGTGAAATACAAAATAGGGCGGGGGATGTGGCTTCAGTGGTCATGAGACCCTGAGTTCAATCCCCGGTACCCCCTTAAAAAATGAGAGTCTCAGTTTTGAGCTGATGATTGTGTCATTTTCTCACATCACCAAATTGGATGAAATCTTCCACTTAGACCAAGAAGAGCGAATGGTGCGGATAAGAAATAGGAGGGGCTGGGGTTGTAGCTTGGTGGGAGAACGCTGGCCTGTCATGTGTGAGGCACTGGGTTTCGATTCTCCGCACCGCATATAAATAAGTAAAATAAAGTCCGTTGACAACGAAAAAAAAAAAAATTAAAAAGAAATAGAGCCGGGTGTGGTGGCTCACGCCTGTAATCCCAGCGGCTTGGGAGGCTGAGGCATGAGGATCGCGAGTTCAAAGCCAGCCTCAGCAACTTTGCGAGGCCCTAAACAACTCAGTGAGACCCTGCCTCTAAATAAAATACAAAATAGGGCAGGGGATGTGGCTCAGTGGTCAATCCCCGGTACCAAAAAAAAAAAAAAAAAAAAAGAAAAAAGAAAAAGAAAAAAAAGAAAAAAAGAAATAGAAAGAAGGTTCTATCCAAGGGGTGAATGACAACCAAATAGAGCACAGATGTTCAGTGAGAGGGTTGACAACACTGAAATGTCTTGGGAGATTTCCTTTAACTTCCCACTCGTCTTGAATTTAGTTATGGAATCTTTTAGTCATTTTTCATCTGTGCTCTTTACAGTTGCATCTTTGCAGTTTTGACAACCAAAAACTTCGCCAAACACTGCCAAATGTTTCCTGTAGAACAAAGTCACCATTTGTTGAGAAGCACTACATTCAAGCTTTTAAAATATTAATCATAGTTATTTTAAGTTCCTAGTTAGATAGTTCCAACATCTGGATCATAGAAATCCAATCTCTGTTGCTTTTGTATCATTCATTTGCCTTACTTTTCATAAGCTTTATAATTCCTTGTTTCTTGAAAACCAGACATCTTTTGGAGGACAGTCATGTATAGAAAATTTAATATATCCAACCTGTGACTATTTAACCTTAGAAAGCCTGCTTACCAGGTTGGTTCCTAGCTTGTATCTATAACTTAGATTTCTGTAGAGTTCCCACTATCTGAACTGATAAGAAACTTTTAAAACTATAGGAAACTTACATATTATTATTATAATGTATTTCATTTTCCACTTTCCAACCTATAAAATATAATGCCAAGTTAGGTCAACAAAGGAAAAAAACTCTAAATTGCTGGATAGAGACAATCAATGAACTTTAAAAATCCCACTCAAAACTAAAACAATCCCTACCAAGAAATAGATTCTGCAAAGTCTCTTCATCCTCCAATTTAAAATAAATGCTCTCCCAAGGGAAAATAATCCCATCATAGCAGTTTGATGAATAAAAGCAGAGCCACTCTTCTAAAGAGAAATTGCATCATATGTAAGAACAACAAAATAGTGCTTTCAGAAAATGAGGAACAGCAACTCCCCACTGGGGAGCAAGCCCTTGAAATGCTTCAAATTCTGTGGCCTCTGTTAAAGTATTCTAACAGGACCTGCTCACAAAAGAACGTGATACGAACATGAACAGCATAAAACCCAGCTCCGCAACTCTTTTCAGTTTAACCTCAGGAGAACCAGCTACAGTGCTTCAAAACCCAAGGATGGACTGGTCCTAAAGCATTTCCTCCTCTGTTCTCTCCTTGCGGTGGTCCTTCCTTGCTTTTCTGTGCTTGTGGCCCTTTTTCTTAGAGGCTCCCCCTCAGCTTTCTTTCTCTTTTCAGTTCTTAAGTTTTTCTGCACTGACCTGTGCAGCTTTGTCTTCACCTTTGCTTTCTTTCTTTGGATGCTCCTGTGTCTGCCTAATTCCAATTCCTCAGAACCTCTTTTCCTCTGATGCTTGGGTTGCTTCTCTTCTGTTTTTTCTCTGCCATCTTCCTGCCTTTTCCACCTCTGATGTACATGTCTATTGCTGACTTTAAGGGCAGTGGGGCTGTTTCTTGAGGAGAGGTGCATGTGAACTCTGGATTCTACATCATATGAACCACAATTACATTCTTGCTGACTAGGGTTCATGGGCACTGCTTTCTCTAAAAAATAGTCCTTGGGGAGCTGAGAGTAGCTCAGAAAGTCTAGTCTCAGCCTGCTGTCCTGAGCTGGTAAGCACTGAGGTATCTGTTTTTCCACTGTTTGTGGAGTACTACTGGACAGTTCCAGATGGGGTCTTCCATCAAACATTTTATACCTGGGTCTGGAGTCAACCTCTTCTCTGTACCCACACGTTTCCAAATAGTCTTCTCTCATCTTTCTGAAACTTCATTAGGTTGACAAAAAAGGGATTCTCCTTATCAGGCTGAGAATTTGGTGGAGATACCTGATCATATTTACCCATTAATTGCTTCAGATTTTCAGAATGAACTTTCTTCAAATAGGTGAGGCTGTGCAAGAACCTGGGAACTCAAAATAGAAACTCGTCTATTATTCAAACTGAAGCATTATTCCACTGATGCCTTTTGTAAAAAGTATCTGTAAAAGTTCAGTCTTTATTCATTAAAGATGGTATCTTTCCGGAGGCGGGGTGGCGTCGACAACTAAGGCCCCCTCCCCGCCAGCGCCTCGGCCTGGCCAAGTGCGCTGCAGGTGGCAGAGAGGCAGGAAGGCCGCTGCCAGGAGTAGGCGGTCCGGGAGCAGGAGGCAGAGACCCGGCTTTGGAGAGGAAATAGAGGCCATCACCAGCGGTTGATTGGGCGGTGCTGATCGCCCAGGTGAACTCCTGGTTCTTAGGAATTCTTTAGGAGTTCTTTCTGTTTTTTTGAGGGAGTTGCTAAGTTGCCCAGGCTAGCACCAAACTTGCAATCCTTCTGCCTCAGCCTCCAGAATCACTGGGATTATAATTGTATGCTCTGTTTTTTGCCTATTTTTCTTTCATTCTGGAATTTTACTCACTCGCATCTATAGTCTATCACTTTCTCCCATTTCAGCTGCTGCCTGAAATTTTATTTCT
Source organism: Glaucomys volans (assembly GCA_020662805.1). NCBI lineage: Eukaryota > Metazoa > Chordata > Mammalia > Rodentia > Sciuridae > Glaucomys > Glaucomys volans. The sequence continues at coordinate 453,585 of JAJEJO010050900.1, read as the reverse complement.
TATAGGAGAGTAGCAGCTTTGTATTTTTATTTTTGTAGTTGTAGATGGACAGAATGCCTTTGTGTATTATGTGGTGCTGAGGATCGAACCCAGTGCCTCACACTTGCGAGGCAAGCGCTCTGCCGCTGAGTGCCCCGCCGCTGAGTGCCCCAGTCCCACTTGCCCCCTTTTAAATTTGTTTTTGTTGTTTGTTTTTGTGGCGTTGGGTATCTGGATCTAAACTAGGGCCTTGTATGTGCCAGGCAAGGTCTCTACCACTGAACTACAGCCCCGGTGGGAAAGTCGTAGCTTTGTTAATAGGCATATACTCATAATTGCTATATGTTCGTTGTGAAGTGTAGCTTATGATAGTTAGCATCTTCAAGATCATAACCCCTGGCCGGGCGTGGTGGTGCACGCCTGTAATCCAAGCGACTTGGGAGGCTGAGTCAGGAGGATCACGAGTTCAAAGCCAGCCTCAGCAACTTAGCGAGGCCCTAAGCAACTCAGTGAGACTCTGTCTCAAAATAAAATACAAAATAGGGCTGGGGATGTGGCTCAGTGGCCGAGTGTCCCTGAGTTCAATCCCTGGTTCCAAAAAAAATCATAACCCCTGCTTGTTTTTATTTGCCTTGTATGTATTCCTCCCCAAGTAAATTTTATTAGAGTTTATCATGTGTACAGGGAAGTCTGTACATGGTAATGCAAACAAGGACTGCCATCAGAACTGTAAGACTTAAGTGAAGGACCACAAGGGCAACAACTATATGAGTGCCCAGGTCCAGTGATACCTGCAACCTAGAAGTTCCTTTGGAGCTTTTGTTCAACCAATAGCTCCTTCAAAGTAACCACCATACATCAGTTTTGTCTCTTTTTGAACTGATATGTAGATGGAATCATGCAGTGTGTGCTCCCTGTTTTGTTGGTTCTTTTGCTCAACAACATGTTTGTGAGAGCCATTCATATTGTTGTTTGTAGAAAGTTCATTTGGCTGGGGGTAAGGCCACATGCCTGTATTTCCAGCGGCTTGAAAGGCAGAGAGGAGAATATCAAGTTTAAAGCCAGTCTCAGCAATGGCAAGGCACTAAGCAACTCAGTGAGACCCTGTCTATAAATAAAATACAAAATAGGGCTGGGGCTGTGACTCAGTGGTTGAGTGCCCAAGTTCAATCCCTGGTACCAAAAAAAAAAAAAAAAAACCAGAAAGAAAAGAAAAAGAAAGTTCATTTGTATTAAATAGTATTCCAGTGCATGAATACACCACTTGTACGTGTCCATTCCTTCTCTGGGCTCTCATGAGTAGTGATGTTGTGAGCCTTCTTGCTCTTGTCATTTTGTGTTCATACAGCTGCATTTCTGTTGGGTTTATCCCTAGGAGAGCAGTTGAGGGTCACACAGTATGTGAGTCTACATAAGCAGTTACTGTGAGTTTTCTGCAATGGCTGAGCCAGTTTTGAGACTCATCAATAGTTTATGCAAGTTCCAGTTGCTTCTCCTTCTTAATACATGGTTTTGTCAGACTGTAAAAAGTGGTGGTATGTAGTGGTAAGGCAATGTGGCTTTTCCAACTGATGAGTAGTGAAGTTGAGTTCTTTGTTTTGATGTCTATTGACCATTTGGTCATCTTCCTTTGGGAAATGCCAGAACAAGTTTTTAGCCCTTGTTTTTTTGTTTATTTTCGTTTTGGAGCTTGTCTTTGTATTGTTTGTTCTTAGTTTTTTGTGTAATCTGAATGTGAGTCCTTTGTCAGCTATGTGTATGTACTCTTAGTCCATGGCTTATTTTTACACTCTCTTCTTGCAAACAGAAATTGCCTTTGAAAATCTCATTATTTTTCCCCTTATGGTTTATACTCTATGTACATGTTACATGTGTCAGTATGCTAGAAGAGTTACCTCACTATTTGGGATGCTCTATTTGGCACTGCGGAAGCTTACTGGCAACTGAATTTCCTTTTTCTTGGAGGTGACTTGATGTTTTTATCTTGATTCTTCACGGATTCTTGTCTCAATTTTATTAGTCTTTTGGTCCTGATTATTGGGATTATTTCTTCTTTTCATTATAATTATTTATGCTTTATTGCTGGGACTTACTCTTATATGTTAAAAACACAGTTTTAGATATTTTATATTAATTTGGATTTCAGCTTTAGGGGCTCTGCTTTTTGTTTTTTGGATCTCCTCTCACTTTCTTTTATTCTTCCAATAATTTTCATCACTTTGTTACATTTTGTTCCCTTCACTAAATTCCATACTCTTTTTTCCATACTGTACTTTCTGTGGTATTTGTTATATTTTGTGCTTCTTGTAGTTCATTCTTCTTTCCAAAGTGGTTTTATTCATTTTTCTTTCATTTTTGAATTCTACTAACTCCCACCTATAGTCTGTTCATCACTTTCTCCCTTTTCCTACATTCATGTATTTGTGCAAGGGGTCTTACTTTAGATCTCTGAATAAATCGTGAGTTACTTTTAATTCATGTTGGAATTTAGGTGATAATTTTCATCTTCTCTGATGTTTCTCAATGAGTTTTCTTTGTACATATGGGAATTTTGGCACAGTTTTCAAAACTTTTACGTATCTTTAGACAGTGTTTCTATTTATTTATGTATTTATTTATTTGGAGTATAGTAGCATTTCCCTGAATAATGTCACTGGTAATTTCCTGTTAAATTGCCTTGGCGTGGGGCAAAGGTAGTTTTTTGTTTGTTTGTTTGTTTGTTTGTTTGTTTTGTTTTGTTTTGTTTTTAGGTTTTTCTGCTCAAATTTAGAAGATAATTTCTTTGTAATTTGGCCCTTTTGAATTACCAGGCCTTCTTTGCATTGAGAACCTAAACAGGTTCAGGAGAACTGCTCTCAGCCATGAATTCACCCAGTGTCTTCTCTGCTACAATTGAATAATATAGCCAAGCTCTCTGCTTATTTTATAGGTCAGTATTACCTAGATACCAGAAATAGTCAAAGTATATCTTATAAGAATAAGGGTGCAAAATCCTCAACAAAGTACGTAGCAAACCAAACCCCATAACATATGAAATAAATTATACATAATACAGTGTTGGACATTTTCCAGGAATGCAAGGTTGGCTCTACATCCCAAAATCAATGAATGCAATGCATCATGTAAATAAAGAGAAATCACATGATCATCTCAATGGAGAAAATGAACTTTTGAACAAAAACCAATAATCTTTCACAATGAAAACATTCAACAAGCCAGAAACAAAATGGAATTTCTTGAACATGACACAGAGCATCTAGGAAAAACCCACAGCTAACATCATACCTAATGATGAAAGACTGGCTATTTTCTCCCTAAGATCAGGAACAAGACAAGGACATCTAATTGTCCGAACAGAATTAAAACCATCTCCATTTGCAGATCACATAATTTTCTATGTAGAAAATTTTAAAGAATCAACACCCCCCCCCAAAAAAAAAACCTCTAAAGAACTTAGGATTAGGGATGGGAATATAACTCAGGTGGTAGAGTGTTTGCCTTGGGTGCACAAGGTCCTAGGTTCAATCACCAGTACCACACACACCCAAAAAAAATTAATAGGATCAACCTCAGCAAACCTCATGACTATAAGATCAATGTATACATCAGTTGTATATTTGTACACTTGCAGTAAACAATTTAAAATTGAAATGAAGAGAGCAGTACCATTCATAATAGTATCAAAAAGAAGAAAGTATTTAGGAATAAAATTAATAAAATAACTTATACTCTGAAAATTACAAAATAGTTATTCAAACAAAAACTTGTATATGAATGTTCACAGCAGCATCTTTTATAATAGCCAAAGCTTGGAAACTGCTAGGTGTCCATTACTGGAGGAATGGGTAAACAATGTGGTTTGTCTGTATGCAAGAATATTATTCAGCCTTAGAAAGGAATTAATACATGCTACAACTTGGATCAACCCTAAAAACATTATGATAAATCAAAGAATCCAGTCATGAGTCCACATATGAATGATTCCATGCATGACAGTCCACAATAAGGTAATTTATAGAGACAAGAGGTAGATTACTCTTTTAAAAAAAATTTTTTTTAACCAGGGAATTGAATTCAGGGGCACTTAACTAGTGAGCCACATGCCCAGCCCTTTTTTGTATTTTATTTAGAGACAAGGTCTCATTGAGTTGCTTAGGGCCTTGATAGGTTGCTGAGGCTGGCTTTGAACTCACAATCCTCCTGTCTCAGCCTCCCAAACTGCTGGGATTACAGGCATGTGCCACTGCACCTGGCTAGATTACTCTTTATTTAAGTCTGGGGATAAGGCAAAGTGTGGAAGGTAGGGAATAGCTAAAGGGTACAGATTATAAAATTGACTTGAATGGTTGCATATATTTATAAATACACCAATAATCATTGAATTGTTCATTTTCTATTTTTTTATCATCTTGAATTGCCCTCATGTCTCCGTGACTCCTTTTATTACCTCTTTTTATATCATTCCTTTTTATAGAAATGGTCACTCTTCATGGCAATGAATATTTCTTGTTTTCTTTGTAACATCACTGTGGCATTCACACCGGTTTTTTTTCTCCAGTCCTTTCTGCTTCCCAAATACAAGTGTATTTCAGTCCACAGTTTGTTGTCCAGCTCCTTGCTTTTCTTGCAGAGTACATGAAATCCTATTATGACACTGAAATTCTGTGTCTTTGGCCCAATTCATACCACATGCTTTACATGAAAATTTCAGACCCCTCAAATTGAGAATAATGTTTCCTCTTACGCCAATTTTGTTATATCTCTTTGAAAACATTTTTCAACCTGACTTTAAAAATGCAGAATGATATCTCATTACTTCTGAGATGAAACCCAAACTCCATAGCCTATTTTTTGTGACTTTTCATGATCTGGTCCCTGTTTTATATATGCACCATCTATGGTCTTTTTTCTCCCACTTTATATTCCTTAAATACACAGAGATATGTTTATTATCATCATTATAATCATCATCATCATAAACATTGACTTATGATAATGGCTCAAATGAGTTTTCCTGTGACATTCCTACGAATGTATATGTTGTGTTTTAATTGTATACACCCTCCACACTACCCTCTCTTGTCTTCTGTTTGGTCCCCTATGCTAACAGTCCCTCTCGTACTTTCAGGTCACTTTTTTTTTTCTTTTAGTTACCATATATGAAAGAAAACATGCTACACTCGGTTTCTACATCTGACTTATTTTGCTTACATGATTACCTTCAGTTCCCTTAATTTTCCTGCAAATAACATTATGTAAATATACCATAATTTCTTTATTCATTCATCTGTTGACAGGCATGTAGGCTGATTCTGTAACTTGGCTACTGTGAATATTGACACAATAAAGATAGATATGCAGGTATCTCTTTTGTATGTTGACTTTTTTCCTTTAGGTTTACACCTAATTCTGCTGGTCCATGATCATGGGAGTTCTTTCCATCTTCTAATGTCTTTCATTTTTTTATTCAGTGTTTTATCATTAAAAAATTTATTTAGTTGTAGATGGATACAGAACCTTTATTTTTATGTGATGCTGAGGATTGAACTCTATGCCTCATACATGATAGGCAAGTGTTCTACCACTGAGCCACAACTCCAGCCCCATATCATCTAAAGCACTGGTTGGTATTCATTTCAGTATGTGAGACTTTCTGATGCTTTTAGTTAGTATGGTGGGACACAGAATTCAGAGATATCTGGGATCTTGCCAGGAAATCAAAGAGACATTAATAACAACAAAATGTGCCAATTGTTAGCTGTTCAAAAGCAGAAGACCCTACACTTTGTTCACAGGAAATAGCAGTTATGGAGCATACCCATGAAGCATTCTTTCTATTTAAATTGATGGAATTCAACTGAAAGTAGCTTATACCAAACACAAGGAAAGTGAACAGCCCACAAAAGCCCCAACTTGCTGCACGGGTGTTTTCCTTTCTGGAGGGGGTAAGGCTGACGGAGTAACTAAAGCCTTTGGGAGACAGGTTCTGTGACACAATCTCAACTTCATTAAGGAAACACAGCACTTTTATAGAAGAGGGGAGTCTGAGAACAAAGAACCGGTAGTGTAACACGATATCTTGTGAGGATGGTCCAATTAGGAGTTACACAGTTTGTCAAAGGGAGGAGGGAAGAGAGGAAGACGAGCAAAACTTCACTGGGGCAATGGCCAGTTGGAGGGTCTAGTCACTTGAGGGTGTGACCCCAAGCATGAAAAAATCCTGAGTGTCCTTCAGGATTTGCACTATTCCGCAGCCTAGGGTAACATATACCTAAGTGGCTCTTTTCTACATCCCCACAACTTTCTTCATGTTATAAATCTGGAGGTAGTCACTGCAGCCTACTGCAGCCTCTCAGTGACATCACAAAGGACTCTTATGATGCAACACTCTGGCAGCTGGGCTGCCATCTAGTGCCTTGTGTTCCATGAAGGTCACAGGATGTTGTGACTGAGCAATAGGAGTTTTGAGAGCCTGAAAGCACTCAGCTTCCGTCACCCTTACTAACATATTTCCTCCCATACCACAGGCTGCCAACTCTACTTTTTTGTTCCTTGTATGATCAGTTCCCTGGAGTGCCCTTTTCCACCTTTTCTATCTAAAATGTTTCATCAGATTTCATCTTTAATATTTATTTGTGCTTTTAGCAGTTGATGATGTTCAGGAATGTGACTGTGGATTTCTCTCAGGAGTGGGAGTGCCCAGACCAAGGACAGAGGGATTTGTACGGATGTGATGTTGGAAAACTACAGCCACCTCATCTCACTGGGTAAGATACAGAATTTGAACCTAGAAATTCCTGCTGTTATTGTCTTTAAATGTCCAGGGGCATTTAAAAAAATATTTTAGTCATAGATGGACACAATACTTTTTTTTTTCATTTATTTATTTTCATGTGGTGCTGAGGATCAAACCCAGTGCCTCGCACTTGCTAGGCAAGTGCTCTGACACTGAGCCACAACCCCAGCCCTCTCTAGAGGCATTTCTGACTTCTGTTTCTGGGAAGGTGGTTTATGGTTTTTTATACATATTTTTAGTTGTTGACGGACCTTTATTTATTTATATGCAGTTCTGAGAATTGAACCCAGTGCCTCACGTCGCATATGCTAGGCTAGTGCTCTACCACTGAGCTACAACCCCAGCCCTGGTTTGTGTTTCATTAGCGGTCTACATCATCCTTGGTGACCCATCTTCTCCATCCTTCAGAAATCCTTTGTGCCTTTTTCTTGCCATCATTGTTTCTCTTCCCTCATAACAAGGCTCCAGATGGAAATTTTATTCATGTGGTCATTTTTTAATATTTTGTCTTCTGGGCAGGAGTAAGCATTTATCAGTCAGATGTGTTCTTATTTTAAAAAGGCCAAGAGCCCTGGATGATTTTGAAGGATAAAGTAAGAGGACCTTGTCCAGGTTGAGTGTGGGCTGAAGAGGCATCAGTCAGCCATCATTATAAATAAAAGCTCAGCTGCTTAGTGAGGCAGCAGCATCCCTGAAATATCCAGCTTGAATATCACTCCACTGGCCAAAAATCTCTAATAAAGGCCTGAAAACTACACACAAAGACTTTTCCAAGAGAACTTTCTCTTCATTCCAGATATCGCTCCATTTCTATGCTCTAATCTTCCCCATGTGTTACAAAAAGGTAAATGCCCTTTTTATATTTCCTAGTGGTAATTATTTAATGGATGGTTTGGGTCAGTTCTTTTCTTTCTCTTTTTCATTTATGTTTTCGTTAATTTCTTCCTTCTCTAAAACAAATTGTGGTTTTGCTTTTTATTTTACCTATTACTTCTTGAGGTTTTCCTATATTACCTACTTTGTCCTTGCTATGTATTTCCCGCTTTCATTAATTCATGCTTTAAGCTGACATTCTCTTAGCTGATTTTTAAAAGTCGTTCTGTTTTAGATGAGTTAATAAAGAGTATATGATGTATTAAGAAAGGTTTTACTCTTTCCTATGACAAGAACATGGCCACAAATCTGCATAGTAGACTCTATAGTAAGAAAAGACCCAATAGCCTGCATGGTTGAAATCAGGATAACAGGTGAAAACAGTTTCTGGTCAGTACGGAGGAAGAGGCACAAGAGAGGTTAAAGGCAATGGAGGACAACCAGGGGAATACAGTGTCAGAAGAGACAAGCTCTGGTTTGTTCAGTTCCCTAGATTCTCCATTTGCTCCTCTAATGAAGATGATGATTGCTTACTAGTTGTTCAGCACTTATTCTGTGGGGATGTAGAAAGAAGCCACCGAGGCATATCCTCCAAAGGCTACGGAGGGGCATAATCCTTTGCTGAAAACACGGGATTCCTACATGCTCGCTGGAGAACACTCGCGAGTGGCCTGACCTGTCTGCGGACATATGCCCCAGGTGAGCTTCACTTTCCTCACCCTCTCCCTCCGCCCTTTGGTAAACTGTGTGACTCCTCATTGGGCCATCTTCACAGACTATCATGTTACACCACTGGTTCTTTGTTCTCGGACTCCCCTCATCTATAAAAGTGCTGTAATTCTTTGAATAAATTTGAGACTGGTCTGGAACTTGCTCTCCCGAGGGCGTTGGTTACCTCGTCGGCCTTACCCCCTCCAGAAGGGACAAAGACCCACAGGTTGAGGCCTAGTCAAATAGTGACAATAGGCCTAGACCCAAACTAAACTGTTACGACATTATTCTGTGCCAGGTGCTTCATGGAAATAGCATATTATTCCCAATTCCCTCAAAAAACTCTGATGAGAGATTTTATCCTTATTTATCATATAGGAAAATAAATAAAAGCTCTGCCAAGGTCACTAATATTCCCATCACCAAAAGATGATATCAGTGAACTAAAATAGTCATAAACCATGGTCTGTTATCTTTCTGCTGTGATTCATACTGCTCATACCTTGTGACTGAACTGCCTTTTAACTCATTTGGCTGTTGCTTGAGTCCTTGCTCAGTTCCTAAGAAATTCTGTTCCAAGAAAAATTCCCAAGTTCCCAAGAAAAATTTACAGCACAACCAAATGACATTTTTACTGAATCCTGAGTACATATGAGAAATTAGTCTCAAAAGAGTAAGACTTCTACTTTATTTCTAGCTCCTGCCAGATATAGGCTGCTTTGACAGAATTCTCAAATTATTTTGCTATCCAAAATATTATCCATAACTCCGTCAATGTAAATACAACATCCCCGTGTTATGGAGTTCCTGGTATAGTGGTGGTTCTGGACTACATTGCTTTTCATATATTAGACTGATACTCTGTTATTTCCCAACTTTCCTGTTTTTTAGCTTAGAATTATATAAGATGTTCATTATAGTGTTTTACACATTACTTGCAGATTTGTAGCTATTTTCTGAAATACTTTCTTTGACCTTGAATAGAAGGGAAAAAGAAGATCTGGGAAGGGGTTTCAAAGCATAAAACAACCAAACTTGTATAAAATGGATGAGCAATAATATGATATAAATAATAAATGCAGCACTTTGGTTGCGATTATATGACAAAAAATGATTTGGATACACAGAGTGGAAGAAATGAGCAAAGTTAAATATTTACATGTAGAATGGCAAATGGAGAATGAGAAGGTCTGATCACATTCCTTCATATTTATCTTTGACTACTTAAGCCCCTGGATGTGCTTTTGTCTCCTGTTTATACAAGGCTTGTGGAAGCACTATGTATAAAAATTTCTGTAGAGATGGAAGGGATTAAATTGTGAGATAGGTCAAATGATTAGATTATTCCATTTGTGAACTTGGTCCCTAGTTTTTGTAATAGTATTTTCTATTCCATCCTATGTACCATTCACCCTCCTTTATGTCTTGTAATGTGTTTATTCTATAATTATATTCTAATGACTAACATGTGCTAAGGATTCATAATACCATACTACCTGAAACACAGCCTTAAGTCTTTAGTTTGTTATTCTGATACTGAAGTGATAAGCAGACAATCATTTATTATCAAACTCCTCAGATGAAGATGGTCAAAACAAAACTTTGTCATCACCTGACAGAACTTTCATTAGCACTTAAAAAATTTGACTTATTTCTAGCCCTTTTTTCATATTGCATAGAATTTGTGAATTTTAAAAATCATTTCCTTCTTGTGAATCTTAGGATTTACTTTCTATATTTATACTGGAATTTCCTTTTGGACAGTAAAACAATGCATTTACCTTCTTGTCTTCCAGCCACACAGCCCAGGTGGCAGACCAAGAAGTTATTACCAAAACTAACACTTTTGAGAGTGAATTATCCCAGTGGGAGATAATGCAAATTTATAGAAACCACAGCCTTGAAGGTTTGTGTTTTAGAGGTGATTGGGAAGGCAATAGTCAGTTTCAAATACAAGAGGAAAATCAGGAAGAGTATTTCCAGCAGGTGGAACTGACTTATGAAAAAAATGTCAACTATGAACCAGCACACAGGTTTTACTCAATACGAAATTCCTTATAGGAGAGAGACTGAATGAATTTAAAGAATGTGAAAGAATCTTTTAGTTCTACTTCACACCATGCTTAACATCAATTAATTCATACTGGTAAGAAATTCTGTGAAGCCAGCTTTTGGGGATGGTGGAGGTAGTGAGATGACCATGTTCTGGGCCTTTACCTATGATGAGCTTTTTCACTTTAACATAATTAACTTGGACCCCCTTAGAGAAACCGATAGGGTTCCTTTTTATTTACAGTACCTCGCCCACTGGTCAGAGCATTTCATTATTATAGAGGCACCTGGTGGAGAATTAATGGGTTATATTATGGGTAAAGCAGAAGGCTCAGGAGTCAGGTAAGAATGGCATGGGTATGTCACTGCTCTGTCTCTTGCCCCTGAATTTTTGATACCTTGATTTGGCAGATAAACTTATGGAGTTATTAGAAGAGATTTCAGAAATAAAAGGTGGATGTTTTTTGTTGATCTCTTTGTAAGAGTATCTAACCAACTTGCACTCAACATGTATAAGTAGTTGGGCTACAGTGTGTATAGGACAGCCATAGAGTACTATTCACCAGCAACAGGGAGCCTGATGAGGATGTTTATGATAGGAGGAAGGCACTTTCCAAGGACATCAAAAAGAAATGGATCATACCACTACCTCATTCTGTGAGGCCTGAAGACACTGAATAACCATAGGTAGTGGTTCTTAGACAGTTGTTCCAAATAGTTTATGGACAATATTATTTTCACTGAATGATCTTGGAGTGCTGTTGGGAGAAAAGTAATCATGTCTTAACGACTTCAAGAAAATCCAGGTTATAGGACTGGGGATATAGCTCAGTTGATAGAGTACTTGCCTTGCAAGCACAAGGCCCTGGGTTCAATCCCCACCACTGCAAAAAAAACTAAAAACAAAAACTAAAAAAGGTTATAAACATATTTTCAATCTCATGGTTTCCATTTAGCAATATCATACGTCTTTTTTTTTTTTTTTTTTTTTTTTGCAGTGCTGGGGATTGAACCCAGGGCCTTAGTGTTTGCAAGGCAAGCACTCTACCAACTGAGCTATGTTCCCAGCCCAATATCACACATCTTAAAGGTGTTTTCCCTAATAAAACTCAATCAAGAAGGCAGCTAGGTCAGAAGGAAACTATCCACTATCATGGTTAATGTCCACTGTATACTGGGAAGAGACTTACTCCAACCTCCTGACCACCTGTGCTTGAAAACCACTGCTGCATGTGTGTGTGTGTGTGTGTGTGTGTGTGCGCGCGCGTGTGTGTGTATGTGTGTATTATTTTGTATTGAACTGCTAATTGAAGCTTTAAAAGCATATATGGGGGCAGGGGTTGTGGCTCAGAGGTAGCATGTTCGTCTAGCATGTATGAGGCCCTGGGTTAGATCCTCAGCACCACATAAAAATAAAGGTATTGTGCCCACCTACAAGTAAAAAAAAAAAATTAAAAAGAATTCTTTTTAAAAAAGCATATATGAAATGTATAAAACTAAGATGTATAATAAAATGCATTTTTGACTCAAAAAAGGAATGTGGGAAGGCCTTTATTCCTGATTCAGAACTTAATATCAGAGAATTCATACTGGTAAGAAAATGTATGAATGTACAGAATGTGGCTTTTAATTTGCATTCAAATCTTACTGGTCATAAGAGAATTCATACTGGGGAGAAAACTTTTAAATGGAAAGAATGTGGGAATTCATATAGGTGAAAAGCACTACGAATGTACTCACTGTAGAAAGTCTTTGTCAAAGATCATATCTTATTAAAAATCATAGAATTCACACTGGTGAAAAATCTTATGAAGCTAAGGAGTGTGGGAAAGCTTTTACTTATTCTCACATCTAACTCAACATCAGAAAATTCATACTGATGAGAAATCACATAAATGTAAAGAATGTGGAAAAGCCTTTTTCATGGTGCAAATCTAGCCCAACACCAGTATGTTCATGTTGGGAGGAAACCCTATGCCTGGAATTCATACCTTCCTCAACATCAGCAAATTCATACCAGTAGAAAACCTTATGAATGTAAGTGATGTGGGAAGGATTTTATTTGGGCTTCACATCTTGCTGAGCAGGAGAAAAGTCATTAGAAGAAACTGTGTAAGGAATGTGGAAAGACCTTTCTTCATGATTCAAGTTTAATGGACATTAGAAAACATAGTGGTGAGAGAAATTATGAACACAAGGAATGTGGAAAGACAAGACCATTTTTTGTGATTCAGAACATAACTGACATTGGAAAATCCATATGGACCATCTGAAAGTGAAGAATGTGAAAGAGCCTTTGGGGCTCAATTTACTCGACAGAATACATACTGCCAACGAACCTTATGAATGTAAAAATGTGGGAAATCTTTTATCTGGGGGGCTCACAGCTTACTTGACATAGGAAAATGCATACTAATGCAGAATCCTACAAATGTAAGAAAACTAACCAGATCTTTGGTCACCATATTTTACCAAGCAGAAAATTCACGATAGTTAGAATCATTGCAAATGGACAGACTATGAGATCACCTTTAGTCATTACTCAAATTTTGCTCAACACCAGAATATTTACACTAAGATTTCCCCCAAGCTCTCACTTTATTTCACCATTGTGAAATCTTAAAACATAAGAAAGGCTTCATTCATGACTAATTTATTAGAGAAACACCAGAAGTATAATATACAGGTCATATAGTGCATCCATCATCAGAGAATACACCATGCAATCTATGTTAATTTAAGAAAGAACTTGATTACCATCAATTATGGAACATCATGGTTAAATGCTATGAATAGCATCATAGTATGAATTCTTTTTTTTTTTTTTTTTTTTGTACAGGATATTTACCTGGGGTACTTTACCATTGAATTACATCTTCAGTCCTTTTTATTTTTTATTTTGAGACAGGATTTCACTAAGTTACTAAGACTGGCTTCAAACTTGCCTCCTGCCTCAGCCTCCTGAATCTCTGGGAGTGAACTGATTTTGAATCATTCTCTAAACAGAGATGTGTTGCACAAAGAATTTATATTTAATTCATGTAAGAAATGTTCCATCACTGCCAGAATCCTGTTGCATTTCCAAACCTCATACAGAAGCTAAGTTTATATAATCAATTTGGAAAAGCCTTGAACTGTTATTCAGCTTATTTTGCATGTCTTGGTTTCAACACATCCTGCCTCTGTACTTGTTAGAAAATAACATCAATTGATCGGTTTGCTTACTCATTTGATTTTAAGTATTGGATAACATTGAAACTTGGTGGCTTAAGGACCACCATTAGTATAAGGCCTGTGTCCTACTATCTAGAAGACACATAAGGGAGAACTTATATAAGCACTTACCCTCATTTTTCAGAAATACATTTCCAAGCCTAGCAACAAAGGCCAATAGAAAAATTCTCTTAGATAATGCCACACGCCTCACCTCAGAGACACTTGCCTCCTCCACCCAAAAGTCGCATCTTAGAGACACTTTCTCCCCACCCTAAAACTTTTACAAAAAGGAGATTATTAACTGATAATGTGTCCTCAATTGTCTGCCAACTTAACAAGAGGCCTCCCTTTGTTCTCTTAGGGGCTTACCGCAAATATCACATGTACATTGTATGCCAAAACAGCTGACCACTAAGATTTACATGGAGCAGCTCCAGGGAGCAACCCTATAAAATACCCTGAGCTTAGATCTCCCTTGCCTTCTCTCATTTTATGGGCGATGGCCTTTGTCAGACCCTAACTGGCAAATAAATTTTCTGTATGTGAATTTCCCTGCCTGGTTTCTGTGGTGCTCGCCTGCGGTTCATTTCTCCTTTCAGTTAGTCTTAGTATAATGGCATAATAAGAGCATAAAGATGCCAAAACAAATACCTTAGGGCGGTTCAAGGCAACAGAATGGGAGCAGAGCGTCAAGCAGCCTGCGCACGCGCAGAGAAACGATATAGCCTGCACAAGCCTGAAGGAGCAACCAATCAGGTGCTGACAAATGACTCCAGCCAATCCCAGGAGGACACGGAGTCCTCAAGCTTCCCCGCCCCCATCCCGGGGGTTAGAAAAACGCTGCCCTCTGGAGCCACCTGCCACTTCTCCCACCCAGCACCCTGGTGGAGTAGCCAACCTCTCCAAGAACTATTCCAGCAATAAAGTTTTGTTTTTTTTTTTTAAGGTTTTCCTTTTTATTTTTGCAACATCATTCCATACAAAAGCAATGAAAACACGTTTTAACAAGTTTACAAATGAATAATATCTGTACACATTATCATTTACAGCAATTTTACATGGTCAATTAACTGTAAAAAACATTCTAAATCTGTTAACCTTAACTGTTTTGTCAGTTAAGACCTACCTAGTGCTATTTACAAGTACCAAATTAAGACTTTAACTTACATAAAACCCATTAATTTAACATCTTTGTTCAGAGCTCTGTATGGTAGGGAAAAAAAAACTTTGACTTATTGATAAAAGGCCAGAAAATACATTTCCACAAAATTATCAGGTGTCTCACACTGAAAATACTTTGTCAGGTACCTTCAAAGAAAACCATACTAAATTGGTCCCATGAACACAAGGTTAAGCCCACAACCAGCCCATCTGACAAGTGACGACTGAGAGTACAAGGAGGCTGGGGGAAACCAGTTCACCTACTGGTCCTTCTACTTGGGCATGGTTAAGTTTGCTCAAGACTGCTTCACTATCAATATTCCTTGGATTCAGTGCCATTTACAATTTAAAACATGCAAAACACTCACTATACACAAAATTAATGTTTCTAAGAAAATAAGGCAAGAACAACAACTCATCCTAAGACTGTGAACTACTGACAGACACCACCAAGTTACCAGTGCACACCACAGGTCTGCTTGCTTGGGGGACCTCCACCTGGCCAGGAGGTGGCACCTGCTTCTCCTGGTGGCCACCAGGTGGCAGTCAGCTCATAGCGAAGAAGTCTTTCAAGGGTTCAGTGAAGCAAGCTTCCAAATCAAATTCATCCTCCATTTAACAGTCCACGTGTCTAACTTTGGTGGGTGTGCCAGTATACATGTCAAAGTTATCCTGTGAGCTTGTCTGGGACTCAGAGCTACTTTCTGTGAATTCAGTCGCCATTTCCCCAAGGTCTACAGGCGGAAATCACACCCTTAGGTGGAGGATCCCAAAAGTGCAGAGCCACCTTCCAGAGCTTGATCTGCTGGTCCCATGACCACCAGCTATACTTCTTAAATTTGTTGGGGGTCTTGGGATGAATGCCAGGTTGTCGAAGGTGTCTGGGGACCTCTTTAAGATAGCGATGGTAAAAATAGTGTTCTTTCCGTAGCTGATCTTCTGTTTTCGCATCAGGACACTTTGTCTCCACATCAGTTGACACTGTAGACGTTGACTTTTGAATCAGAACTTCCTGATGATTTCTGCTCTCTTCCAAAGTTATTTATAAGGAATTTTCTCTTATATCTTGCAATTTCTTTGTTTACTCTGGTCCTCATTTAGTCTTCTTCAACTGCATTGGCCCAGTCTGAACACCGAGAACGGGGCTTAGGACCTTCAGGAGTGGTAAAGCTCTCGGGTCTGCGGTCTTCAGTCCCCCGCTGGTCCTCCTCCGTGTCCTCGGGCTTCCTGCGCCTCCTGTCTGCTCTGCGCTTCCACCCGAGGCTCCATCTCGTAGGTAACGGCGGGCGGGCGCCTCGGTCGCGGCGGCTCCGGTAGACAGGCGGGCTTCGCGGTCGTCAGGCCTGGCAGCAGGGAGGGCGGCCGCGATCTCGGCGCCGGCGCGGAAGGGGTTTGCAAAAGTTTCTCCATTCATATTTGGCCTGCCTGTTCTCTGGTTACCACCGTTTGATTCAGGTTACCTGATCTTACAAAATATGTTATCTGTGTGTCTTGTTATAGCACAATGGTAATTCTGAATGAAAACCAGTAAATTATAATGAAAGTTAGAAAGCCTTGATCACTGTTAATTTCATATGCTTCGAAAGATCCATACTATAAAGCAAGTATGGTTTTAGTGAGTGTGGAATTGTTGAGTGTTCAACAGTTATTTTAAAAAACATTTGGTAGCCAGGTGTTTTGGCACATCCTAGTGACTCAAAAGGCTGAGGTAACAACCAGTGAAACAATAGCTGTATTCCATTTGTGTTCAATGAATCAATAAGTAAATAAATAAAAAAAAAAAGGCTGAGGCACGAAAATGGCAAATTCAAGATCAGCCTCAGCAAATTAGTGAGACCCTAAGCAATTTACTGAGAACCTATTTTAAAATAAAAATAAAAAAGGGCTGGGGATAGGCATTTCGATGTAATTTCTCCCAACAGTTTCTAAAAATCAATGTCATTTATTTTTTCATCAGAGTTCAAATTCAAAAATTAGTAAATGGATAGCCAAATGAATTCTGACCTCTTGGAAATTTAGTATTACCTATATAAACAATTCTTGAATTAAAGAACAAAAACTGAAATTACTGACTATTTACATGTGAATGATAATTAGACCTCTGTATTTCAATTTTTATGAATGGGACAAAAACAGTTCTCAATAGAAATTGCCCCATGTGGGCAACCAAGAAGATTGAGGGCAGCCTATGTCTTGTCACCACTCTTGTGGTTACAGTAAAGCCTATAATATTGTAAGATCTCAAAGTATTTGTTGAATTAAAGAATGATTACTCAGCGAACTTAAAGAAAAAAGTGTTTGTGCTGGAAATGTAGCTCAGTGATTGAGCACAGGCTTACCATGTCCTAGGTTTGGAACTGAATTTCCAGCACCACAAATCAAAATAAATGCCCCAAATGAATGGATGAATACATTTCATGAAAATAAAGAACAAATCATGGAATGAGGAAAAGTACAGAAGGTTTATCCAAACTATTTCTCTGAGGGCTGGGGATGCAGTTGGATAGAGTGCTTGCCTACCATGCACCAAGCTCTGGGTTCAGTTCCCATTACTAGGTTAAAACAAAAACAAAAACCTATTTCTTTGAAGAAAACTATTACCAGATATAGTAGTGCCTTTGCCTTATGATACAAAAGGCGAAATGGAATGTAACCATACACTTAAGGATAGTTTTTAAATGGTAATGTGTAGGGAAATAAGGAAGAAATCTAATGAAGGGAAGAAATCTCCGACACAGTTCACATGCAATGATTCTTTATTTTATCCCTAATTACATATGATTTTAGCCTTTTATACCCCTGCAGAGAAAGAAGGCAAAAAGCCAACAGCAATGAATTCCCAGGCAAAGCAGGCAAATTGCCAACAGCAATGGCTAGGGCAAATGTGCAACAGCCAGATAACCACTCCTTGAACTGTTTCTTAATCTAACCTAGACTGAAACATTTCGAGCTCTATCCTTTCTCAGGGCCAGAGAAACATTCTTGTTTGTAAGCAATGTTCTCTTTCTGTTTCTGACCTCTTGGCAGAAAATCCTGTTTGCAGGCAATTCCCACCAAGGACCACGAAGCGTCTTGTATGCAAGAACGCCTGCAGTCATTACTTCTGATTCTCTACAGTAATGTAAATATATAAAGTATGATTTTTGTATAAAGAGGAGGACTTATTTTCTAGGAAAACATCATGAAATGCTTCTTTTGAAAATAGCCCAAAAAGAGGGGGAAAAACACAAAAAAACAAAAAACAATTATAATTAAAAATCATGTGAGACTACATAATTGTATAGTTACACCCTGAAGGAACAAAAAATTCTACAGAAAATTTGCAGTTTGTGCTTACATAATTCTTATAGTAAAATTAGATAGCCGGGCGTGGTGGCGCACGCCTGTAATCCAAGCGACTTGGGAGGCTGAGTCAGGAGGATCGCGGGTTCAAAGCCAGCCTCAGCAACTTAGCGAGGCCCTAAGCAACTCAGTGAGACCCTGTCTCTAAATAAAATACAAAATAGACCTGGGGGTGTGGCTCAGTGGCCAAGTGTCCCTGAGTTCAATCCCTGGTTCCAAAAAAAAAAAAAAAAATAGATGACAACAGCTCCTGAACAACAAATTCAAGAACTTCACTCATGAAGATACTTGGGAAAAAAAAAAAAAAAAAAACAAAAAAAACCCACAATAGCTAAACCCACTATTTAATGAAAGAATAATATATGGGATATTTACCTAGAATGTTTTTAAGCTTTTAACTGGATGGATAAGAATTCTGAATGAAAATGTACTTTTAGTTCAGAACTTACTCAATTTCTTTTAAGTGCAGATCTTATTTGAAAAAAAAATATTTTTGGCTGTAGATGGACACAATACCTTTATTTTCTTCATTTTATTTTTATGTGGTGTTGAGGATGGAACCCAGTGCCTCACACATGCTAGGTGAGCACTCTGTCACTGAGCTACAAGCCCAGCCCCTAAGTGCAGTTCTTGCTACCTTCTGGAATTACATGAATTGCGGAGTGGTGAGTGTATGTACACATTTAGTACTTTAATAACTTATATCTTTAACAGGTGGAATTTTACAACTTGTGGGGAAAATAATTTATTGTTATGTAACTTTGTTACGGCAAACTGGCCATTTTCATTAATGCTGATAAGTGTGTGTTTGTGGTTCTGGGGATTGAACCCAGGAGCATTTTACTTCATAGGTGACAAAACAACCCTCATTTTGCCCTAACCACCTTTCTTTGCAGAAACCACTATACTGAAACCATTTTGGGAAAGAAGGACAAACAATGTTTTGGAAAAAAAAAAAGTAAAATTAGATTAGTTCCTGGCAGTTAGACTAAATTTCTGACAAATCAAGAGACCTAATAGAAAAATAAAAATACAAAAAAGAAACTTTACAAATATGACAAAACATGGCTACCTTTTATAACCTTAGAATGGGGACACCAATAACTATGACTTGAAGATAGGCAGGGTGATGCACCCTGTAATCCCAGCAACTGGGAAGGCTAAGGGAGAAAGATTGCAAGTTGAAGACCATCCTGGGCAACTTAGAGAGACCCTGTCTCAATTTTTAAAAAAACAAGAAAAAGAAAGAGTGGAGGAGGAAGGGAAAGGAAAAGGGAGGAGGAAAGAAAGAGCACTGGGGATAGTGTTCAGAGATAGAGCATTTGCCTAGCATGAGCAAAGCACTGAGTTCAATCTCCAGTACCACAAAAACAAAAATAACTATGACTCAAAAATCCTGCAGAAACAAGTAATTCAAATTTTTATAGGTCTAAAACGATAAAAAAAGGGAAAATGACAAATTGAGATATGAAAGACCCATAGTGTGACGTAGAAATAGGCAAAAGGCATAAATAGACATTTCATAGGAAAAGAAAGAAATGGCTAGGTGCCGTGGCACATGTCTATGATCCTGACAACTGGAATAAAAAAAGGTTCCTACTTAAAGTTCAGGTAAGTACTCACCAATGCATGCACATGAAAAAACTATCTGAAGCCAGGGGAAACCACTACCTTACTTGTCTTTTTCAAATGTTCTTCCTCCAGATATCTGTATTTCTTATTCCCTCATTTCAGTTGTCTGCTCAAACGTCATGTTATGAAAACATCCAATACATAATTGCAGCTCTACTGCATTTTCCACTAATAGATATACCATTTTTAAAGTTGGCCTACTGTTTTTTCTCTCCAATACTTAATCAAAGCAAGGACTTTGTTGTACCCATTGCTTTATTTCTAGTGCTTAGTACCATTTTTTGCATGTTGGTGACATTCAATACTTTTTAACAACTTAAAAATGCAAATTTTCAATTTGAGAACACTGCTAATAATCTTTCAATGATTTATGCATGAACTTAGAATAAAAGCCAAATTCCTGTTCAAGTCTTAAAGATTTGGGCTGGGATTGTGGCTGTGGTAGAATGCTTGCCTAGCACATGTGAGGCACTGGGTTCCATCCTCAGTTCCACATCAAGGTAAATAAATAAAATAAAGGTATTGTGTCCAACTACAACTAAAAAAAAAAAAATTAATAAAAAAAAAGTCTTCAAGGTTCCTGCATGATGCAGTTCTTGATTACATTTTACTTTATTTTGAGTCACTAGTATCTTCAGGAATGATGCTCTAAACTTACCGACCTGATTTAAGTTCCTGGAACATATCAAATTCTTTCCCAGTTAGAATTTCTTTTTTTTTTTTTTTTGAACCAGGGATTGAACTCAGGGGCACTCGGCCACTGAACCACATCCCAGCCCTATTTTGTATTTTACTTAGAGAAAGGGTCTCACTGAGTTGCTTAAGGCCTCGCTAAGTTGCTGAGGCTGGCTTTGAACTCGTGATCCTTCTGACTCAGCCTCCCGAGTCGCTTGGACTACAGGCATGCACCACCACACCTGGCCCCCAATTACAATTTCAACATGCCACTCTAGCTGCCATGAATGCCTCTTTTCCTTCTTTTTTTTTTGTACTGGAGATTGAACCCAGGTCATTTTACCACTGATCTCCAGTCCTTTTTATTCTGAGACAAGTCTTGCCAAATTGCTTAGGGCCTTATTGGCTAAATTGCTGAGGTGGCCTTGAACTTGGAATCCTCCTGCTTTGGCCTCCAGAGTCACTGGGATTGCAGGTCTGCACCACCATGTCCAGCTATTCTATACTCTTTTATTTTTTTAATTCCTTTATTTTGTTTAGTTGGGTTTTGTTTTGTTTTGTTTTTTGCTTTTTATAACGTGGTGCTGGGAATCGAACCCAGTACCTCACATGTGCTAGGCAAGCACTCTACCACTGAGCCATATCCCCAGCCCCTATACTCTTTTAAAGCAATATAAATCCCATGCCTGGCTATTCTACATTTTTTAAAGCATACTAATCCCACCAGGAAAAAATAATTACCAGGATATAATAATCTTAATAATACAGGGTTTTACTTCCTGTTTATGTATTGACTGGCTCTTTTTAAAAAAAAACCTTTGTTTTATTTATTTATTTTTATGCTAATGATCTACTACTCTATGCTTTACTACTGAGCCACCACCCCAGCTCCTGACTGGCTCTTTATTCTGCTTGTATCTTTGATTTGTATTCAAGACTTAAAGATTCATGAAATTTTTAATAAATTACTACTGAATTCAAACACTACCAAATAATCTAGCAAGCATACCAACATTCATAGTAAAAATGGTCCATTATAGCCTTTACTTTTCATTACCAAAAGCACATGGAGAAGCTCCAAATGCTGGCTTTATAGTTCTTGCAGCTGCTATTACAAAAATTAGGAAGTTATGACATCACATGACTTACTATTATTTAAAATCTATTCAGAGTATATAGCCTATCCATTTCATAATGTCCCTATGTGGAATAAGTGTAACAAAGTCTCTTTGTTTACATCCAACAAACTTAAAATCTCTCACTGGATATTCATCTGTAATAGCAGTAGTAATTGCAGATGTTCTCATCCAAATGCCATTAAGTTTTACAGGAGATACGGCCCTAAATAATCACCTATGGGCCAGGCACAGTGGCACATGTCTGTAATTCCAGTTACTTGGGAGGTTGTGGCAAGAGAATCATAAGTTTGAGGCCAGTCTCAGTAACTTAGCAAAGCGAGGCCCTAAGCAATTTAGTGAGACCCTGTCTCAAAAACAAAAAATAAAAAGGGTTGGGGATGTGGCTCAGGGGTAAAGTACCCTGGATTAAATCCCTGATACCCCACCCAAAAAAGGTCTGGAGAGGTAGCTCAGTGGTAAACCACCCATGGGTTCAATCCCTAGTACCTGCCCACCAAAAAATCATCTCTGGCCTCACATCATCAATGTTATTTTGTCTTGCAAATTCAAACTATGAACAAATCCATAGCCAAACTATACTATTAGCATGAAGACTGGACATTACTTTCTTTAACAGCAAAGCAAGTACCAGAAAACCTAACTATCTTATCCTTACCACCAACTATTAACCTTAGTGGAGAATTATTTGTAGGTATAGTTTTATTTTCATGATCTAAAATTTTTTTTTTTTTTTGGTTGTGTAATACAGATTGAACCCAAGGGCCTTGCACATGCTAGGCAAGTGTTCTGCCACTGAACTACACCGCCAGCTCTTATGTTCTAATTTTACCATTATCCTAAGAGAACTTAGTTATGAAGCCCTGGGTTTGATCCCCAATGCCACCAAAAACAAAAAAAGAATCTGAATCTCACAGAAGTTTAAAACTCTTTATTTACCAAGAAAGTTTGCAAGAACTGCCGTGTCATGCCTTCAGATATAACAACATGGCTTTCTCACCTTTCAAAGGATAGTTGGCTTTAGGAGTCAAAAGCATGGTGCAAATTCAAATAAAAGTAATAAATTTATTCTTTTCCCCATCATAATTTCACTCACCATCTTATTTTAACCAATTACCCTAACAATTACAAAAATACCTCTTCCTCACACTATGTGAAGACTTCTATTTCATATGCTTTTGCAACAAGCCTTACTCCAACCATTTTTTTTTTTTTTTTTTTTTAGCTGTAGATGGTCACACATTTAGAGACTGGGTCTCACTGAGTTGCTTAGCACCTGGATTTTGCTGAGGCTGGTTTTGAACTCACGATCCTCCTGCCTCAGTCTCCCAAGCCTCTGGAAGCCACTGTGCCCGGCCCATTTTCCTCTTCTTGACTGAATGTTGGAATGCCTAAGGTTTAGTCCTTGCACTTTACCTTGCCTTCCATCTAAATCAAGTCCTCCATAATCAGTTCCATGATATAGGATTAATCCCATATTTACCTTGTTGGTCCTGAAGGCTTCCAAATGCTTATCTAACTCTCCATATGGATATCTAATGAGCATCTCAAGCACACAACTTGACTTCTGTCTGCCAGGTTCTTAACCCTGATGCCTGTATTTCCAATTCATCTATTTCCAATCTTCAAAGCATTCAATTTGAAAAATATTCTATTTTCAAAATTTCACCAATTCTCATCTACTAAACCCTATTCTAAGCCACTACCTGCAATGTGGAATTCTGAACTAGTCCTCTAGTCTTCCTGCTTTCATTCTTTTTTTTGTTTTAATATTGTTAGTTGTAGAGGGACACGATATTTTTATTTATTTATTTTATGTGGTGCTGAGCATCAAACCCAGTGCCTCATACGTGCAAGGCAAGTGTTCCATCACTGAGCTACAACCCCAGTCCCCTGCTTCCATTCCTATCTCCCTGTCCATATCCACAGAGCATCCAGAGTGACCTTTAAACAAAGGTCCCTTATTCATCTGCACAAAACCAGTCAGGGGCTGGTTTCCATACACAGAATAAAATTTCATCACTTGTGGTGCCCTAAAAGGCCCTTCAAGATCAAATCTCTGTCCATTTCTGTGACTTCACCTCTTCTTTCTGTCCTTGCTGTCTCTGCTCTAACTGCCCTGGCCTTCTTGCTAATCCTCAAACAAGGAAAGCTCAATCTATCTCAGGGCCTTTGTACTTCTGCTCCCTCTGCCTGAATATATTTCCCTGATTTTTTTTTTTTTTCATGACTAACTACATTCTGGTCCCAATTCAAAGATTACCTCCTCTGAGAGATTATCCCTAACCATCCTAATCTAAGAACATAGGCAATTCTCAACAGACATTCCCTGTTTGGAGATATTTGTCCAAGATTGAATATAAAAGAACATCTAGGAGAAAAAAATTTCAAAACACAAATAAAAGGATTTTCCCTTAAAGAGACCAAAGGTAGTTTTCCTTTCTAAAACAAATGGGGAAATAAGAGAGAAGAATGATATATATAAGTGGGGAGGGTGGAACTTTAGCAACCCATACTGATATAACCTACCTACACTCCCTAGGTGTCAGACCTTTCCTCAGGCCTTTAATGTGAGTTTCAAACAAAATCTCAAAGAGCTACTACTTCACAGACCATCCATAATATTACTAGCAATAGATGCTTTGGGGTGACTAACCCTCATTCCCCTAAGCACTGGCTCCCAGTGTTGGTTCTCACCACCGTCCAAGGCTCAATAATAAGGAAGACACACATTTGGCTTAGGCATCATACATCCAGCGTAAAAGAAAGAAATGGAACATGATGATTCTGTAGGAGTTCCAGAATCAAATTTAGCTCATTCAGCAATAATGAAGAGATAGTTAGAGAGGAAGGTATCATGATCCAAAGGATGAGAAATAAGAAAGGACACAATGAAGCACTCCATTTCTACCTCTACAAACTGAAACCTTTCCTTAGGGATGGAAATTAGAAATTCATAACAAAGGAGGCAGAATTATAGGACAAATTCTGATTATATTATATAAGAAGATTTTAGTGAGGTTAGACTGCTATAGCTCTCCAATGTCACATCCCTGTCCCTCTGGGCAAGGTCCAGGCTCCCATTCCTCCTGAGCAAAGTTGATAGTCACATTCCTGAGAGTCACCAACCACCAGAATAACAAATTCATTCATTATTTGTAAAAATATGATAATGATTTTGAGGTGAAATGAGAAAGGATGGAGAAGGTCATGGAAGGAGGTGGTGTGACACAATAGACAAGAGGCCATGGCTGATGATATTACTGGTCACTGGAGGAAACTGTAGTAGCAACATGATTCTCAAATACTCTCATTGCTACAGACAAACCCTCTTATGTATAATAGAACAATTTAATTAACCAGAAAGATCTGGAAATAAAAAAGGGAAGATGAGTACATGCAATATGAATGCAGTCAGAATATTAAGTTTTCTCATTCTAATAAACAATAAATTCTTTTTCTTTAACTGTAGATGGGCACAATACCTTTATTTTGTTTACTTTTATGTGGTGCTAAGGATTGAACCCAGTGTTTCACTTGCGCCAAATCCCAGTCCAACAGTAAATTCTTAATGAAGTCAAGTTCTTCCCTTCTCTTCTCCCTTTAAAGAAAAAGATAAACAAAATTGATAGACTCTTTCCAAACAATCTTTGCCAAATCTCTAAACTAAGAAATAGAATTTGAAGTTCTGGAAGGCTTGGATTCATTATTAAGTCACAATATTATGTCTCTAAGTACAATGGATATATAAAATTCCCATTTTACATATGAAATGATTTACTTATGTGGGAGGATTTAACTAGACAAATTCTCTAATGTCTTTGAGCTCTAAGAATCTATAATTCTCAAGAGAGTATGTAATCACACATATTTTATTTGTTCCTACTTTCCAGGTTGGTAGGCTACAGCAAGATAATGCTACTCAGATGCTCACAGACAATGCTGTGGACTGGCACATTCTGACCATCTCCAAGGCAAACCTCACTGATGACCATCCTTGCTCATTGGTTTTCTTGGGTGAGATGAGTATAATAAGTAGAATAATGCCCCTGCCACCAGATGTCCACATCCTATTCCCTCGAACCTGTGACTATGGTATCTTACACAGCAAAGGGACCTGTCAAGTGTGATGAAGGATCCTGAGATATGGGAAATATGAAATGGGCCTAATGTAATCACAAGGGTATTTATAAGTGAATGAGGAGGCAGGGAAGTCAGAAAAGGAAATATTATGATAAAAGTAGAAGTCAGAATGATAGGATTCCTGATTTTGAGAATGCAAGGGAGACACAAGCAAAGAACTGTGGGCATTCTCTAGAACCTAGAAAACATAAGGAAACATTCACCTCTAGAACTTCCAGAAAGAACAAAGCTTGGCTGATACCCTGATTGAAGCCCTATCTGACCTATTTCAGACTTCTGACCTCCAGAAGTGTAAGAATTGATTTCTTGTTTCTTTCCTTGGTACTGGGGGTGAACACAGGGGTACTTTACCACATGCTACATCCCCAGCCCTTTTTATTTTTTAATTTTGAGTCAGGATCTCACTAAGTTGAATAGGATGGCCTTGAACTTGTGATCTTCCTGCCTCTGGATTAGCTGGGATTACAGGTGTGAGCCACTGGGTCAAGTAATTTTTTGTTGTTTTAGACAAATTTGTTGTTTTAAATCACTAAGTTTGTATTAATTTGTTACAGCAACAACAGAAAGCTATACAAGGGTTAAGATCCTTTTCTTCACAGGACTCAGTTCTCAACCAATTTTAAAAATTTCACAGAAAATCTTGCCATACACTGAGACAACATCCAAAGAAAAATGCTATCACATCCAAGTGGAAAAACTGAGTTCATAGAGAAGATAAAGGTTTGCTATGTGTCCCTGTAAACAATTCATCTCTACCTCATCAAACCATGGTACTAATACTGCTCTTAAGAGGAGGTATTTCAGCCAGGCGTGGTGGCACACGCCTGAAATCCAAGCGACTTGGGAGGCTGAGTCAGGAGGATCGCAAGTTCAAAGCCAGCCTCAGCAACTTAGCGAGGCCCTTAGCAACCCAGTGAGACCCTGTCTCTAAATACAATACAAAAGAGGGCTGGGGATGTGGCTCAGTGGCCGAGTGTCCCTGAGTTCAATCCCTGGTTCCAAGTAAAAAAAAAAAAAAAAAAAAAAAGAGGAGGTAGTTCTGCTCCTTCAGGTCTCCTGGAAAAAGACTGTGCATGTGAAAAATGTAGAAGATCTGATGAATGAATATCTAAACACTGGACAGGAGGAAATGGTTTAGAGAAGTCTGTGGTTTTTTTCTACTATCACATATTGGAATAGGAAATGTTTGGGACCAGTTCTCTTAGGGAACCAAAAAAGGCAGAAAATTTTGGGATATATAAGTCCAATGTTCATATCACACAAATGAAATGATTTCTCTTCAAGAAGGAAAGAAGGAACAATGACTAACTTGTGGCATAGTATTTAAAATTGTCAGAACGCATCAATTTTTCTGGGTTCCTCTCTTTGAAATGTGCTGAGTCCGGAGACGCCAACGCTGGAAGAAAAGAAGCTATGAGATCAGACTTGCCTCAGAGCTCACAAAATGAGTGACTGTGAACTACTTAACTTCCTCTCTTTTGAGGGAATTTGGGAAAATCTCAGCCCTCCCACAAATCCAATGAAAACCAGCAATAGCAGAAGGGATTCTGGATAAAATTTTCCTTAATCCCATGATGTTCAACAGGACCCTATAAGGTGCTACTTTCCTAGGGTACCTTCACCTCTACAGTAGCATAGGAAAGAGCATGCCCAGGAAACCCCACATCCAGGGTCTTGTGCGTGGTAGGCAAATACCCTGCCACTGATTTACATCCCTAACCACAGAGGCTGGTTTTATAGATAAGGGCTGAAAAAAAGTGGAAACAAAGCACATCAAAAAGATTCGTCATTTCAAAGTCCTGTAAAGTGAGGACAGGTAGAGAAAATAATAGAAAAATTACTGGTTAATATCAGATTACTTTGGGTCACTTTTTTTTTTTAAGTTGCAGATTTTATTTTTATATGGTGCTGAGGATCAAACCCAGTGCCTCATACATGCCTGTCTCTCTTGATTTCTCTGAAGATTAGATGATTTTGGTTTGGTGGCAGGGAACCCAAGCATAAGTGATTCCATTTTGATATTTAGTATGGTATATGAGGGTCTCGTGAAGGAGGTAGTCCAATACTATGGCCTCCTATAATTTTTTATTTAATATCAGAGGGCACTTTACTTACATTAACCAATTTATTATAAGACATGCAACTCAGCAACTACCAAATGGAAAATATGAGTAGACAAGGTATGAGGTGGAAGTATTTTACCCAGCTTTCATGCCCTTTCCAGAGAAGCCACTCTCTTAGGACCTCAATGTATTCTCCAACCTCCTGGATCTTGAGTCAGTATGGTAATAGCCCTCTGAACCATGACTCAAGCCCAAATGACTGCAGAGAACATCTCTAGCACCACTGTCCACACATTCATCTCACTCTTCTGCATCCTGTTCTTTTTTGCCAGTTTGCTCTTTTCTATAAAAGAAAATTTCTTTCTGCCTGACCTCTGAGATACTTGCAGATCTTATGGTTGCAGTGTTCTCCCAATTATAGCAGTCTCCTTCCCCTTATAGCAATGATCCTTTGAATAAAGTCTTTCCTTTCAGATTTTTTTTTGGAACCGGGGATTGAACTCAGGGGCACTCAGCCACTGAACCACATCCCCAGCCCTATTTTGTACTTTATTTAGAGACAGGGTCTCACTCAGTTGATTAGGGCCTCGCTAAGTTGCTGAGGCTGGCTTTGAACTCGTGATCCTCCTGCCTCAGCCTCCAAGTAGCTGGGATTACAGCGTGCGCCACCACGCCCGGTTCTTTCCGATTTTTTTGCTCAACAGGTTTGAATAACTTTTATAAAATAATAAAACTATTTTTATTAATTCTCCAAGCTCAGGTCACACACAAAAGCAAACAGGAACAAGATCCACAAGGCAGCCAAAATACACACAGCAGGCCACCTTTAAAAGTATGAGTTTAAGACTGAACAAGTAGGCTAGGGCTGTGACTCAGTGGCAGAGCACTTGCCTAGCATGTGTGAGGTACCAGGTTCAATCCTTGCACCACATAAAAATAAACAAAGGCATACTGTCCATCTACAACTACAAAAGTTAAAATAATAATAAAAAAAGACCAAACAAGTGGAAGTCCCCAAATCACAGCCACCTGTGATTAAAATGTACAAAAGAATAAAAATATACAAAAGAGCTCAATGTGATGGTGCACACCCGTAATTCCAGCTACTTGAGAGGTTGAAATAGGAGGATCAAAAGTTTGAGGCCAGTCTGTGCAACTTAGCAAGACCCTTCAGGGGCAGTACTCACTTTTTCCCTCCATTGATAATGCATGCTTTAGGAGAAAGGAGAGGGAATTTATAAAGGAACACTAAGCAGACAGCACTTAAACACTAATGGATATGACATCACCAGAAGTAGGACACCACACTTTAAAAACCTCATCATGTGATGCAACAGGAAAAATACAGTACCAACCATGAACTATTTTTACATAAAAATGTGATTTAGGCAAAATTTGATCTGAATGTAGATCTAACTACCCCTTTGCAGAAATATGGGGGCTCTGGTAAGAAATTTTATAACACTATGAAGAAGCTATTAGCCAAAAGCAAAATGTGGAATCACCTACAGGACAAATTATATAGGTTTTGTAAAAATCAGTAGCACCAATTAAATGAAGACAAAAGCAAAAAACAGGAAGGAAAGTGTCAGGGACTAAAGGAGGTTTAAAGTTTGGCAACAAAACACAATGTGTGGAATCTACCTGGATTAACTATAAAAATCTATGAAACTATGAAAATTTGAACATGGACTGGTTATATGATAGTATGAAATTATTGTTAATTTGTTTAACAGGATGGTGGTTATTTTTAAATGCTCTTTTGGTAATATATGCATATAGAGGTTAAAATAATATAATTTTGAAATGCTACAGGAAAAAAAGGAAAGATAGATATAAGGTATGTTTTTAATTATAGATATACTATTAGACACATTGAGGTTTATACTTTCTATTGTGTTTGAAATTCCAATAAAGTTAAAATTAAAAGGAATTCAAATTTCCCTCCAGAAACGTAATTATTTTTATCAAAATCTGAGCCCACAAAGGACTGACATGTAACTAGGAAGAAAGGAGAGATCTACTGTAGCTACGGAGCAGAACTATACGCTCACTGGATGGCTGTTTCCTCCTCAGGAATATGTTGTAGGACATAGAAAATGCCTTGAAAAGAATGAAATTCGAGGAGAGAAAGAAAATGGTAACTTACTTTATGCAAGATTTTCAAATGTGCAAGTCTTCCCTGTATACCTCTCTTGGAAAAAGCAGAACAGAGAAAAGAAAAAAATAATCAAAGGACACTAAATCTTCCTCAGAGTCCACAAAACTATTTGGGACCACTTCCACACCAACCTCAGGCAAGAAAGATGTTTTCCCCACAGGGCTCTCAAGGTGGAATGGGACATCTACTAGTCCCTTCCTTTGACGCTTTCAGTCTGAAAGGGCATCTTCAAAAGAGCCTCGTTCTCTGTAAAGTGAAAGAACGGCGGCAGCTGTAGCGATGCGCTTCTCAGCTGGAAGAACTCCGTCCCTTTTACAGGAAGGGACATTAGAGAGGTGCAGGAGGGACAAACGGCTCCGAGCATTAGCCTACCACAGGTGACCCTACCACAGGTGACCCTACCACGCGGTCCTACACGCGCACACACACATGCATCCAGCTTAAAATACTAGTTACACCCTTCCCTCCTCGGACCGGCTCCCCTTGCCAAGATAACGGTGCGGGTGATGCCCGAGTACTCTCCAGCGGGCACACTCATCAATTCAGAGCGATGGAACACACCTAATACCACCATGCCCTCGCGTTCCCGGAACCAAAGTGACAGTATCACTTTTCCTGGCGGAGAGAGACACCGCTACCCCACTCCGGCAAAGCCGACTTCCATAACTAGCCAGGAGCACTCAGACCTAGGAGAAATGTAGTCCAGAGCCAGCGGTCTTCCCTTTCCTGTCAGCATCGAGCCCCTGACAGCACTCCGCTTTTCCCCGCATTCTACAGGAGGCGTCCGGTGCTCCAAACCTAACACAGTGTGCAGGTCTTAGTGAGGCTTCCGGTTCAGGTACAGCTGCACACCGGATCCTTGCATCAAGACGTACGGGCGTACGTGTGCGGAATGGCGCAGCGACGCAGAGGCCTTCGGGGAACGTAATCTCAAGCCCGTTACAAGCCTGATCAGTGTGATGTAGGCCGGATCGTGGGGGTCCAGAAAGAATCCCATCTGAGCGGTTTACTTCAGTTGGCTCCTCAGAACTTCTAGAAAATCTCAAACTAAAGAGGTTACGTCTTGTCGTGATACTTCAAGGAAATGTAGTCCGTGACTGGAAAAACTGCAAAAGGCTGCGAGGCAGGGTCTGGATTTCTTTCAGACAGGTTTGACTAGGACACAGTTGCCACGGTAACCAGATTGCTGAGCTGGTCTAGGGGGTGTGATGCCTGCTTCACAGTCGTGTGTGTGTGTGTGTGTGTGTGTGTGTCCATCCATCCCCCTGTCCCCTGCGGGAAAAACTGGGGGAAGGCTGTGACTGTCCTTTGTGAATGTGATGTGTATCAGCTTGTGTTTGAGACTGAGGAGAATAATATTGGTCCATTTGGGATTGTGCATGAGGATCTTTTGGAAGGACAGATGAGGCTGGACACCCGAGGAATTTTCAGGAAGCAGGTTTGTTTAAGTGAAACAATCCAGCGGGGCTAATGCCTAAAAATCTTTGGACCCCGAGTCTAGAAATTCTTTTAGCTTTATATACAGTGGGTTTGAGGATTCACACAACAGTCATTCTCTGTCCCATATTCTTAGGCTGGACGGAGGTTTCATGTTTTGTCTGTAAACCTGGCATTACAAGAAAGAGGAAGCTTCAAACCACACTGAGCTTTCTGCATAACTCCTGTGAAAACCCGTTGACACTCTTTGTAAAAATCTTTCTGACAAGAAGAGAAGCTGAATTATGGCAAGGGTCTTTTGGGTGGGGGTACCTGGTCTGCTTCAGTATGACTAACTTTGAAGATGTCATCCGCGATTAATGACTTAGATTGCCACCTCAGTTTCTTATAACTTGTTAAGAAAATGATATTTACTTAGTTATGAATTTAGAATAGATTCTTATGGAATTTTATAAATTAAGTGAATGATACTTTGAGAATTCTCCTTTGGTAGTGACTTTGAGGAAAGAGGTGTGTGAACATAGTATTGTGAGAATGAGAAAAATTGTTAAGTGCTATCATTAGAACTCTTAAATATCATTTCCTCACCTGTAAAATAAGAAAAACAGTCATGTGAGGCTTTGAAACACTGCTATCCAATTGAACAAAACTGGATCCCATTTTTTAATATCTGTGCTATTCAATACTGTAGCTACAAACCACATCTGGCTATTGAGAACCTGAAAATGTGGTCAGTTTGGTTGAGAAACTGAATTTTAATTTCATTTAATTCTAATAAATCTAGAGTTAAATAGCTATATGTGACTTGCAGTGTTACTATTGGACAATGCAACCTAGAGCATCAATTTGCCTTAAAAGATTTGAAGGGGGGTGAGTTTAATTCATCTAGCAAATATTTGAAAAATGAAATTTATGTTGAAATAAGAAAGAGATGAAATTCAAATTGAGCTTTAGTCTTTTTTTAATTGAATAATTTATGTAGAGTCAATAAATATTGCATGTTCACCTCAACAATCCTTTAAATATACAGGCAGCTGCCACACACAGACCAAGAATGCTTCCGTGTGCTGGAATGGTGCATAGCTGTAATCCCAGTGGATTGGAAGGCTGAGGCAGGAGGATCACAAGTTCAAATTCAGGCTCAGCATCACAGCAAGGCCCTAAGCAACTTAGTGAGACCCTGTCTCTAAATAAAATATAAAAAGGGCTGGGGATGTGGCTCAGTGGGTTCAGAGCCCCTGGGTTCAATCCCCAGTGCCTTAAAAGAAATAATGCTTTCTCATGCCTCATCCTTGTCAATCAAATTCCCCCCAGAAATGACCATTGTTTGGACTTCTAACACCTTAGGTCAGTTTTGGCGTTCTCTCTCTCTCTTTTGTTTGTTCTTTGGTACTGGGTATTGAACCTGGGCTACTCTATCTCTGAGATATACTCCCAGCTTTTTTGATTTTTTATTTTGATACAAGGTCTTGCTAAGTTACCCAGACTGACCTTGAACTTGCGGTCCTCCCGCCTCAGTTTTCCAAGTAGCTGGGATTATAGGCATGTGCCAAAGAGCCCAGCAGTTTTGGGGTATTCTTGAACTTCGTGTGAATGCAGTCAGAGAAATGATACGTTTGGCTTGTTGCCATCCACAATATGACTCCAAATGTCTTTTCTATTGGGTATAGCAATAATTCCTTCAGCCAATTATTAAATATTTTAGGTTAGGGGACCAAATGGTCTCTAACATCTGTTTGACCCCTTTAAGTGGCATGAAAGCAGTCACAGGTGATATATAAACAAATGAGTTTGACTGTATTCCAAATAAAGGTTATGAAGAGCTGGAGTTGGTGACACACACCTGTAATCCCAGCTACTTGGGAGACTGAGGCAGGAGGATCAAAAGTTTGAGACCAGCTCTTATAACTAAGCAAGGCCCTACCTCAAAATAAAATTCTATAGAGGCCTGGCGATGTAGTTCAATGGTAAGAGTACTTCCCTAGCATGGGTGATGCCCTGAGTTTAATACCCAGTACTAAAGAGAAAGCAGAACAAAAAACTTTGTGGACTATGGATATTTGAATTGCATATAATTTTTACAGATCAGAAAATACTATTTTTTAACCATTTAAAACTGTAAAACTCTTGTTAGGTTAATGACCATACAAAAATCCAGTGATGGGTCAGCTCTAATCTGCCCACTGTAGTTGTCCAACCCATATTATAATTTATTTAGTATTGGTAGACACTTGTGTCTTCTAGTATTTTTGCTATTATGAGTAAAGCTGCCTTTAACATTCTTTAAATATCTTTTGGTAGACTTAGAATTCATATCTGTTGAGATGTACACACATCATGCTAATGTGTGTGTACATACATATTTCCATGTTTGTGTGTACTGCAAAGTATATACCTTCACATACTTTTACCAAGTGTTGTGCCAATTGACATATCTATCAGCAAAGTAAAGGTTTCAGCTGCAAAATTTAAGAACATTAAATTTTGCAATATTAGTAGTGGTAACTCAGTATGATTTCTTTTTTTGAGTGGGGAGTACAGGGGATTGAATTCAGGAACACTCGACCCCTAAGCCACATCCCCAGCCCTATTTTGTATCTTTATTTAGAGATAGGGTCTGACTGGAGTTGCTTAGCGCCTTGCTTTTGATGAAGCTGGTTTTGAATTCATGATCCTCCTGCCTCAGCCTCCCAAGCCACTGAGATTACAGGCATGTGCCACTATGTCTAGCCCTCAGTTTGATTTTAACTTGTACTTTTCTGATGAATTCTCAGTTTAGCCATTTGGTGGCCATTTGAATATGTTGGCTGTTTGAGTATACTCTATGTTGAACTGACTCTTCAGCTCTTGACCATTTTATTAAAATCAATTTTTCTTTTTTCTGTTTATTTATAGGTACTTGCATATCCTGGCAATGGGGCCCTTATAGGATATATGTAATGATACATATTGCAGGTATTTTCCCCCAGGTTATCAATTGCTTTTTCACTCTGATACTGAAGGCTTTTTGAAGAAAACATGTTCTTAATTTGAATGAAATTGTTTATTAGCCTTTTATTTGTAGTTCATGGCTCATTGTTTAAAACTTTTATCTAAAATAGCAAATAAAGTGCTATGTTTGGATTTTTTAGTCCCCTTCAAAATTCGTGTTGAAACTTAATCCCTAATGCAGCAATTTTGGGAGGTGGGACATAATTGGAGGTATCTAAGTCATTGGGGCCCAGTCCTCATGAACATAGTAATGCCACTATGAAAAGGACTTGCTGGACTGGGTTTTCACTCTCTTTTGCTCTTCTGCCATATGAGAACACAGCATTTGTCCCCACCTGCCCTTCTGCCTTCCCCTGTAGCAAGAAGGCCCTCACCAGAAACAGGATGCCAATGCCTTGATCTTGGACTTCTCATCCTCTGAAAGCGTAAGGAAATAAATGTCTGTTCTTTACAAATTACTCAATCTCAGGTACTCTGTTTTATTAGCACAAAATGGACTAAAACATGAGGGTATTGTTTTTCTCCTAAAAGCATTATTGTTTTACCTTTCACATTTAGGACTGTAATCATCCCAAATTAAGTTTTTTGTAGAGGTCAAGATATATTTTTTCCCCATGTGTAAATTTGTTGTTCTGGCACTGTTTATTGAATTTCAGTGTTGCCTTTTTAACAGATCATGTGATCTTATGTGTGTGGGTCTGTTTCTATATTCTACTTTGTGTTATTGCTATATGTACATAATCCTTTACCAATACCAAATTGTATTTAAAGTATTGAAATTTTATGATATAAATTTAATATATTTAAAATATATTCTTTATCAACATTAAAATGGCAGCTCTTGGACTTAGGCATTTCCATATGTATTTCAAGAACCAATTGGATGATTTACACAAAGAAAACTGGAATTTCCGTAGCTTTTCCTTGACTCTGTAAATATGGGATGAATTGACATCTTAGCAAATACCAAACATGTAAAAAACTGTTACAACTCACAATAAAAACAAACAAATAAACAAATGGCTAAAGAATCAAATAGCCATTTCTCCAAAGATAGAAAAATTACTAATAAGCATGTGAAAAGATGATCAATTATATTAGTCAATAGGCAAATGTGATACCACTTCATATCTACTAAAATCAAAAAGACAAATAAATATTGTTGAAGATGTGAATTAGAACCCTCATATACTGCTGGTAGAATTTAAAATGGTATAGCCATTAGAGAAAACAGGTTAGTTGTTTTCAAAAACTAAGCATGGAGTTATCACATAAGCCAGCAATTCTACTCCTGGGTATGTGAGAGTTGAAAACATTGTGTGAAAACATTGAAAACTTGTGTTCACATAAGTTTGTACACAATGCTCCTAGAAATATTATTCATAATGGCCAAAAAGTGAACTCATTTCTCTACCCGTGCAACAGAATAATATTCAGTAACAAAGGGAATGACAGACTTGACACTTGATACAGCATGAATTAACCTTGAAATCATGTCAAGTAAAAATCAGTCACATAAACAAAATATGTACATTGTACGATTCCATTCATATAAAATGTCCAGCACAGGAAATTCTACAGAAATAGAAGAGTAGTTGCTTGGGCCTGGAGGATTTGAGATGAATTGGGAATGACTGTTAATTGGCATAGTTTCTTTTTTAGGTGATGAAAATGTTCTAAAATTAGATTGTGGGAATGGTTGTATGATGGGGAATATTCTAAAAATTAGTGAATATTTTTAATGGGAGCATTTCACATTAATTATATTTCAGTAAAACTTTTTCAACAAGGTACAAAGCCTCTCCAATAAAATTTACAAAACAGGGGCTGGGCTTATGGCCCAGTGGTAGAGAGCTTGCCTAGCATGTATGAGGCACTGGGTTTGATCCTAAGCACCACATAAAAATAAATAAATAAGATAGCCGGGCGTGGTGGCGCACGCCTGTAATCCAAGCGACTTGGGAGGCTGAGTCAGGAGGATCGCAGGTTCAAAGCCAGCCTCAGCAACTTAGCGAGGCCCTTAGCAACTCAGTGAGACCCTGTCTCTAAATAAAATACAAAATAGGGCAGGGGATGTGGATCAGTGGCCGAGTGTCCCTGAGTTCAATCCCTGGTTCCAAATAAATAAATAAATAACATAAAGGTATGTGTCCACCTACAACTGAAAAATAATAAAATTTACAAAATATTAGTGAGAGAAACCTAATAAAGATCTAAAGAAATGCAGACACACCGCGTTTGTGAACTGGAGAAATTGGTATTTACTAAGATGTCCTTTACATTTTCATATGAATTTTAGAATCAGTGCATGTATCTCTGCCAGAAAGCCAGCTTGAATTTTCACTGGGATGATGTTCAATCTGCAGCTCAATTTTGGAAGAATCACTATCTTAAGTCTGTTTTCTTTGTGTTGGCATAATAGAACACCATTAGGTCTTGAGGTCTGAGCCCTCATGAATTCAATTAGCATCCTTACCAAAGAAACCCAAGAGAAACACTTCACACCTCCACAACTCTAGGACACACCAAGAAGGCACCACCTGTGAGGAAGCAGGACATCATCAATGAATCTGCAAACACCTTGACTTTGGACCTTTCAGTCTCCAGAACTGTGAGAAATGAATTATTGTTGTTTATAATCCAAAGACAGTGCCCTTTATTAGGTTGAGGATGTTTTTCTCTGTTCCAACCTTGTTGAGTATTTTTATCATGAAGAAGATGTTAAATGCTTTTTACCTGTGTCTTTGAATTAATCAAGTTGATTTTCTCTTTATTTTATTAATGTGGTATGTTACACTGATTTTTGCATGTTAATCCAAACTTGAA
Organism: Glaucomys volans; assembly: GCA_020662805.1. Lineage (NCBI taxonomy): Eukaryota > Metazoa > Chordata > Mammalia > Rodentia > Sciuridae > Glaucomys > Glaucomys volans. Next base: position 416,391 of record JAJEJO010050900.1, on the reverse strand, counting down.
TTCTTGGGTCTCCACTTATTCATGATATGTAGTCTGTTTTGTGTTGCTATAACAAATACTCGGGGCTGGGGACTTTATAAAGAGGTTTATTTGAGTTTGGTGAATCTGGTGGCTGGAGTGTCCAAACACCATGGTGCTGGTATCCTGGCAAGGGCCTCCTGGCTATCTCATGGTGGAGAAACAGCAAGAAATGGAAGGAAGTGATGACATTCTGAAGTAACCTAGAGGGATTCAGGGATCAGGCTTGCTGTTTTTAATAATCTGTTTTCCTCTTGGGTCCCTTGGGAACTACATTAATCCCTTCTGAGTATAGCAACCCCAATGACCTAACCATTTTCCACAAGGTCCCACCTCTTAAAGGTTCTCCCATCTCAATACCACCAGACTAGGGACCAAGCTTCCCAGCACATAAACCTTGAGACAAACCATAGTACATAGTATATAAACTTAATCTGATTTGGTTTGTTAGTATTTTGTTGAAGATTTTTGTGTCTATGTGAGTTTTTGTGGGATTTTTGTTTTGTTTTGGTGTCAGGGATTGAACCCAGGGGTGCTTAACCACTAACCCACATCCCCAACGCTTTTTTTATGTTTATTTAGAGATAGGGTCTCACTTAAGTTGTTTAGGGTCTCTGTAAATTGCTGAGGCTGGCTTTAAACCTGCAATCTTCCTGCCTCGGCCTCTCACAGGTGTACGCCACTGAGCCCAGCTTAAATATTACTTTTTAATTACTTGCTACTAACACATAGAAATATAGTTTGTTTGCATCTAGTGATCATGCTAAGTATTCAAATAACTTTAGAATCCTTTCGATTTTTTTGCATATACAAACCATGTCATCTGCAAATATTTCTCTACATCATCTTTTTCAATTTCTCTACATTTTTTTCCTATCTTACTGTACTGGTTTGGGCCTCCAGTATGATCTCAAGGGTAAGTAGTTATAGAAGATATCCTTGTTTCATTCCCTTGAGTAAACCATAAAGTGTTACCTGAAGATTATTTTCAAATGCTCTTTATCAGATTGAGTCCATTTCCTTCTACACTACTTTTGTTGACAGTTTTTTTGATAATAAATGCTGGATTTTTCAAATGTACTACTGTCAAATATGACATGATCACATTTTTCTCCTTTATTCTGTTAAAGTAAATTACTTTGGTTTTTGAATATTAAACCATTTTACATTCCTGCAGTAAACTCCATTTGGTCAGCAGTTATTTTCTTTATTATTTGCTGAATTTGGTTAGCTATATTGTTTAAGAATTTACATGTATGAGAGAGATACTAGCCTACAATTTTCCTTTCCTGAAATGTCCAAGGTTAGTTTAAAGTATTTTTAGCATCATAAGTTGGGAAGTAATTCTTTTTAAGTTTGTATGTAAGAATTTGTACTTGGAATTTTTAATTCCCTCAACCATTTGGAAGAATTAATGAATGAAAAGGTTGGGCTAGGGTTGTGGCTCAGTGGTAGAGCACTTGCTTAACGTGTGAGGCACTGAGTTCAATCCTCAGCACCACATAGAAATAAATAAATAAAATAAAGGTACTGTGTCCATTTACAACTAAAAATATTTTTAAAAAAGAAAATATGTAGGTCTACTTGAATCACAGAGGTGGAATAACTTATTTTAAAGTAATTTTCTTTGTAGTACAGTGATATGCTGTGTATCTTTGTGTTACTAGGGATCAAACCTAGGGGTCTTGTACATGCTGGGTAAGTGCTCTGCCTCTGGGCCACATCCCCAGTGGTCTGTTTTTAAATCTATCTTACTTACTTGCAGTCACCTTCTTTGTGTGTATATATGTGGGTGGGTGGGGAAACAGCCTGGAGATTTAACCCAGAGGCACTCTACCACTGAGCTACAACCTCAGCACTTTTATTTTGGTGGTGGGGCAGTAACCCAGGGTTTGAACTCAGGGGCACTAAACCACGGAGCCACATCCCCAGCCCTATTTTGAATTTTATTTATTTTATTTATTTTATCAGGGTCTCACTGAATTGTTTAGCACCTCACCATTGCTGAGGCTGGCTTTGAGCTTGAAATCCTCCTGTCAGCCTCCCGAGGAACTAGGATGATAGGCGTGCGCCATCACGCCAGCTTGCAACCACATTCTGCCCAGAGAGGTGAGAAATGAACGCATCTTTCTGTGCCCCTTGATAACAAGGCTGTGCTAAGTAACATTGTCACTGATCAGCCTTCCAGAAATTCTTTTAAACCTTACTCCTATCCAGTGATCTCCACCCTCAGTTTAAGTAATATGGATTTAAAAATAATACCAAATCTTGTTCTCATATTCATAAATATAAGTAATTAAATTTTCAATTAAAGTTTCATATAAGTGATTAAAGAGATGTATCTTAGTCCATTTGTGCTGCTTAAAACAGACCCCAGACTGGGTAATTTATCAGGAACAGAAATTTACTGGCTTACTGCTCAAGAGTCTGGTAAGTCCAATATCAAGGCACTGGCAGGTTTGGCAATTCTGATTCTAAGATGGTGCCTTCATTTTGTCCTTAGATGACCTAAGATTAAATGGCAAGGAGACAAAAGAGGACTAAATTCACCCTTTTATAGAAGCATTAATCCCACCTGTGAGAGCAGAGCCCTCAAGGCCTAATCATCTCTTAGTCTGACCTTTTAACACTGTTACATGGCAATTAAATTTCAATATGACTTTTAGAGGGACAGACATTCAAATATTAGCAAGAAACAAGGCCTGATCGAAGTTTAAATGATTTTCTAGAATTGGTTTATTTGAATCTCTGCAGAATTGTGTGGTAGGAAGATAGAGATATGGGTATGGGTCTTCCCCATTATAATCACTGGTCACTTTCCAGACCAAGCACAGCCCAGTATTTGCTCTACAACCTATAGCCCAATATGGGAGCCATCAGTGCCCTCTCCTTCCATCTAAAAACTACAGAAATATTGGCTCACAGAGAGAAAAGCACACTATTTTTAGAGTGGAAATTTGAAGCCTTGGAGTTGCAGGGGGGAGCAGAAGCCTAGCTGGGGCACAAAGCCAGGAAACTAGACTAACTGGTCTGTCCCAAAGGAGCTTACATCGCATTCAGTTAGAAGTTGCTTTTCTTTTCCAAACTGTTCTGTTCTCGTGGTTTCATTTTCATTTTTTCCAGCTATGTTTATATACCCATGAAATAACTGACATTTTTATGTGACATTTAAAAAAGTGAATTATTAGTAATAGTCTGCATATGAACATGTGGGTTTTAATACTTGAACTGTGGATTTTAATATTTGAATTGTTATGTAAGTGTATATAATCTGGCACTGCAGATTATGGAAAAATCAATGTATTATAAATATAAATATAAAATATAAAGTATTTTCAGTAATGTTATCAAAATATCGCAAAGTTAACATAATGTTCAGATAATTTGTTATCCATGTGGGAAAGACGATAGATTCTTACTTCATATTATTTGAAAAAAATAATTCAGTATGGCTTAAGTATGGTAATATAAAAGAAAATTATTCAGCTTTTAAGAAAATATCTTTACAACTTTATACTAGGGAAGAGTTTCTTAAACAGAATTTCTAATATTTAAAGGGATGATAAATACTTTTATTGGTCAAAAAGACACCATAAAGAAGGTAAAAGCCAAGTCATGAACTAGGAGAATACCATTGCAAAACTACAAACTAAAGGTAAGTATCCAGAGGATAAAAAAAAAATTGACACATTGGGCTGGGGATATAGCTCAGTTGGTAGAGCTTGCCTCACAGCACAAGGCCACGGGTTCAATCCCCAGCACTGCAAAAAAATAGAAATAATAAAAAAAAAGTAATAATTGACACAACTGTATAAGAAAATGACAAAACAGTAGAATGAACAATAGCCAGAATATTTGAGGAGTGGAAATAGCAATAGCCAATAAATATAAAGTTGCTCAACTTCATTAATCCAGGAAATGTAAATTATGACCAACATGACGTATTTTGCTAACAGCTAACTGACTCCCCCACCACCAAAAAAAATGTTTTAAGTGTTGTCAAGCATATGGAACAACTCTAAACCATGCTGGACATAGTGTAAATTGAAATGATTCTGGAAGGTATTTGATATCACCTTGAGCAGCCGTAGTGGCAGGGGCTCTAAAAGTAACTCCTACTTTTAAGAATTATACTCTAGAGTTATCCTAATACATACACACTTTTAAAGGCACACAGAACTGTTCAAAGTAGCACCATTAGTCAGGGGCCTGGGGCCAGAAACTAACTCAAATGTCCATCAAGAGTAGAATATTGGGCTGGGGTTGTGGCTCAGTGTTAGAGCGCTTGCCTAGCATGTGTGAGGCACTGAGTTCGATTCTCAGCACCACATATAAATAAATGAGTAAAATAAAGGTCTATCAACATCTAAAATTTTAAAAATAGTAGAATGTTAAGTAGAAATTAGCATATGGACAGTAGAATACCACCCAGCTGCAAAAAAAAAATGCAGATTAAGTAAGATTCATGAAAAAATACCCAGAACATAATCTTGGGTTTAAAAAACAGTGATAGACTGGGTACAGTGGTGCACAATTATGATCCCAGTGACTCAAGAGGCCAAGGCAGGAGGATCACAAGTTCAAGGCCAGCCTTAGCAAATTAGCACGGCCCTGCACAACTTAGTGAGACCCTATCTCAAAATTAAAAAAAAAAAAGAAAAGAAAAGAAAAGAAAGGGGAAATAAAAGGTACTGGGCACAGTGGTCCACACCTGTAATCCCAGGAGCTCAGGAGGCTGAGATAGGAGGATCATGAGTCCAAAGATAGCCTCAGCAATTTAGTGAGGCCCTAAGCAAGTGACAAAACCCCATCTCAAAATAAAATATAAAAAGGGTTGGGGATGTGGCACAGTGGTTAAGCGACCCTGGGTTCAATCTCAGGTATCAAAAATAAAAAGGGTTGGGGTTACAACTCCGTGGTAAAGCACCCTTGGGGTCAATCCCTAGTACCAAAAAAATGAAATAAAATAGAAGTGACAATACATAGAATATAATTTCACAAACTTCAAACACATGCGAATGTAAACGATCTGGGGGGATATGGGAAGGTAAATAGAAAATCAGAATGAGTAATGTTAAGTTCAAATGATAGTTACCTTTGTGGAAGAGCTTTAATGGAATTGACAATCTTTTTCTTAACCCGGTTTATCAACCAGGTACAGGGACTGATCTGAACAGTGCAGTAATTTTATTCATTCAACTGCACATTTGTGTGTGGAATTTTAAGCTACTGAGTGAGTTCAAAATGAAATAGAAAATAATGAGAGCTGAAGAATCATTTTAGTGGGTTCAGGCTAAAAATTTCTCTTAAAGTACAACTTAAGAGTTCTTATACAGAAGAACAAGAAAACAAACCCAGAAAATATATTTAAGAGAACTTGATGATAAAACTAGAAAATAATAAAATTAAAGAGCACAAGTAACTGGGACACACAGTTATAAAAAAATGACCATTGTCATAGAGAACAACAAGAGAAGGCTTGTGTTTACAGTACTCTGTAATGGACCACACATTTATTTCCCATCACACTACAAAAGGCAAAAAAAAAAAAAAAAAAAAAAAAGCAATGAGAACAAAAGCAAGTAAGAGAGGGATACTATGATGAATAAGAAAATTTGAGGAATTCTGGTACAAAAAGGCACATGAGTGACATAGAGGGGCAATTCACTGTGTAAAATCCAAGTCCCAGCCTGGTGTGGTGGCACACACCTGTAATTCCAGCAACTCAGGAGGCTGAGACAGGAGGATCCCAATTTTAAGACCAGTCTCATCAACTTACTGAGATCCTGCCTCAAAATTAAAAAAAAAAAAAAAGCACTCCTGGGTTAATTCCCAGTACCAACAAACAACAAACCCAAGGCCCTGAATCCACAGAAAAGGCCTTTGGTAAGGTATGCATGTGGTTGAGTTTATACACTAACTTGTATCCCTGCCTCTCCCACTTTACTTCCTTGTATAATCAAACATATTAGGTGGTTTGATCTCTGGATAAACTGATCTGGACAAGATATAGGGCCAAATGAGGGATAGTTAGACAACAAACTACACTCAGAAGCCCTCTTGGTCCTCTTTTCCCAGATACCAGCAACTCAACACTTAGCCCACACAGGTGGAAGTCCTCTAAGGAGAAATTAAATGGCAAAGAGATTAGACTTCAGTCGATCTTGAAAAGAAAAGGCTATAGCAGGACTCTTGTCAGTTGACAAGCTCTAACCCATGAAAGACAAGAATACCATGTATCTGAGAAAAATTCCAGTATGAAAGGAAGAGAATAATTCAAACAGGGAAAAGGAATTTGGTCATAAGAGACAATACATGGAACCATGAGAACTTCAAATAAACAATAATGAATGTAATTATAAATTAGTAATTCATATGGTTATGAATCAAACAGTAAACATACTGTATAATATTCAAAGTACATAATTATATAAGGGAAAATACTGTGTCCATACAGAACAGAAGGCTATGATGATGGAAAAACAAACCAGAAAAGAGCTCTAGGAAATGAACAATATGAATAATTTAAAAATTAAATACTATTGGAAGATAAAGTTAATAAAATTTCAAGTTTTCTTGAGTTGAATAAAGACATTAAAGAAAATAGGAGAAAAATATTTAGAGGCTCAACCCATATAGAAGTTCTATCACATAAATTCCAGGAAGAGAGAAAAAGGAAGGAAGAAAAATTCACAGAAAATTTCTTTCTCATGAATACAAGAATCTCTAGACTAAAAGTGCTTGCCTGGGACCCAGCATAAAAATCTTAAAAAAAAAAAAAAAAAGATTCACACACCCAGACGCAAAATTATGAAATTTCAGTACACTGGGAATATAATTGACACTTCCAGGAAGGCTGGGAACACAAGATTACACACAAATAGGGAACAGATGACAAGAGTCTTTTTATAAACATTAGCTACAAGATGATGAAGTAATGCCTTCAAATTCTGATTTGTAGAATTCTCACCCAGCAAAAAATGCCTTGTGCAATAAAGATATTTTCAGACAACTTCCAACTTAAAATATTTACATCAATATCATGCATTTGAAGAGAGCTGTTGTAGAGAGGCAGTCAGTAGTAATTAGAAATATGCAAAATCAGCAACACTTAGGATACAGGAATCCAAATCAGGAAAAGGGACAAATGAAGCCTTAATGCAATTCTATAATCCAGATGTGCTATGAGATGAAGACTGTGAAAGAGATTCTGCAAGAACGAAGAAGTTACTGGATAAGATTTAAACTTTTAGAAAAAATATTGCTGAGTCTTACATATTTGCTGTAATACCTGGAAAAGGGTAGCATAGGAACACAGGGACTGGGGTTGTGGCTCAGTGGTACAGTGCTTTCCTAGCATGTGTGAGATACTGGGTTTGATTCTCAGCACTGCAAACAAATAAATGAATAAAATAAAGGTCTATCAACAACTATATAAACTGTCCCCTAAAAAAATAGGAACACGCACACAAAAACCAGCATATACATACAAGTCAGTTAAATCCAGGACATGCAAAAAATTGTAAAACAAAAAAAATCATAAAAATATAATTAGCTCTGAGGTAAAAAAATGTAGAATTGGTTTTTAAACATCAACTATTGCTTTAACCAATAACTGTAATATAGCTGTATTCGAAGGTGGGTCTGGGAAAGAGGAGATTCAAAGTTCTTGTTTTAAATGATGTCTGAAGTTTTCATCGTTAAACATGTCTTTTTTCAGTTGTAGATGGACACGATACCTTTATTTTTATGTGGTGCTGAAGATCGAACCCAGTGCCTCCCACGTGCGAGGCAAGCGGTCTACCACTGAGCTACAGCCCTAGTCTCAGATATCTTTTATTTTAACCATTAAAATCTTCAGAGTTAAGCTTTCTTATTATCTAAAAGTGACTCAGGAACTTGGACTCCTCTAAGATTTTATATTCAAGGAAGAAACGGTGGAACACCTGTTCTTATAGAATCCTGCTCATTTCAACGTTTTGGTTTGAGGAAGGGTACATTCTTCTAACACCTTGTAAGTGATGATAAACCTTACTTCCTCCTTTACAATTTTGCCTGAAATTATTTCTCTAATTGCCATAATCCTGAAGGCAACCTAGCCAACGTGGAGTGCATCAGAATGCCACACCCAGTAATCCACAAACACAGTCCTTGTGGAAAACAACCCGAAGCCCTGGCTCTCAAAACTATCCCATCTGGTGTGGCGCATTCACAGATAAACATAGTCTCAGGCATGCGACAAACCACGTCACAACCGCCTACAATCCTCCATCTGCGTCAGAGTTGAGCTTAACTGCGCAACATTCTCTGCGCAGTCATCGCAGTACACCAAAGAATCACACGCAACAGTCCCACGCACAGGGGAAAAAAAATGCAGTACAATCTTTACTCGGTTTGGTACACCGACACCCTACAGAATACTGGCACCCGATAACCCCGGGGTCAGCTCCATCGCCTGGACTGAGTCGGAGAACCCTCCGGCACTGCGGGAGGCGTGGGGAGCGCGTGCATTCGCTTTTGCGCCTGTGCGCTCCACGTTACACCTAGACTTCCCGGCAGTCCCCGCGGCACGGCCCTCGAGAACCTGGACCGGGAGTGTATGACTCTAAAGAATAGCCTTGGTCTACACGACTTTTTCGGCCTTGAACTACATTTCCCAGAGGCTTCGGGCCCCCTATTATTTTCTGCAGCATCAGTCACGAGTTGATCTTGCAGGTCTGAGTCAGCCTGCGTCTTCGGTCGTCAGCCGCCCGCTCCCTGCGCTGAGGAGGCTGTGAGGAGGCTGAGGAGGCTCGGGTCTTGCATCTGAACTGAGACTGGCACGTTGCAGAGCTCCAGCACCGCTGTCCTGGAGCCCTCCACTGCTTGAGATGGTGAGCCCCGAATTTTCTGAGAAATGAATGCGGGCAGGGGCAGGTGTGACTGTTGACTGGGAACGAGGAGGGGAGAGCTTGGGGCTTGGCCTGCTTGTGGGAATGGAGCCTCTGGCTCCTTTACGTTTCAAGTGGATTCGAGCGAATTGGCGCAGATTGAGCTCGTGTGGCAGTAATTGTATGCAGGGCCCTTTGTGGCGCAGCTCATATCCAAATGCGAGATTGATTCCTGCCCTCAGCTCTGAAATTGGCTGCAGAAAAAAGTCCTAAAGGGGGTTGAAAGTGGAACCCCAGAATAAGAGTCCTCAAGGAAACGGTAGTGCTTGGACTCAGGGCGGGCAGCTGGGGCTTTAAGGGCACGTAGGGACAGTTCCATGGAAAAGGTTAAGGGCAGCTTTCAGCATGGCTAACCTCTGGGAACGCCAACAGGCTAGTCTTCCTTTGCGCATGCGTGTGGGAGTCGTGCCGGGATGGTAGCAGAGACTGGGTTCAAAAAAGGTCAGATGGCTCACGCATCCATATTTTTCCCCCGCCGGCCCTGCCATTTTCGAAAGAAGGCTGGTGAGGAGGAGAGGAGAATCATTGCTGCATATCTGAAAATTAAATTCAAGGTGAGGTTTGCTTACTTTTTGTTCCAAATTGCATTTTGTTTTTCAGAACATGGAAACCTCTGGAATCCTTCTGAAATGTAACATATCCATTAATCTGATCCTAAGTTTCCTTCCACAGTGAAAGTCAGAGGTTGAAGGGGTAGATTCCACTGTTCATTGCAACCACCATGTCCTTCAGGATAATTACTTATATATTCATTTTGCAAATCTCTTAGTTTTTCCTGTTGATTCTCTCATAGAAATACAACTCCAGAAAATATGAGACCATTATTTTAGACAGTGACTTGTTAAAGAAGAAAGTATACCTACTTGGAAATACATGCCACATATTCTTAATTTTCTGCACAGGCTTCAGTTAGAAAGCAATGTAAGGTAGGGGGGAAGATTTGATTAATTTTAAACAGTGACAAGGACTTTGCTTTTGAGACTTTTAGAAGAATTTGGTGGTTTGGAGCTGGGGTTGTGGCTCAGTGGCAGAGTGCTTGCCTGGCATGTGTGTCATTGGGTTTGATTCTCAGCACTACATATAAATAAATAAAGGTCCACCAATGACAAAAAATATATATATTAAAAAAAGGAATTTGGTGATTTGAGCAGAGGTCTGTTTAAACAAAGGTAGGGATCCAACCTACTCCAGCAGCAATCCATAGTGAGGTTTTTGTACTACTAATCAGGCAGTATGAGTTTGTTTTACGATATACCTTTGTGTGGTATATATAAGCAGCAGTATGGTATCATAGCTAAGAGTATGGATGGAAAAACCTTGGAAAATTCCTGGGTCTGAACACTTGCTAGATACGTGAGCTGGAGTGGTAGTTTATTCAACCCCTCTTTGCCATAGTTTCTTAACTGTTAAAGTGAGAATAATAATAATGGTACCTACCTCATAGGATTATGAGGTTTAGATGAGTTAATAGTGTAAAGTCCTTCAGACAATGTCTGGTACATTCTAAATCCTCAGTAAACATTACCTGTTATTCTGATGTGGTAATTCCGGGTCATTCACCCTCAGCTTTCTGTACATTGAGAACAAAAACAATGTGAAATTAATTTTTCTGGCATTCACTGGTAAGAAAATGAAGCAAATCTTGAAGTCATATAGAAGAATACTTAAAGGCGAATGAAAGGTCATTCCCCTTTATTTTTGTTTCCAGAAAACAACCCCTTGAAATTTTATACAGGAATTGTTGAATATATCTATTGTGTATATTCATGTGTGAAATTTGTACCTGATAATACAAAAATTGTTAATTTAACTAAGTGTTATAGAATAATATGCAGTTAATAAAACCTTTTAAAGATACAGTTATAGGAAATGGTTTGTGTGTAATGCTAAACCATATTAATAGTATGAATAAGAATTCTCAGGAAATTGTTAAATTACATGTCACATTATTCATATTGTAATTTGAAGTAATTCTGCAAGAATTATATCTACGCTGGTTGTTTAATGGAGGAGAGAGTAAAGCCACTTTTATTGAACATTGATTTTGTACCAAACACCTTGATGTTTCTCTTGCATATATTTGCTTAATTGTGACTGAAATTCTCACCTACCTAAATTTTGAACATTCACTGAAGAATTTTGATATGGAAAGTATCTCATTATATTAATGTGATATAGCAAAAGGATGTTCAAGAACAGTTAGATGTTTACTTCAGTTCTTTGATTTCCTGTTTGTTGGCACCCATGTTGTAGACTTCTTTTTTTTTTTTTATTTCTTTTCTTTTCTTTTTTATTTTAATTTATTTTGATTCATTGTACACAAATGGGGGTGTGTTGTAGACTTGTTTACTCAGTTCTCTTAATGAGTAAAAAGCACATGGAAAGAATTATATTAGTTAAAGGAGACAGAGGACTGCAAGTTAGTCATAGGTTTTATTTTACCTCTGTACATATAAAAAGGAAACACCCAAAATTCCCATTTGACAAGCCTTCCAAATATCTAAAACCTTTAGAGATGATAGAGATGTCATTTGCCAAGATAGCAAATCAAATAGAACAGCTATTCAGAATTAATGTTTTTGAGATTTCCAGTTACTCTCACAAGCTAAGTATGGCGGCACACACCTATAATTCCAGTGACTTGGGAGACTAAGGCAAGAGGATCACAAGTTCAAGGCCAACCTGGGCAACTTAGTGAGACCCTAACTCTAAATAAAATAACATAAAAGGACTGAGGATACAGCTCAGTGAAAGCACTCCAAGTTCAATCTCTAATATAAAAGCACAAAATAGAAAAAAAAAAGAAAATACTGTCAGATTCTAGCAATAATCTCTGAAATCCAAGTATCTTACAAAAACTCTCCTAGGGCTGGGGTTGTGGCTCAGTGGGAGAGCGCTTGCCCAGCACGTGTGAGGCACTGGGTTTGAATCTCGGCACCACATAAAAAAATAAAAATATTGTGTCCATCTACAACTAAAAATATTTTTTCAAAAGTGTTACAGAAACAATTCTAAGAACAGATTTTAATAATAGAATAACATAGTAATAGCTATATTATTCACATACTCAGTATTGGACAGGGAAATAAGCCTTTAGGTTGGGCACGGTGGTGCATGCAGCCTGGGAGGCTGAGGCAGGAGGATTGCAAGTTCAAAGCCATCCTCAGGAATGTAGGAAGACTTTTTCTCAAAATAAAAAATAAAAAGGGTTGGGTGTGTGGCTCAGTGGTTAAGCACCTTTGGTACCAAAAATAATCTAATAATGATCCTTAATACTCTTTATGTGCCATTTTATCACATCAAAAAAAATTTTTTTTTTTTTTTTACCCCTGAGGCTTGTCTTGCTATGTTGCCCAGGGCTGGCCTTGAACTCCTAACCTCAAGTAGTCCCCCTGCCTCAGCCTTCTAAGTAGTTGGAACTCCAAGAACTCACTACCATGCTGGGATCATATCAGAATTTTTTAGCTGGTTTTATGATCTAGAATATACCTCTTTCTTTGAAGCTGGGTAGAGATTATCTTTTTTTCTGAGAAACTTTTTTGCTCATTCTCCAAACTTAACTCTAAAATTAAAAAATTAGTATTATTAGGCATGATTATAAATAAAGAAAACCTCAAATAACACAAAAAGAACTCTTAGAATTAATAAGTGGGTTTAGCAGAAGCACAGGATACAAGCTCATATATAAAAGTTGTCAATTTTTTATACACCATTAATGAAAAGTTAAAGTGTGGGCTGGGGTTGTGACTCAGTGGTTGAGCGCTTGCCTAGCACATCTGAAGCCCTGGGTTCAATCCTCAGTACCACATAAAGGTAAATAAATAAAGGTATTGTGTCCATCTCCAACTAAAAAATATATTAAAAATAAATAAGTTAAAGTTTTTAAAATGTACCATTTTCAGCTGGGCATGGTGGTACACACCTGTAATCTCAGTGGCTTGGGATGCTGAGGCAGGAGGATTGTGAGTTCAAAGCCAGCTTCAGCAACTTAGTGAGGCCCTAAGTAACTCAGCAAGACCCTATCTCTGTGTAAAATATAAAAAAGGGCTGGGGATGTGGCTCAGTGATGGAGTGCCCCTGAGTTGAATCCCCAGTACCAAAAAAAAAAAAAAAAGTTGTTTATTTTCAACAAAGTGAAGTATTTAGAGATAAATCTAACAAAATATGCATAGAATCTTTATGGAGAAAACTACAAAACACTGATGAAAGAAATAAATATATTCATGTAGTCACGTAGATTTTTGTTCATAGATTAGAAAATGTAATACATTGTCTTATAATTTGATCTATATTCAGGTCAATCCCAATCAAAATGACAGTATTTTTGTAGATATCAATAAGCTGATTCTAACATTTTATGGAAAGGCAGAAGAACCAAAATAGCTCACATAATTCTGAAAGGATTCTGGGAGGCTTCACTTTATTTCAAGACAATATAAAGGTACAATAATCAAGTGCTTTAGTTTGGATCTGGTTTGTCCCTCAAAGGCCCATGTGTGAAAGTTTTGGTCAATAGCTTGGCGATATTGGGAGACAGTGGAAACTTAAAAGGTGGGAGGTTTTATGTCATTGAAACTGTGCCCTCAAAGGGGATTGTGGAATCCCTAATTCCTTCCTCCTCCTCTCTTTTTGCATCCTCCTCATGAGGGAGCAGCTTTGCTCCACCACCTGTTCCCCACCATGATGTGCCTCAACAGAGGCCCCAAAACAATGCACCCAATTGACCAAGGACTGAAACCTCCCAAACTTTGAGCCAAAATAAGCATTTTATAAGTCAATTATTTCAGGTATTTGTTATCATAACAGAAAGCTAAAATATCAAGGTAATGTAGTATTGATGAGAAAATAATTCTAGACTAAAAGAATAGGCTGGAGAGCCCAGAAATAGACACACATTTAATTTTTAACACTGATACAAAGGCACTTCAGTGGCAAAAGGACAGTCCTTTCAACAAACAGTGGTGGAATAATGGAACATCCATATGCAAAAGGAAAAAAAAAAAAACTTGGCACAGCCTTCACCCTTTACCAAAATAACAACAACAACAACAAACAACCTCAAAATGGATTGTAGACTTAAATGTAAAACATAAAACTGAAACTTCTAGAAGGAAGGGAAAAATTCTATATGAATTTTGTTTGACATTAAGTCAGGTATTTTGTACAATATCCGTTAGTGTGGATTTATTTAATTTTCTAATGCCTAGATTAAAGTTCCAGATTTCAGAGGGAAGCACCCTCATGGGGGTGTTGTTAGCATATCCTATGAGAGGATAGACATATGTCTTAATTGCTAATGGTAATTGATTTTTATCACTTGGTTTAAGTAATGTCTACAGTTTTTCCACTATAAAGTTACTGCTTTCCCCTTTGTAATTAAAATATTTAATGACACCCTTTGAGTCTGTACAGATACCCTGTTTTTTATTGAGCTTTCATTCACTAATTTTAGCATTCATTGGTGGATCTTGCCTGTAACAGATTTTTCTTTTTCTTTTTTTTAGTTGTAGTTGGACACAATACCTTTATTTTACTTATTTATTTTTAAGGGGTGCTGAGGCTTGATCCCGGTGCCTCACACATGCTAAGTGAGTGCTCTACCACTGAGCCACAACCCCAGCCCTGCCTGTAACAATTACTGGGATGCATTTATAATGATTTTCTGCCTTCCTCATTCCTTATGTATATATTAATTGCAGTTCTTCTGAAAGGAACTCTTGTTCCCTACCCCCCATTCTTGCTTTATTCAATCATTTACACTTGATAGATTCATAAATATTTCTTTATTATATTACATATAAACTAGTACTATTTTATATATAATCCAATGTGGCTATTTATTTTGTTAGTAATGTTGTTCTGGCTGTGGCCATTGGGGTTTTTTTATATTAACTTCAATGTTCTTTTGACAAAAGGATGCAAAAAATATTTTTTAAAAAGAATTAAAAAAAGGTATGATAATTAAAAGGAAGGGGCTGGGGTTGTGGCTCAGTGGTAGAACGCTTGCCTAGCATGTGTGAGGCACTGGGTTCGATTCTCAGCACCACATATAAATAAATGACTATAATAAAGATCTATCAATGTCTAAAAAAAATATTTAAAAAAAGGGAAAAATTTACTAGAGGATCTCAACAGCCAATTTGTAGAGAAAAGAACCAATAAACTTGAGGATGGACCCATACAGCCCACACTGAGGCCTCTAAAGAAAAAAAAAAATTTAAGATGTCTCAGAGACATGTACATGTGGAATACTATTAAGTGTATCATCATACCATGTACAATGACCATACCATAAGGACAGGAGGGAGGAAAAAGGCTGAAAAAATATATGAATAATGGCTGAAAACATAATTTTGATGAAAAACATTAATCTGCATATTTAAAAAGCTTAATGAATTCCAACTATGATAAACATTGTTTTGAAAACAGAGAAATACTTGAAAGCAACAATTTGAAAGAAAAAGACCCAGGAAAGTAGTAAGAACAAAAGAGAAAGGCAACCAGGTGATACTGGGAGCAAAGGAGAACTGAAGTTGTGATGTGAGACCATTAGCCAAGGAATAAGATGGCATCCAGGAGCTCCGAAAGGTGATGAAACATTCTTCTCTCGAACCTCCTGAAAGAAGCAGCCCTGTAACCTCTCGGTGTCACCCAGTGAGACCCATCTGAGACCAGGTCTTAGGGCAGAAGTATAAGAGATTATATTTCTGTTATTTTAATTTGTCATACTTGTAATAGTAAATCAATACAAGTAGTAATTCCAATGAACAAACAAGATATGCCTATAAAGGTAATTATGTTGGTAAATGTAAAAGATACCTTTTTCTCTTTTCCTTCAACTGAGTTTTTAAAAATATATTGCACAAAACAATTATAAAATTACATTTGGTGTTTATAATACAAAGATAACAACACACTAGAAAAGGAGCAGACTAAAGCAGAAAAAAGGAAATAATGATTAAAGCAAAAAATAAGTGACTCAAAGTAGAAAAAAAACAAAGCAAAACTGGTTTCTTAAAAAGTCAACAAGACATGGGGCTGGGGTTGTGGCTCAGTGGTAACATGTTCTCCTAGCACATGTGAGGCCCTGGGTTCAATCCTCAGCACCACATAAAAAAATAAAATAAGGGTATTGTGTCCACCTACGAAAAAAAGTCAACAAAATGTAATTTCCTAAAAATGTTGAGGATTTTTGTGTCTATATTCACAAGGGACATTAGGATAATAGCTATATTGACCAAGAAAAAAAGCAAAGTACTAAAAACAGGATAGATGGAACATCTCTACCTACCTACCTACCTCATAAAATAAAAAGGGTATAAGGGTATATTATAAATGACTGCAAAGAGATTAGACAACTATTAGATGATATAAATAAATTTCTAGAAGGATACAAATTACCAAAACTGAAGAAATTATAAAAAATATATAAAATCTGAATGAACCTTTAATAAAGAGATGGATTTTTTTTAAAAAGGTTTTAGATGTGATAGACTTTATTTTATTCACTTATTTATATGTGGTTCTGAGAATCAAACCCAGTGCCTCACACATGCTAGGCAAGCGCTCTACCACTGAGCCACAACCCCAGCCCTAGATTTTTAATCGAAAACTTTTTCACTAAGATCAGACATATAGCTGTACTCTGGAATTTTACTGAACATTTAAGAAATAATACTAATCCCTCAGGCTTTTCTAGGAAATAGGGGACTAAACACTTCCAGACCAGCTGTGAATCCATTATTACATAGTTAACAAAAGCCAGATAAAGACAGTAGAAGAAAAGAATACCATATACCAATATCCCTCATGAATATAGACACAAAAATCCTCAACATTTTTAGGAAGTTACATTGAGCAGCACACACAAAAAAATGACCAATGGGATTTATCCCTGCAATTTAGGGTTGGTTTAACACCGAAAAAATGAGTTCTATCACCAGAAGAACCAAAACCACAGGATATCTCAGTAACTGCCAAGAAGTATTTGGCCATGAGGTTAACATTTATGCATGGGAGGAATAAAAAGAGAATTCCCTTAACATCAAGGGCACTTTAAAAAAAAAAAAAACAACTATAGCATTAATGGTTAAAAAACAAAAAAACTAAATGCTTTCCCTTTAGGATCAGGAGTAAGAATATTTGCTCCTACCAATTCTGTTCAACAGTTTGAAAAAAATATATAAAAATCATCCAGACTGGAAAGAAAAACTGAAACTGTCTTGTGTTATCTGGAGGCATAATCATGTATATAGAAAATCTTGAAAGAGTTATAGACCTACCTACTAGAAGTAGTAAAAAGGTTCACCACGGTTATATACAAGATCTACATATAAACACTAATTTTATTTCTATGTATTAGCAAGGAACAATGCGAAAATGAAATTAAAATAATTTTCACATGCATATCTAAAAGAATCAAATGGGAATAAAATTAAATGCAAGATGTGTAAACCAAAGTACCATAAAAATGCTACAATAAAATGAAAGACCTAAATAAATGTTTAGATATCCCACATTGTGAATTAAAAGACAGTATCATTAAGATGGCAGTACTGTGCAAAATAATTTGAGAATTAAACGCCATTCCATCAAAATCCCAGCTGACTTTTTTTCTTCAGAAAATGGCAAGCTAACCCTAAAATCTTATGGATACACAAAGGACCGAGATTAGGCAAAGCATTTTTTAAAAAAAGAACAGAGCTGCCTAGCATGCACAGGGCCCTGGGTTTGATTCCCAGCACCCCATTCACCCACTCATCCACACACCCCCACACACAGAAAAAAAGAGGATTCATACCTCTTGATTTTAAAGCTTAATAAAGGGACTTAAATATCCACAACGTTCGGGCCTACAGCAGCTCCCGCGGCGGCACTGGGTCCCGCGGCGGCACTGGTTCCCGCGGCAATCCGGGTGGCGGTGGTTCCCGAAACCAAGGAGCTGCCCACGAAGCCCCCCCTACACAGCACATGTAGGAAATCTACCTTTTAAGACAGTTCACGGTGACACAGATGCTGTCTTCAAGGATCTCAGTATAGGGCGTGTGGCTAGTCAGAGACACACAAATTGAAAGGATTCTGCTGCGTGAAATTCGATGACGTGAGTCCCTGCCCTCACGTACCACGGCGCACTGTTGGGTGATCGGTCCTTCACGTGGACACTGCAGAAGGCAGACACAAGATAAAGATGGCTTTGGATTTAGGAAAGATGGACCAGAGGGCAGAGGAACGGGTGACTGCGATTCATGGGATGACATCAATTCCGGTGTCAGGGATGACGTGGCAGACGGGGGCAGTTGCCCGGATGACCCGCGAGCAGGCCCTCCAATGGGGAGTCGCTTCAGAGGTGACTCTCCCCTTCAGGGATCCAAAGTGTGTTTCGGAGAACCAACGGAAGAGGAAAGGGTGCAGAGATCGCGATACCTCTCAGTATAAGTGGCCTGTCCCAGCTCCGCCATCTTTGGGGGAGCCAGACCCAGAGAGGAAATTGTTCACAAGAATGAGCTCGCTGTCGGAAGGGAATGGTGCTGTGGGGTAGTGAGAGCAAGACCACAGCCTGGTGGCCTGGACCGGCCGCCCTGCAGTCACCATTCCTGTGCCTGACATTGTCCTTCTTTCTTAAAACGGGAACACGGAGTTTGTGGCTGCATGTCGGCTGTTAACGAGTGGTTTTAGGGCATCCTTGGCTTTGCTCTCTCAGGTGCCTGTTGGGTGCCCCCACCCCGCTCCCCATCTTCCTCCTGTCCCTTCTCCCCGCTCCGTGTTTCCAGCACACGGGGTCTGCAGGATGATGGCTGCGCCGTGTGTCCACCGAGTGGCCATTTCACAGTTTTCCCTGGCTTCCTCTTTTGACTTTAGACCCACTGGCCGGACCCCAGGCACTTCCTTTGATTTTCCTCAGTGCTTCTCTTCCGGCCTGCATGCTGGGTTCTATGTTGCTGTGGCTTCTGGGACAAAGCGGAAGTCATTGGCAGATTGACCAGCATCAAAAACAAAAATTAGCACCTTGTTTTAAAACATGGAAAAAATACTTGCGGATCCCTGCAGATCCAGAAAAAGGGTCTTCTCACCATCACTCTTCCTCGGTAGACTGTCCAGGCCAAAGAAGCTCATTTCAGTGAAAGTCCAAAGAAGAGTAGCGGAAAGTCTGGTGGGCGCCTGGGTGATAGTGCTGTGTGCCTTCACGAGGTTTCGCTACTGCTCTTTCAAGACCATGTCAGAGTAGTCCTTCCAGACCCTGGTGTGGGCGGCAGCCAGCTAACGTGTTTCCTCCAGGTGGAGGAGCTAAGCTGTGGCATTGTGTTGAGGTGGCTTTTCCCCGCCTCCACATTGTCTGTGTTTACAACCCTGTCCCTTGTGTCCATCTGTTCCTATTAGAAGTGACATAATGAGAGATTGTGCTTCCACCACCCTATGAATTCATGGTGAAAATGGGCCTAGAATCCAGTACTTTACTCTATTTCACTTAAAGAATTGAATTTTTTAACTATGTATAGCTGTCAAAACCCGTAATAGCTGTAGATAATTATAAATGTCTAGGTTTGCTGCCTAATCTTTGAGACAGTCTATTGTTCTCCTGTTCAATGTTTGGTACTCTCCTGGGGGTAAGGTGTTAGGCAATAGCATTTGAGCTTGAATTTTGACTTGTGAACAGATGGAACACTTTTTAGCTTCTCCAGCCCTAGGGAAGAGAGAGTTCAGGAGGGCTGGGGGACAAGGAGGGCCTGGCTTTCATGGTACTGTGCTTAGGTGTTGGTTCCCAGCTAGCTGTAGTCCTGAGTTACAAGGTCTCAGCAATATACTGAACTTCTCTCCTTCCTTCTGCCTGTCATCTTCTCTGTTTCTGAGTTAGCCATTTGTGTAACACTAATACTTAAGAAAGACATGCATTGTGTGGTTGTAATCAAACCTGATGCTTTCAGATGTCCTAAACCCTCAATGTGGAAAAGGTAAAGAACAAAACAAATTCATTAAATGTAAAAGAAGAATGGAATTCCAAACAACACATTCAGCTATATGACAAAAAGTAAATATGGATATGGTATTTTGTGAATGAGCTTTTAAATAAAAGAAAACCTTACATAATAAAAAAAATAGAAAGCCACAGTAATCTAAAAATGTAGGATTAACATAAGAAAAAACATAGACTAATAGAACAGAATTGAGACTTCAGAAATAAAGTGCATTTATGGTCAATTGATTATCTTTTTTTTATTGGTGGTGGGGCGGGGGAGTTGCTTTTCAACAAATGTACCAGGACAATTCAATAAGGAAAGGATAATCCTTTCAACAAATTAAGATGGAACAATTGGACATACATATGTAAATGATGAATTTGAACTCTAACATACCGTACACAGAAATTTACAAAATAGATCATAGGTGTAAATGTGAAAGCTAATTATAATGCCCTTGAAGAAAATATAGGACTAAATTTTCATGACTTTGAGATATGTAAAGATTTACATATGACCGTAAAAGCACAGATGATTTTTTTAAAGTGGTTAACTGGTCATAAAGATTAAAATTTTTTTGTCCTTCAGAAAACACGAAACTGCTTGAAGTGTAGTTCAGAGGTAGAGCACTTGCCTAGCATGCATGAGTCTCTGGGTTCAATCCCTAGCACTGCAAAAACAAAAGAAAGAGTAAAGCCAAGTCATAGATCAAGGAAAATATATTTGAAAAAATCATATATAATACATGGTTTGTGTCCAGAACATAGAAAGAAAACTTACAACTCAATAGGAAGATTACTAACTCAGTTTTAAAGTGTGTAAATGATTTATTTTTTTATTTATGTATTTATTTTGGGTACCAGGGATTGAACTCAGGGGCCCTTGACCACTGAGCAACACATCTCCAGCCCTATTTTTGTATTTTATTTAGAGACAGGATTTCACTGAGTTGCTTAGCGCCTCGCTTTTGCTGAGGCTGGCTTTGAACTCTTGATCTTCCTGCCTCAGCTTCCCAAGCCTCTGGGAGCTGAAGGAAAGTACAAAAAGCAATTCATTAAAAATATAAGCATGAAGCAGGTGGCACATGCCTGTAATCCCAGAGACTCAGGAAGCTAAGGCAGAAAGATTGAAAGTTCAAGGCCAGCCTCAATAACTTAGCAGGTCCCAAGCAACTTAGTGAGACCCTGTCTCAAAAAGAAAAAAAAAAAAAAAAAAAGCTGGGGATGTTGCTCAATGGTAGAGCACAAGGTTGGGAGTTCAGTCCAGTACTAGGAGAAAAAAAAAAAAAAATATATATATATATATATATAAAATTATATATATAAATTATATATATATAATATATATAAATTATATATGTGTATATATGCACACACACAGGCATTACATGGTAATGGATGAGTGCATCACTTTCTATAAATTTACTACCTATTGATGTCTCTCTATTTGATATATATTATGTGTGTCATGTTTTAAAACTGATTTTATCTCTGACAAGATACACTAATTTTTTTTCAATATTCACAACCAGGTCTGCAATTTTGCATTTAATAACTATGATCCATTATGTGGATTTATTTTAATGTATTGAACTAGCTAGCTGTTCTTAGGCCTATAAAGCTGATTTATTCCCAATTCCCAGACTGGGAATTTGTGTTTTTCTCTTTCAAAGTAGGAACACTGAGGAATGTGGCATTACTTCTACTAAGTAAAATACACATAACTATACCTGTTCAGTTGTGATATTATAGGTAGCTAATTTTTAAACCAGTTAGCTGGATTTTACTGATAAAGTATTTCCCATAATCTGCCCTTTGGGACACAGTATTTTCTTCACTGTGGTTCTGGGGAATTTCTAAAGTGCTCAGCCAGATTTCTGAAGGACTGATTTGATATTTGGAGATACGAAAATGGATAAAAAGAACAAAGAGTCAATATATGCTACAACTAAGAAGAACCTCATAAATATATTAAGTGAAGGCCAGACACAAAAGAACATTGTATATTATTATATAATCTCGCTCTTTTTTTTCCACTCAGGCCTCTTGAGTAGCTGAGTTTACAGGTGTGTACCACCACACCTGCCTGTATAACCCCCTTTTTTAAATGTATTTTTTTACATATTGATAGACCTTTATTTTATTTGTTTATTTATATGTGGTGCTGAGAATCGAACCCAGTGCCTCATACATGCTAGGTAAGTGCTCTACCACTGAGCCACAACCCCAGCCTGTATAATCCCTTTTATAAAACATAAACAGTAGACAAATTCATAGAGACAAAAAGTAGATACCAGAAAATGGGGGAAGGAGGAATGGATAATAATTATTTAATGGATAGTGTTCTATTTTTAGGGGGCAATGATAAAGGTTAGAAACTAGAGAGAGGTTATGGTTACACAATGTTGTGAACACACCACTTAATTTTACATTTTAAAATAGTTAATTCTAAGTTACATGAATTTCATGTCAGTTAAAACAGGCAATGGGGGGCTGGTGTGGTCGCTAAGTGGCAGAGCTGCTTGCCTAGCACGTGTGAGGCCCTGGGTTTGATACTCAGCCCCACATTAAACAATAAATAAAGTTATATATATATATATATTTTTTTTTTTTTTTTTAAAAAGGGCAATGAGCCGGGCACAGTGGTGCATGCCTGTAATCCTTGCAGCTCAGGAAGCTGAGGCAGGATTGTAAATTCAAAGCCAGCCTCAGCAAAAGCAAGGCACTAAGCAACTCAGTGGGACCCTGTCTCTAAATAAAATACAGAATAGGGCTAGGGATGTGGCTCAGTGGTGGAGTGTCCCTGAGTTCAATCCCTGGTTACCCCACCACCACCCGCAAAAAAGGCAGTAGCACTGTCATAAGAATAGATGTGTAGATCATTGTAGTAGACTAGACTTGGGAGTCTAGAAATTAGCCCATATGATTCAATTTGGGAAGAACAGTCTCTTCAACAAGTAGTGTAGGACAACTGGATAATCACATGCAAAACAATGAAGGTGATTCCCTGCCTTATACTCTTTGTAAAAATTGGTGCTTGGTTGTAATCCTAGCTACTCAGGAGACTGGGACAGGAGGATTGCAAATCCAAGGTCAACCTGAGTAATTTAGCAAGACCATGTCTCAAAATAAAAAATAAAAAGGGCTAGAGTTGTGGTGTAGTGGTAGATTGTCACTGGGCTCAATCCACAGTACTGTAAAAAAGGGAAAAAAAACTTAAATGCAAGAACTAAAATTATAAAACCTTTAAAAGAAAATATAAGGATAAGGGAATGGGGTTGTGGTTCAGTGGTGGAGTACCTGTTTTGTACCTGTGAGGCATTGGGTTCAATTCTCAGCACCACATAAAGTAAACAAAGTTACTGTGTCCCTCTAAAACTTTGAAAAAGTATTTAAAAATTAAAAAAAAGAAAATATAAGGATATGTCTTCATGACCTTGAATTTGGCAAGGGATTCTTAAATATTGTATCAACGGCTCAGGCAATACCAACAACAAAAATATGCAAATTGGACTTTATAAGGATTAATAATTTTGAGTATCTAAAAAAAACTCAAAATATTTATTATCTCATCCTTTGCGGGAAAATTTGCTAACCCCCAATCTATATCATTTTTGATGACTCTTGTTATTTTCTGTTATGTGGATACAATAGAAATTATTTCACCTATTGTTTATTGAAGGCTATTTATATTATTTCCAGTCTTTTCCATTTTAAGATTAGTTTATTTGCCCCTGTTGCATATATCTTTTTGCCCATATATAAATTATTTTCTTTAGGGTCCTAGAAATGTGATGGTTAAACACCTGGCTTATATTTTTTATATTACATTAATATGAATTTATGATTTACCCTCCTTTAAGTGACACCATTGTATGATATTGTGTCTATTTTGTTCTAAACTTGCTAACATGTTATCAGTCTTTTAAATCTATCTGTGAACTAAGCATAAAATGTTGTCACTTTAACATAATCTTCTTAATTAGCAACATTTAATACCTCTTGGTAGGTTACTTCTATTATTGTTCATGCTCAGGTTTCACAAGGCGTCATAAGAAATTCTGCATGTCAGTAGCAAGAGCAGAGTTGAAAACGAACTGGCTTTGTAGTACTTGAACAATTCTGGGATCAGAACTCCGATGTGCTATTAATTAACTGTGGATTTAGGATTCTGTTTCCTGTGTTTGAAATGGAGATAACAACAGCATTTCATAGCTATTCTGAGATATATGGCATGCATCACCTAAAAGTTGACTTTTTTCTAACTGATGTAGGGGTGAAAAATTCACTTCTCACACAGTTTGGGTACCAAGAGAAGGCAGGAAGAAGGATGTCATGCAGAAAAATCCTGTGGATGATTTTGACTGGGGAAAATGGGGAGCTGCAAGCTCTGAGAATTCTGGTAGTTCAAGTTCAGGCGAGGGTAGGGATCCCAGTAGGCAAGTACAGTTTCGCAATGATGTAGGCTGTCATGCATTGTCAGTGCCGAGGTCAGCAAACATTATGTTAATAAAGGATCAAATAGTACATATTTTCAGCTTTATAGGTCATACAGCTCTGTTAAATGGCTGTTGAAGCTTTCTGAAAGTAGACATAGACAAGAGAAAACAAATGAACATGACTGCTCCATTCAAATTTTATTTATATGGATAGACCAGACTTGGTTCATGGGCCATAGTTTGCAGACTCCCAGTCTGTTCTCTTTTGTCGTCAAGTCTTGGGAGGCCAGGAAAGGCTTAAAGCTGGGAAAACTGCCATCTGCTTTGGATTATGTGGTTCCTTTTTAGAACTGAGAATCAAGGGAGAACAATCTAGTTAGGGCAGTTCTGAACATCTCAGTCTCAGGCCTAGATCAGCATCCTCATGGTGGGGATTGCCCAGAACTCACCTGTTGAAGGTCCTGATCATGAGTTCTTTATACACACACACACACACACACACACACACACACACACATACACATATGTATTTTTTTAGTTGAGTTCTTTATACATACATATATACATATGTTTGTGTGTGTGTGTGTGTGTGTGTTGTAGATGGACACAATAGTTTGTTTATTTTTATGTGGTGCTGAGGATGGAACCCAGTGCCTCGCTTGTGCTAGGCAAGTGCTCTGCCACCGAGCCACAACCCCAGCCCTGATCATGAGTTCTAATGCAGGTGGGCCTCTGCTCTGTGCCCATCCTTATACAGTAGCCCAGTTTCCTTGACAGGGAGAATATGGGGAGAGAAGGTGAGGGAAGTATGGGTGCAGGTGTTTACAAGCAAGAATGGAGAAAAAATATTATTTTCATCCTTTTGTTACCTTTGAAACAGGCCTGTTCTCATTGCTTCATTTTTTTCTCACCCAACTCAGGCTTCTCAGAACTTTGCTTCTCTAGAAGAATCCTGAGGAAGACTGACCAGTTCTTGTGATTCTGAAACCATGGCTCACGTAAGCAGCTGTCTTTCCTTCTTGAGATCTGCCCCCTTTTCCCTCTTTTTTAGGATCATGTGAAAGAATTTTCATTCTTTATACTGAGCCTTCTTATTTAACTGAATTTCTTTCATCCCCAATTGCTCCAGTGCCTCTTGTATGCACCTGTCTTTTTAACCAATGTTCATCTGAGCACTGACTAAATCATCCAGCATGTGCTGTGCATTCATTCTGCCTGCAGCACAAATGGGGCAGAAACAAAGTCTCCAGAGGGAAGTGTTTGACCATTCCTCATCAGAGCTGAAGTGTAATCAAACGAAGGATGAGCTTATCTGATGACACATGGGAAAACTAAAGTTTTCCAGGGATCTGGGTCTGTAGGCAAAGTGCAATATAGTATTGATTGGCCTCATTCTCCCTATATGGTTGGGTTCTATGTATGGAGCAATTGAGATCTTTCCTGGGAATCTCCGAGAGATGAAAACTCATAATGGGGCCACTTTGAGGTTGAATAGCATGAACTACTCTTGACATCGGTGTGATTCTGGCTTATTTTACATCAAGATTCTGAATTGGAGCTGGGATTATGGCTCAGTGGAGGAGCACTTGCCTAGTGTGCATGAGGCACTGGGTTTGATCCTCAGCATCACATATGAAATTAAAGAAAGTTAAAAAAAAAAGCTGAAATTCTTTAAAAAAATGATCTTAAAAAAAAAGATTCTGAATCTTAGGAACAAAAAAGTGTATAGTATTTATAAGAAAATCACCCAGAGGCATAAATATTAGATCTCCCATAATTAAAGAAACCTTAGAGAGATTATCTAATATAAATATCTTACTTTCTGGATTCTGTATTTTATTTAGAGACAGGGTCTCACTGAGTTGCTTAGGGCCTCACTAAGTTGCTGAGGCTGACTTTGAACTCACGATCCTCCTGCCTTAGCCTCCCAAGTGCTGGGATTATAGGCATGCGCCACCACGCCCAGCTTTACTTTCTGGATTCTATGATTAAGTTTTGTATATCCATAAGATTGAATTTTTATTCTTTTTTATTCTTATGAGTTATTGTTACTTTGCAGTGCTGGGGATGGAACTCAGGACCTTGTGCATGCTAGGCAAGTGTTGTGCCACTGAGGTACACTTTCAGCCAGTTTGATTATTATATAGCTGATTAAAATAATTTATAAGATGGACACAGTGCCTGTAATCCCAGCTGCTCAGGAAACAGAGGTGGTTAGGATCACCTGAACCACAAAGTCCAGATCAGCCTAGTCATCATAGTGAAACTCTTGTCTCCTCAGCATGAGGAGATGAATAAAATTTATGAATAAAATTTATGAATTTGTGAATAAAATGAATGAATAAAATTTATAATAGAATTGTCCAAATAAGGAAAAAATAGAATATAATGACATAAAGATTAAGCTGAATATTTTTAAAAATTCTTTAATTTTATATAAACCCATTATTCTAGGAGAGATTTTACACAGCATTTAAAAAATATCTATGCTATTTTAATTAAAGGAAAAAAAGGATGGATTTGCTTGTATCCACTATTTAATTTAATTGGGCAACATTTATTTGTTTCCAGAAATGTTTGAGTAATTAAAGAACCCCATAATATATAGGAAATTTTACATGTAGTAACTAGATTCTTCAAGAAAATAAGGCCATTCTACTTGAGAACACCAGTGTCATTCCTGTCTCCTGCCTTTGTCATAGACTTTCCGCCCTCGCCTTCATTTTGTGTAGTCCCCTACTTGCTGCAATGAAATCTTTAATCTCTTATTCCTCAAGTATGCATTCTGTAATTTCACCAGTAACATGTTGGTTTCTGGTTTCAGAAACTCGTGAAGTTCAGTGATGTGTCTGTCGTCTTCTCTCAAAGAGAGTGGAAGTGCCTGAACGCTGCTCAGAGGGACTTGTACAGAGATGTGATGTTGGAGAATTATAGCAACTTGGTCTCACTGGGTAAGGTCATTTACCTCAAATAATAATTTAAACACTCTGAAATAATAGCCTTCTCTTCCATGAATTCAGGACATTTGTTTGTTTTGTGGTACTGGGGGTTAAACGGAGGGCCTCATCCTACTAAACACATAGTTTACCACTAAGCTAGCCCTATATCCCTAGCCCTTTAGGACTGTTTTTTAAGAAAAGGACTGAATTTCTTCCCTGTTCCTCAAGGAATTAATTGAACTTTGTAAATAGTCCTTCACCATACTCAGTGATCTTCATGAACCATTTCCTTAATCCATTTCTATAGTTGCATCTTTTTTGATGACTAAGGGACTAGATTTGAATTATTCCAAAGTCAATTTCAAAGAAATCAGGTTTCACATTGATTTTGAATTTAGAATTGCTCATGGATGTTCTATTTGGGAGGATAACAGTCCCACTCAGGGTCACGACTTTTATGTCATAATCTAAATTAATAGAATGTACTTAAAATTGAAGTGAATGCATTCTGTTTCTCACAACAGATACCTGTGATTGAAAATTAAAATTTCCATTAACTTAGCATTTAACTCTGAATATCTTATTAAGAACTTCAAATTAGGGGCTGGGGTTGTGGCTCAGTGGTAGAGTGCTCAGCTAGTATGTGTTGAAGCCCTGGGTTTGATCTTCAGCACCACATAAAAGTAAAATGAAGATATTATGTCCACCTACAATTAAACCATTTAAAAAAAACTTCAAATTATCTGAGGAAGCTTCTTTTGCTCCAAATAAGTTAGTATCAACAAAATACTAATAGTTAATAGAGTGCTTACCATATACCAGACACTGTTCTCAATATTAGCAATGAAATAGGTACTACTTTTATTTTCATTTTACAAGCTAGAAAACTAAGGCCTAGAGAATTTAAGCGATTTGCTTACAATCATCTGTCGAGATGGCAGAGCAGAATCTGAACCCTCATAGTCTGGCTCCAGAATCTGTGCCCTTAGTCACTAACTCTCGACAGAGTGAGTCTATAGAAGTTTTAATTCCAAAATGGGACCTTTTCCCTACCCATCAAGTTTCTTTATGCTTTCAGATCCTGAGGTAACCCTAATTAGAATCTTCTTCAATCTTAGTTTTCTCTGAAGTATTTATTGATTTTATATTGATTGATCCATAGTTTATTAAAAGTTTAATCAAGTCTTAAAATGTTTCGAACATTATCATATCACTTTTATATCTTGTTATATTTCTTTCTTGTAATCAGGATATTCTGCCTCAAAACCTGAAGTGATTACCTTATTGGAGCAAGGCAAAGAGCCATTCATTGTGTTGGGGGATGTGCAAGGAAGACGGTGTGCAGGTAAGTGAGGACTCACCAGGTAAATGCCAACCACGGCCAGCTGGCCAAGGGGGAGGCATAGGTTTGCATGTCCTTATGGCCTAAGACAGAGAAGAAAGCAGGTTTTCTTAGCCAAAAGAACTTTTGGTGCTTCCTCAGTTATCACTATCTGTTTTTCTCTTCTCATTACCTTCTTGTTTCAATAAGGGATTGTCAAGAAGGAAGAAAAGAGGGAAAGAGGAAGTACTGGGAATTGAAAGGGAGCAAACTCTTACATGCATTTATGATATGTCAGAATGAACCCCACTACTATGTATAATTATCATGCAGTAATTTAAAAAATTCAAAAGAAAATGTTCTCTTTCTCAGAGCAACCAATTGCTTTCCATATTTTTTTTTCCTACTTTGATTCTTAAGCTTGTTTCCAATTCCTAAAAGTTCATTCCTTTACCTGTTCGGTATATATTTACTGATTGCCTTCTCTGAGCAAGGCAGTGTGGCAACTCTTATTTGTGTTTTGTGGAACAAGGCTAAAACCTCCGTACATTAATGAAATTGACATTGTAGAATGGAAGACACACAGTAAACAGTAAACCAGTGAATAGATAATATAATGTGAAATAATGATGAAAAAAAGCTATGAAGGAAAAGTGTGAAGGGTGAAGCGATGGAGTTGGGCCCAGTACTCAGCAAAGCTTTTCTAAGGAAGGGATATTTGTGCAGAGACAAGAAATAAAGGCTTATGTTCTCTGAATATCTGGAAGAAAATCATTTCATGTGGAGGAGGCAATGGGATTTGTGTGTTTACAGAACAGCAAAAAGCTCAAAGCTTTAGAGGGGGAAGAATACTAAATTTAGTATTTAGAGGGGGAAGAATACTAAATAAGAGTTTAAAGTTGAGCAGGAGACAAATCTTAGTTTGGGGTTTTTTTTTTGTTTTTCACTGTGGGAAATTTGGCTCTTTCTTTTCAAAGAATGATTGAAAGCCTTAATCTCATATATGTTCTTAAATGATCACTATAGATACTATGCAGAGAATACACTAAATGGGGGCAAGATTAGAAGTAGAAAGGTCAGTGAACAAGCTATTTAACCCAGGGGCACTCTACCACTGAGCCACATCCCAGTCCTTTTTTGTATTTTATTTAGAGACAGGGTCTCACTGAGTTGCTTAGGGCCTCGCTAAGTTGCTGAGGCTGGCTTTGAACTCGAAATCCTCCTGCCTCAGCCTCCCAAGTGCTGGGATTACAGGCGTGCACCACCGCACCCAGCTGTGAACAAGCTATTTCAGAGGGCTACACTTGTCACAGCAGTGATGGTAACTTGGATTAGGATGGTGGTGATGAATGGTGGTGTATTCATCTTGTGCTTTGAAAGCAGAGCTAATAGACCGGTTATAAGGTATTGGTTAAAGAGAGGACTAGGAGTCAGCTGATCTGGGCAGAAAGGAAAGATGACTTGGAGGATGGAAATAGAGTTCTCTTTTAGGTATCCAGTCGTCCCTTGGTGTCCATGGAGGATTGGTTCTGGGTTTTTTCTCTGATCTCAAAATCCGTTCAAGTCCCTATGCAGAATGGCATAGTATTTGCATATGATCTCTATATATCCTCCCATACGTAAGTCATCTCTAGATTACTTATAATACTGAACACAGTATAAAATCCTACATAAATAGTTCTTACATTGTATTATTTCGGGAATAATGATAAGAGAAAAATGGTCTGTATGTATTTGGTACAGACACAAATTTTTTTCAAATATTTTAATCTGCATTTGATTGAATCCATGGATACAGGACCTGCAGATACAGAAGGCAAGGGTGTTATAGTTAAGATGCCTATTTGTGGGTTGGGGGTGTGGCTCAGTGGTAGAGCTCTCGCCTAGCATGTGTAAAGCCCTGGTTCTCCAGTAACACACACACAAACATACATACACACACAAAATGCCTATTTATCATCAAGGATGAGATGTTAAGCAGCCATCTGAAGAAGCAAGTTCAGCACTTAGGTAGAGGTTAGGATTAGTTATATAAATCTGGGTGTCCAACAATGGGACTAGATGAGATACTTTGGGCTGATATAATATATCACTTGTTTTTATAAATAAAGTATTATTGGAACATAGCCATGGCTATTTATTTACATATTATCTGTGGCAGATGACAGTAGTTGAGGCCCATAGAGCTTGACATTTTTACCATTTGGGCCTTAACAGAAAAATTTACTGACCCCTCCCCTAGGAAATGAGTGCTAAAGGAGGCCAGAAGAGACAGAGAAGATGGAGGCCCTCTATTTAGAGAAGGAAGAAGAGGCAGCAAGTAGATTGTGATCACATAGACCTGAAGAGAGTGGTGCTATGAAACAAATGAGGAAACTGGTTCAGGAGGGAGCAGTCATCTACAGGTGGACTTAACTGAGACACACCCACAGGATGTGGCAGGAAGGAACTTCTTGGTGACCTTGGATAGAGGATAAAGTATCAATAGCCCTGAGGATGAAAACTTGCTAGGTCTGGCTCAGAACAGGAGATGAGACACTGGTGATAGTGAGATAGAAAATGTACTTAATGGAGATTTTGTTAGGAAGAGAACTAGGGATGGGGTTAGAAGCTAGAAGGGATGTGGGATATGATGAGTCAATTTTAAGATGAGAATGATTCTATAGAAAGAAAAAAATATTGAGGTAGAAGGAAGGATTATTATGGAAATTGGGGAGGGGTAGGATCCAGTGCATAAGAAGAATTAAGAGAATTCTAAATACAATATGGATACAGGTGAGTTGATGTGACAAAGGGAAGGGTTTTTTAAAAATGGTCACAATACCTTTATTTTTATTCATTTATTTTTATGTGGTGCTAAAGATCAAACCACGTGCCTCACACAGACTAGGCAAGCGCTCTACCACTGAGCTGCAACCCCAGCCCCCTGTATTTATTAGAGGAGCAAGATAAATCATCAGCTAAGAATTGGGAGGGTGGAAGGAAGAGTTGTGTGTTTGTAGTAAAACACTCCTTTACTGAAGTAAAAAGGAGTAAAAAGGTTTTAATATTGGTATTCAGTTTACCTATACTTCAATGGCTTGTTTACTTTTTGTTTTCTGTTGACCAGCAATGAACAGTAATAACAGTTAACATTTTCCAGTTGTCTACTCTGGACCACATATCGTTCAAAGCACTTAATCTACATAGCTCAGGCAGTTCTCATAACAGCTATACAAAAACTACTTTTAACTGAGTGGAGTGGTACCAACTATAATCCC
Organism: Glaucomys volans; assembly: GCA_020662805.1. Taxonomy (NCBI): domain Eukaryota; kingdom Metazoa; phylum Chordata; class Mammalia; order Rodentia; family Sciuridae; genus Glaucomys; species Glaucomys volans. The sequence continues at coordinate 384,530 of JAJEJO010050900.1, read as the reverse complement.
AGAGATTACAGGAACAGTGACATAGGCCTTAATTCCAGTTAATTGAGAGGCTGAGGCAGGAGGATCACAAGTTTGAGATCAGCCTTGGCAATTTAGTAAGACTCTGTCTCAGATTAAAAATTTTGAAGAGATGGGGATATAGCTCAGTGGTAGTGTCCCTGGGTTCAGTCCCCACCACCAGACACAAAAAGTATTATTATTATTATTGGCATTTTATAAAGAAACAGGAACACATAGAACTGATATACCTTACATAAGAGAAAGTGATAGAGATAAAATTCAGACTCATTGTGCCTTAAGAATCTTTACTCTTTCTTTTTGCTGCCAGGGATTGAAACCAGGGGCACTTAACCATTGAGTCACATCCCTAGCCCTTTTTATTTTTATTTTGAAGCAGGGTCTAAGTTGCTTAGGGCCTCGATAAATTGCTGAGGCTGCCTCCTAAATTGCTGGGATTACAGGTACATGCTACCATACCTGGTAAGAATCTTTATTCTTAATAAAAAAACTATGCCTTCAACATTTGTTCCTTTATTGGCTCTTTAGGCCAATACATATGGATTTTTTTTAAGAACGGAGAGTTTAAACTTTTATATCGAAATTTCAGTCTAAAATGGGAATCAGAACGTGTGACCTCTATGAATAATTGTAAGAGTGACTAATCACATACTTAAATGAAAGCCAGGATGGGCATGTGGACATTGGAGGCTCTCAGGAAAAATCCGAAAGAGGTACAGTGACAAGTGTGATGAAGGAGGAGGAAAGGAGAGAAAGAGAAGCAAAACCAGGAAGTACAGGGTCTTGGGGGCTGAGGGCAGGCTGTCCAGAAAAGGCTCTGATTCCATTCAGCAAATTGAAAGCGTTTGGAGATTAAATGCCCAGCAAAGGGCAGAGATCATATTGTTAGTAGAATGCACTTTTTTCTTTTTGAAAAATAAAGAAAACAATTTTTATTTCTTTTAATGGGTCTTAAAGAACCTGAAAAATATATATAATGTGTATAGGTTTATGTCATTTTATTCCATAGTGTCATCCTACATTTACATATTTTTATATATGTAAATTTTAAATATATATGGTGAGATTTAGTTGAAATTTAACTTTTTCTTTTATTAGAGATGCTACTGTGATGAATGTTTATCTTAAATGGACATTCACATTTGGTTAGAAGTTATTCCCAAAGTGTGGTTCTTGGTAGAGTTTCAACATTATCATCTCTCTTGATTCACCATTCCCAGGTTTAATTTGTGACTGCAGCTCCCTTAATTATGAACATTCTCATTCTGTAGTCTCTTGTATCAGCAAAGAATGATGATTATAAAATTACACTGCCTAAATAGGCAAAAGCAGTTTTTTTAGATACAAGTAAACTTGCTTTCAATTTTCTCCTTAATTAAACCTTTCAAAAGAGAGAATAACATCACATCATCTTAATTGTAGCTGTATAGTAAGTCTTACATTTGGATAGTGTCAGACCTTTCATTTTGTTGTTCTCCAATATGTGTTAGCTATTTTGGGTCTTTTGCCTCTTATACAAATTTTAGAATAAGTTTGTTAGTATTCAGAAAATAATTTGCTGAGATTTTTTTTAAATACTGGGGATTAAATCCAGAGCCTCTTGCATACTAGGCACGTACTCTACAACTTGCTATTTTTATGTCATATCTTATATATTTCATTGTTTCAGATTTTAAAATTTTTGTCAGTATATTTTTAAAGTATACTTTATATTGATACAACACATACAGAAAAACGTACATATATATCAGCGAACATAACCATGAAACTGTACCCAGAATAAAAAGTAGACCGTTTCCAGCATCCCTGGAGCTCCCCTTAAGGCTCTTTCCAGTCAGTATTCTCCCATTATGATGTAATACCAGAGATGTCTGTGTTTCAACTTTATATGAGTGGAGTTTTGTAGTACATCCTACTGTCTAACTTTCTAGGCTCAACATTATGGTCGTGAGATTCATTCACATTATGTAGATGTGACATTCTTCTGTATATCTTTTTTTGTATGAGTACATCACAGTTAATTTTTCTTTTTTGTGTTAGGGAACTCAGGTTGATTCTAGTTTTCTTTTTTTTTTTTTTGGTGGGTGGTTCTTGTTAGTTTTTGTACATGTTCTTTGGTGAGTATATTTACACATTTCTGTTAAGTACATACTTAAAATTGGAATTCAGGGTCACCAGATATTCATGTATTCAGTTTGGGGTGCATCCAAACAGTTTGGTGCATGGTTGTACTGACATGCACTCCCACTAATAATATATATGGGAATTCTTGTTGCTACACAACCTCAAGAACACTAGATGTTGTTCCTCTCTCTGTCCCTTCAATTTAGCCATTCTGTTGGGCATGTGGTAGTACTGAATTATACTTTAATTCACTTTAATTCACCGACAACTAGTGAAGCTTAGGATCTTTCTGTTTTGTTGGCCATTGTATATTTTCTTTTGAAAAATCCCCATTGAAGTCCTTCGTGCTTTTCTGTTTGGTTGTCCGTTTTTCTCTACCTGATATTTTAAAAAATTATCATTAGTTGTCAATGGATCTTTTATTTTACCAAGTAGAATATGCTTTTAAGGCTATAAACCATAGTGGCCTTACATAAGTAGCCGTCAGAGGGAAGGACTGTGCAGTAATTGTCACACAGAAGAAAGTACCGACAAATTATTGGATTCCAGCACGGTGACTCACTTATTCAAGATAACTGAAAACATGGGCTGTGTGATGATTAGATCCCAGGTACAAAGAGCAGCTATGAGGCAGCTATTTGGAAATACAGTACGGCTATGAGATTCCCATGGATATGCTGTGTAAAAGAATTGCTGATATTTCTCGGGTCTATACATAGAGTGCCGCACACAGAATAGCTACTTGGTTGTTGTATGATTTTAATTGGAATAGATGAAGAACAAGGCCCTCAGGTGTGCAGGTGTGATCCTGAAGGTTACTACTTCCTGAAGGTGGGTTTAAAGCTACTGCAGCAGGAGTTAAGAAAACTGAGTCAACCAGCTTCCTTGAAAAAAAGTGAAGAAGAAATTTGATTGGACATTTGAACAGACAGTAGAAACTGCAATTGCATGTCTGTCTACTATTCTAGTAATTGATTTTAAACCTTCAGAAATAGAAGTTGGAGTAGTTATAGTTGAAACTCCTAAATTCAAGATTCTTACCGAAGCAGAGATTGATGCTCACCTTGTTGCTCTAGCAAAGAGAGACTAGACATTTTCATTAGTTTACCAAATCCATGATGCCACTTGCCTGTGTGTTTGGTAACAACAAACCAACATTATGGAGGCCCTGAATTGAAAAGGAACCTCTCCCACTCCTACTGCTGAAGTGGTTAGGACTCTGTGTAAATAAAAACAGTGCTTTTGGAAAAAAAAATAATAATAAATTAATTAATATACATTTGAACATTGTGAAAGGAAGGAAAGAACATGATGCTGGAATTGAGAATAAAGGACATGGACTGACTGACAACCAGTAGGGCCAGCTTTTCTGAGATGTTTGAACTAAGATCGAAAAGTAGGGAGGACTCAGCCTTTCATAGAGTCCAGGACGGATTTTTAGGAGATGCAGTAGCTGTGGAAAGCTGTATGAAATAGGAAAGATTGTAGCATAATCTGGGAACTGAGTAGAAGCACATGTCATATAAGCGAGTTAAAGACGATGTTACCTTTGAAAGAGGTCTTTCGATAAATCAAAGCCCTTATTATATTCAATGGTAGCATGTTTGGAATTTATTCTGAGAAAAAGGGAAAACTATTAAAATTGGTAAATGGAGATTCTCAAACTTTTATCTATATCAGAATCATCTAGTAGAGTTATTAAAAATTCACATAGCTAAGCATGGTAGCACATGCTGTAATCCCATCGATTTGGGAAACAGAGGCATAAGAATCCCAAGTTCAAGGCCAGTCTCAATAACTTAGCGAGACCCTGTCTTGAAATAAAAAATATAAAGGTCTGGAGGTATATAAATCTCAGTGGTAAAGTCCTCATGGGTTCAATCCCCAGTACTAAGCAAACAAAAAAATTCAGAGAGCTAACCTCTCCTGTAGATTTGATTCACAGCTTGGAGTGGTACCAGAATAGCAGTATTTATAATAAATTCCCCAGATGATTCTGATTCACACAGAAATTACATAACCATTGATGTCAATGCCACATCACCACAATTGTATATAATCTGTCATTCTTCTAACTCACATGGCCTGCTTTCAAATTACAGAACTATACTATATTGTAAAGTTTTTAAGCCATTTACTTCCTTTTTTAAAAAAAATTATAGTTCTAGATGGACACAGTATCTTGATTTTATTTATTTAAGTAGTGCTGAGAATCAAACCCAGCGCCTCACACATGAGAGTCAAATGCTGTACCACTGAGCCTCAACCCCAGCCCAAGCCATTTACTTCTAATGAGAATTATTTTTACTTTTGTCTACTATTTTGAAGATGGAAGCTTTTATGTTTTTCTGACTAGGAAAAATAGTTTTTGTTTACTTTTTTTGTTTTCTTTCAGGTTTGTTCTCCAGATATAAGACCAAGAAATTACCTTCAGGAAAGGATGCTGATGAAACTAGTTCATCCAAATCGGAGACAACAGAAAGAAGAAAAACTGTTGGCCCTAAAGGATCCACTTCAAGAAATGAGTCGCAGAGCAAAAGTGAGTTGAAGGGTCAGCAGGGACCTCAAGAAAGGTATCTCAGGCAAATGAAAAGCACCTATAAAAAACGGCCAACAGAGAGGAAGCATCCATCTTCGAATCAAAGAACTTCTAGTAGTGGGAATACTAGTGAAGATAGGGAAAGTGGGAAAAATCCTAGTTCTGGCTCTAATGTGGTTCAAAGTGAAAAAAATCCTCCTGAGGAAAAGCATGATTGTCCAGAATGTGGGGAAACTTTGACTAGTGTCTCCCAACTTAATCTACATCAGAAAATGCATAGTGGTGAGAAAGTCTATAAATGTAAACAATGTGGGAAGTACTTTGGTCATCATTATCAGCTTATTCTGCATCAGAAATTTCATAGTGGTGAGAAACCCTATGAATGTCAAGAATGTGGCCAAATCTTTACTCTTTTCTCACAGTTCAGTCGACATCAGAAATTTCACACTGGTGAAAAACCCTATAGATGTAAGAAATGTAAGAAAAGATTTAGTAGTTGTTCAGAACTTTCTCAGCATGAGAAAGAGCATGCTGGTGAGAAGTGTTATGAATGTAAGGAATGTGGAAAGACTTTCAGACTTAATTTCTACCTTACAGAACATCAGAAAACCCACACTGGGGAGAAACCCTATAAATGTAAGGATTGTGGGAAAGCTTTTACTGTATGTGGACAACTTACCCGTCATCAGAAAATTCATACCAGTTCAAAACCTTATGAGTGTAAGGAATGTGGGAAGTCCTTTAGACTTAGTTTATACCTCACTGAACACAAAAAAATACATACTGGTAAGAAACCTCATGAATGTAAGCACTGTGGGAAAAGCTTTAATGTCCGTGGACAGCTTAATCGGCATGAAACAATTCACAGTGGTGTAAAGCCCTTTGAATGTGAGGTGTGTGGGAAGGCTTTTGGTTATAATGGTGACCTTAGAGTACACCATAGAATTCATACCGGTGAGAAACCACACAAATGTAAGGACTGCGGGAAAGCCTTTATGCTTCGTTCAGCCCTTACTGAACATCAGAGAATTCATTCTGGCATAAAGCCGTATGAATGTAAGGAGTGTGGGAAGACTTTCAGAGGGCGCTCTCAAGTGAGCCTACATAAGAAATTTCACACTGACTTGAAACCCTACAAGTGTGCAAAATGCGGGAAGACCTTCAGATTTGGTTTCTATCTGAGTGAACATGAGAGAATTCATACTGGGGAAAAGCCCTATAAATGCAAAGAATGTGGAAAGGCTTTTATTCGTAGAGGAAATCTTAAGGAACATCTGAAAATTCATTCGGGTGTAAAACCCTATGAATGTAAAGAATGTGGGAAGTCCTTTAGTTGGCGTGGTCAGTACACTCAGCATCTGAAAATTCACACTGGTGTAAAACCCTTCAAATGTAAGGAATGTGATAAGGCCTTTAGTCGCAGTGGAGACCTTAGAATACATCAAAGAATTCACACTGGTGAGAAACCCTATGGGTGTAAAGAATGTGGAAAGTCCTTCAGACTTAATTCACACCTTATTGAACATCAGCGAATTCATACTGGGGAGAAACCCTATGAGTGTAAGGTGTGTAAGAAGTCCTTTAGGCAACGATCACACCTTTATCAGCATCAGAGAACCCATAATGTAACTTAATTTAAGAATGCCTTTCCATGCATGCTCTGTTTATTAGAATATCAAAAAGAGACAGAAATTCTGTCCGTGTGCCAATCTTTCTTTAGATGTGTTAACTTAAAAATGTTTAAGACCCTTCTAATACCTCTCAGTCCTTGTTCGGTTTAAAGGAATTCATACTAGAAAATAAACCTGTTGATGTGACAATTGTGGAAAAGTGTTTTTAGCAATGATATACTATCGTCATTGCCTTTCCACTACTCTAATACCTGTGTGATATCAAACAAAACATGTAAGTCTTGTGCCTCAGTTGTAAAATGATACCTACCTAAAAATGTGGCTAGTGGTTTATACATCATCAATAATGGTTATACAGTATACTCTAACATATGTGATACTGTGAAAATTGTCTGGCCCCACATTATTTTGAATTAATACTGGATATTATTGTTGTTATTATTATCAGCATTACTATTAGTAAATTTCATAGAAAGAAAAAGTGGAGGAAATAAACATAGAAAAACCATTCAACACTTGCTATGCTTTGGGAAGTTCATCTTTGATAAAATCTGCTATGGACTAAATCTTCAGAATCTATATAGGATATGTAATCCCAACAAGAAAGTGTTTGGAAGTGGGGCCTTTGTGGTAATTAGGTCATGAGGGTATAGTCTTCACAAATGGGAGTATTTTCCTGGTAAGAACATCCCCCAAAGCTAGATATTTCTCTTTCATTTTCTTTCAACCATGGGAAGGTACAGTGAGGAATCAGCAACACAGAAGAGGGCCCTCACCAAACCCAAGTATGCCAGCACTCTGATCTTAGACTTCTAGTATCCAAAACTGTGAGAACTGTTACTATAAGACACTGAGTCAATGGTATGTTATTATAGCAGCCCAAACTAACTGGGAAAATCTATAGAACATGAGGGAGTTTGAATTCAGACCTTATTAAGTTCTACCAGAAAATTAAAGCCGGAAAGAAACTAAGGATTCAGTGAGTAGGAGGATGTTAAGAACATAGCTGTTGGAATATCAAGGAGAGATGTGACAGAATTTCCCTTAAGTAGAACTTAAAAGTATAACATAAAGCTAAGTAGAAAATTTCCCAACTCCGTTATGAAATTTTCAGACAGAAAAAGAGTACATTCTATTATGACATCCATTTAGCCCTCTGGCTAGATTTGAAAATCTGTACTTTGCATATTTGCTATTTTCTCTGAAACACATATATATCAACATTTTATTTATTTATTGAGGTTCTGGGGATTGAACCCAGGCACACTTTACCACTGAGGTACATCTCTAGCCTTCTGTATTTTTTATTTTGAGACAGGGTCTCACTAAATTGCTTGAGGCTTTGCTAAGTTGCTGAGGCTGATCTTAAACTTGCAGTCCTCCTGCCTCAGGCTCCGGATCACTGGGATTACAGGTGTGTATCACCAAACTCAACTACACACACACATATAGATGTACCATAAAAGAGTGTTTATAAACATCACTTTACGGCTAAATAAATCAATATTTCCTAAAAAGGTATTAGGCATAACCAAAATACTATAATCACACCTTAAAATTTAATAATTCCATAGAATCTTATAATATCCAGTCTACATTGAAATTTCCAGAATTGTTCCAAGAGTATATTTGATAGACATTTAACAAGGATTCATTCTCCAGCATCATGCAACGTCTGGTTGTCCTGTTGTTTTTAATCTGAATAGCTCCCCTCCCCATCTTGGTTTCACGATACTGGCTCTTTGAAGAGTCCCAGTTGTCTTAGAATATTCTGGATTCTAGGTTTGTCTAATTTATTTCCTCATAATACTGTTCATCTTGTTCCTCTCTCTCCAAAATAGAACTTAAGTAGATGCTCAGTTTTCTTCTAGTTAAACATTTTTATCAAGAACAATTCACAGGTGTGGCAGTTCATACACACTGGTGTCAGGTTATCTCTTTATTAATGATGTTAAATTTGATCACTGGTTAAGATAGTGATGGCCAGGTCTCTCTATTATTAGGGTTCATTATTTTATTTGCAATAAGAAAGTAATTGGGTAGTTATTTATACCTCCTCTTGGGAACTTACAATCACCTATGTATAATATCAGTCATGAATTAAACTGAAGTGAAAATGTAAATTATACATTATTTAAAGAAGTGGTAATGCCAGCCATGGTGCACATGTCTACAGTCCCAGCTATACCAGAGGTTCAGGCAGGAGGATCACAAGTTCAAGGCCAGTCTGGGTAACTTAGCAAGACCCTTTCTCAAAATAAAAAATAAAAAGGGATAGAGATATAGCTCAGTAGCAGAGTGCTTCTGGGTTCAGTTCCCAGTACTGGGGGGTGAGGTGAGGAAGGAGTATTGATGAAATCTCTGGATATCAGAATTTTGGGGGTATGAACAAAATTCTGTTCAGTGAGAAACTGATATCCCTTAATGTATACAGGAGACCACAATTGAGGGAGATACTTGGGGGAATAAGAGCTTTTAAAAGCTCCCAAATATTCCTAGGAATTTAGTAGGAAACATTAATGTGCAGGGCTGAGCATATGCTTAGAAAAAAAATTGAGATTGGCCAAAACTTCTTACTCTGTCGGACCTTTAGGTTCTGCACAAGCAGAAAGTAAAGGCTAAGTCAAAATTTTAAACTGATTGAAGACTGAAGGTGTGCCCCAACACAAAGCCTATCTGCAAAGACTGGGAGTTGTTTTTTTTTAAAATTTATATATATATATATATATATATATATATATATATATATATATGTGCATATATATATATATATATATATATTTTTTTATGTGGTGCTGAGGATCAAACCTGGTGCCTCACGTGTGCTAGGCAAGTGCTTTGCCACTGAGCTACAGCCCCAGCCCTGGGAGTTTTTGTTTTATTTCAGGCATTTAAGTTAGCCCTAGCTGAGCAGTAAGTTAAGGGAACAAAGATTTCAGTGTTCACACACAACAAAGAATACAGACTCTAAAAATTAGTTCAGAAAAGTCACTTAAACTACAACCAGCAACACCAACAAATCCTAGGGGATGGAAGACTTAATTTCTAGGGTTGCCACATGATAATATTAAACATGTTCAATTTTATGTGTGTGCAGCGTGCACACATGCACAAATTAGCAGGCATGCAAACAGGCATGTGTGAAAAAAATAGAAACTGAGAAAACAGTAATTAGACATATTAGACAAAAGGTTTTTTTAAAGATATTTTTAGTTGTCAATGGACACAATACCTTTATATTATTTATTTATCTTTTTATGTGGGTGCAGAGGATCAAACCCAGCACCTCATATGTGCTAGGCAAGTGTTCTACCACTGAGCCACAACCCCAGCTCCCAGAGAAAAGTTTTAAATCAGTAGTCTTAAATGTGTTCAGTGAGCTCAAAGAAACCACATGTGATAAAACTAAAGGAGACTGAGATCAATGACTCTGCAAATAGAGAATATCAATAAAGAGATGGAAAATTTTAAAAGGAACTAAAAGGTCTATAGTTGAAAAGCACAATAACCAAAGTGAAAAATTCTCTAGAGGGGTTCAATAGCAGATCTGAGCACATGGAAGAAAAAAAAGTCAGCAAATTTGAAGACAGGGCAACTGAAATCATCTAGTCTTAGAAGAAAGAAAGAAAGAAAAAACTAAAAGAAAAAAAAAGAACCTATTCTGCAAATAGGTTTCTTGGGCAAACCTACGTTGCCCAAGAAAATCACCAAATCCCAAAAAGGATAAATTCAAGAAATCTACATTGAGACACATAATGGAAAAGAATCTTGTTTGTTTGTTTTGATGCTAGGCATTGAACTTGGGGCCTCATATGTATATGCTCTACCACTGAAGGTGCATCCCAGCCTCAACAACTTACTTAGCAAGGCCCTAAGCAACTCAGTGAGACCCTGCCTCAAAGTGAAAAATAAAAAGGTCTGGGATGTGGCTCAGTGATTAAGCACCCTTGGGTTCAACCTCCAGTACCAAGGAAAGAAAAAAAAAGAAAAGAAGAATATGCATCTAACACAATAAGGAGACAATAATGGAGGAATTATGGAATAAAAACAGTAAGACATGGAAAACAAATAGCAAAAGGGTAGGAACACGTTCTTCATTAGTAATGACATTAAATGTGAGTGGATTAAACTTTCTAATTAAAAAGAAGATGATAGCAGAATGGATTTTAAAACAAGTTTGTTAAATGATTCAACTATATGCCATTTATAAGAAACTTTCTTTAAATTCAGAGATACAAAATGAAAGCAAACAGATGCAAAAAGATATTCCATAAAAGAGTAGCCAAAAGAAAGTTGGGGTAGCTATGCAAAAATCAAACAAAATAGACCTTCTGTTAATCATTATTTCCAAAGACAAAGAACATTACTTAAGGTTTGAAGGGTCAATCCATGGAGAACGAATAACAATTGTAAAGCTATTCTCTTAGCAACGGAGCCCCAAAGTACATGAAACAAATACTAACAGAATTGAAGGCAAAATAGACAGTCCAACAGTAATTGGAGTCTTCAACACTCCACTTTCACTAATGGATAGAGCAACTAGACAGAAAACCAGTAAGGAAATAGAGAACTTGAACAATACTACAAATCAGACCCAACAGACATCTATGGAATATTCCACCCAACAGTAGAATGCACATTCTTCTCAAGTACACATGGAATGTTCTCCAAGATAGATGATGTTAGGCCACAAAACAAATCTCAGTAAACTTAAAAAGGACCCTGTAGATCACACAATTATTTGGATACTACTCAGCATTAAAAAGGAACAAGCTGTTGATACACATAGCAACTCAGATCTCAAGACCAGTATGTTGAAAACCAATTTCAAAAGCTCACACACTGTCTAATTCCACTTAAGTAACATTCCTGAAATGACAAAACTATAGAGAGGTGGAACACATTAGTGGTTGCCAGGGACTGGGGAAGGGGACAGGTGTGATCATGAAGAGGTAGTGTAAGAGATAGCTTTGTGTTGATGGAATAGATTTGGATCTGGATTGCAGTGGTGGTTGCATGAATGTACATATGTAATAAAATGGCATATACCTACACACATTGTATCAATGTCAAATTCTGTGTTTTGATATTGTACTGTAACTATGTGAGATGTAGCCTTTGGCAAAAACTCTGTGTATACAGGACTTCTGTGAACTATCTTTGCAACTTCCTGTGTATCTGTAATCACGTAAAAATAAAGTTTACTTTAAAAAAAAGAGCTTCAATAAAGATGGACTGAAAATCAGAATGCACACATATGAATTACGAAGCCAGAAGGTTAACAACCCAGAAGGGATCAAATGAAATTAAGAGATGCATAAAACAACTTGACATGAAAGATAGAAATAGAAGTTCCCAAATAGCATCCCAAGAAGATAACAGAATTGAGAGGTAATACTTGAAATAGTAACTAAGGAAAATTACCTCAGAATAAAGAAGTATGTTAAGCCCTCTTTCAAATTACTTACCAAGTTAGTACAATTCTACATATCATTAATTATGTCACGTATTTTTCCATCTTAACATCTATGAAATTGGAATGTATCTTATATCTGTGAAATGCCATGCCATATTTTAGTTGACACTGTTTTCAATGGTATATGAAATAATTTATGACTTTTAAAAAGTTAAGATCAACCATATGCAGCAGAATGAAACTAAACCCATATCTCTTACCCTGTACAAAACTCAACTCAAAATGGATCAAGGACCTAGGAATTAGACCAGAGACCCTGCACCTAATAGAAGAGAAAATAGGTCCAAATCTCCACCATGTTGGCCTAGGACCAGATTTCCTTAACATGACTCCTAAAGCACAAGAAATAAAAGCAAGAATCAATAATTAGGATAGAGCCAAACTAAAAAGCTTCTCAGCAAAGGAAACAATCAGCAATGTGAAGAGAGAACCTTCAGAGTGGGAAAAAATCTTTGCCACACACACTTCAGATAGAACACTAATCTCCAGAATCTATAAAGTACTCAAAAATCTTTACACCAAAAATACAAATAACCCAATCAATAAATGGGCCAAGGAAATGAACAGACACTTTATAGAAGAAGATCTACAAGCAATCAATAGATTTATGAAAAAATGTTCAACATCCCTAGTAATAAGAGGAATGCAAATCAAAACCACCTTAAGATTTCATCTTACCCCAATTAGAATGTCTTTTATCAAGAATACAGGCAACAACAGGTGTTGGTGAGGATGTGGGGAAAAGGGTACACTCATACATTGCTGGTGGAATTGCAAGTTAGTACAGCCACTCTGGAAAGTGGTGTGGAGATTCCTTAGAAAACTTGGAATGGATCCACCATTTGACCCAGCTATCCCACTCCTTGGCCTATACCCAAAGGACTTAAAATCAGATTACTACAGTGATGCAGCCACATCAATGTTCATAGCTGCTCAATTCACAATAGCTAGATTGTGGAACCAACCTAGATGCCCTTCAATAGATGAATGGATAAAGAAACTGTGGTATATATACACAATGGAATATTACTCAGCCATAAAGGAGAATAAAATTATGGCATTTGCAGGTAAATGGATGATGTTGGAGACTGTCATGCTAAGTGAGATTAGCCAATCCCCAAAATCCAAAGGCCGAATGATCTCTCTGATAAGTGGATGATGATGCATAATGCGGGGTAGACGGGAGGCAAGAATGGAGGAAGGATGGATTGCATAGAGGGCAGGGAGGGGTGGGGTCAGGTTGTGGGGGTAAGAATAACAGAATGAGATGAACATCATTACCCTATGTACATGTATGATTGCACGGATGGTGTGACTCTACTTCGTGTACAACAGAGAAACAACAGCTGTACCCCATTTGTGTACAATGAATCAAAACAAATTTTTTAAAAAAGATAAATTATCTATGCACATTTACCAAAATTTCTTAAAAATAAAGGAATGAATATATGAAATACTGAAAGCTTCAAGAAAGATTTTTAAATTGACCTACAAAAAATTAGGAACAGATTAACACTAGTCTTTTATAAGTATACTCATGTGAGAAGACAATGGAGCAGATCTTCAAAACCAGAAAGAGTTTTGCACCTACCTGCACTTTCAGACCATGCCCAACTCTTATTTAAGCACCAGTGAAATAAATTACCCATCTCAGAACCCATCTTTGAATATATTCCTGGAAGCTATGATCAAAAATGAAGGCAAGTAAACAACATAAAGCAGGTGACATGAGAAAAAGCTGGAAAACAAACTGGTTTTTAAGAGAAATTAAGTTTAAAGAGGAATTGACTACAAAACTGCAAGACAACTGTTTCAAAATAAAATTGTGTGATATCAAAATAGAATATATGGGTAAGGAAAGGGGACTCCAAATGGAAACGGGACTCAGAGTCTTCTATTCAACAAAGGGTCAGATAAGAGTTCAATAGAAGTTCTTTCTCCCTCCCTCCCTCCCATCCCCACCTCTGTCCTTCCTTCGTGTGTACCAAGGATTGAACTCAGGGGCTCTTAACCACTGAGTCACAACCCCAGCCCTCAGTATCCTGAGCTGCTGGGATTATAGGTGTGCGCCTCTGCACCCAGCAGAATTTCTTACTTAAAGGATCTTTTTTTCCAATTTAAGCATAAACCTATAGCAAGCATTCCATTTAATAAAGATAATAGTAACACTCCCACTCATCAGGAATCAGGGCAAGAGGTGGAAATATAGTGGCTAACTAGAGATGCCAGGCACAAACCTCCACAACAAAGGACCAAAATGGGGGGGGCGGGGGGATCAACAGCTGTTTCTCTGGAGTGTTTGAAGCAGAGCATCAGATTGCAGCAGGGATGTGGCAGAGACCTTGCTGTGCATGGAGATACTTGGTGACCTTATGAAAAAGGGAACTAAACACAGCATGTACCGCTCCCTATCTCCAGAGGTCAAACCTGAACTAAGAGGGACATCGCTCAGCAGGGGAAGAGGGGGAAGCAGGAAGCCCAGGCAGTCCTACTCATGCCTGTCACACCTGAGGCATTTAGAGCCGGAGGGCTTTCACAGGCCCTGAGCCCACTTGGGGAGCTTCTAAGCTACCACACTGCTGCACTGTGGGAGAAAGAGCTCAGCCCACATTGTATCCTCCCCCACCCATCTTGAGTAAGTAGCTGAACAGACCTTTCTGGGTGACTTGGCCCTCAGAGGCCTCCCAAGAAGCCACCAGGTAGGCCCGTTGAGGCCCTGAGAAACAGATGTTAGGCCTCACCCTGGGGCCCCAGAAAGCAGCTGGGCAGATCTCCCTGAGCAGGTCAACTGTGAAGGTCCCTGCAAAGCACCTATGCAGCCCTCAGACACTGACAGTTTCCCTATCATGGTCACTGCAGCAGCCTGGTCCCTGTAGTCCTCAGACACTAATGAGCACCCTCTGCTGCTTCTGGGTGTGTTGTGTGGCAACTACCTGGGTCAAGTGCAGTAGCCCTATCCTCACAATGTCACCCTACGAGGTCTGAGGAGTCCCTGGAGGGGGACCTCAACTCAGGATGGGTGGGGTTCTTGACAAACATTGCAGAAATGAATTTAAGGATGTATCCATTAGAGGCCCAGATTTATTTAGGAAAGCAGGGAATATACATTCAAAGGAGACTGTCAGCCATCTCAAGAGTGAGATGCTTTGGGGGCTCTCAGGCTCTTCTTTTAAAGGAAACTAGGTGAAGGGTGGGTATGGGAGGGTATGTGGGGATGGCATCAAGTAATAATCGATCACAAGATGGTTTATGGTAGTCTGGCAGTTCTCAGGGTCCTTAGGCTGATGTGTTTCTCATTATCCCATCAGTAGATGATGTTGGAAAGTACCCTAAATGATAGCTTTCTTAAAAAATCATCTCTCTCTTTGCTTAATCTATTTATTGCATAGGATAATAATGTGCAATGTAATTTTCATAAGTGAACTTCCAGTAACTTTAAGATTATGAATTAGATTCTCCAGAAATTTAGTAGTGATAGGTCTGGGAGAGAGAACTGGCCTGGGGAGGAAATATGTGCTGAACTTTAGCATAAGCCTTTTAGGTTAAAGAAGTTCCTTTCAACTCCTTTGTACTTACCTTTTTTTTTTTTTTGCAACTTTATTATTTTATTTGACTAATTGTAGAAAAATGTGAAGATACAGAAAGATTCAAAGAAAGTTAAAATTATCTAGTATCCCTCTCCTAAGTACAATAACAAAAGATTATTTATATTTCCTTTTTACCTTATATAGTATTTTAAAGCAAATCTAGGGGCTGGGATTGTAGCTCACTGGTAGAGCACTTGCCTAGCACATGTGAAGCACTGGGTTCAATCCTTGGCACCACGTAAAAATAAATAAATAAAATAAAGGTGTTATGTCCATCTACAACCAAAAAAAAATTTCAAAAATAAAACAAATCCAGTGCAGTAAAATGCTTCCTTTTTTCCTTTTCATAATATACATTGACCATTTCTTGAGAACATTAAACATTTCATGAAAACATGATCTTCAGTTGATTGCTTTACAATCTAATTATAACTAAACCATAATTGACCTTGAATTGTTGGAAATCCAGATTGTTCTGAATACTTGCTACCATAACAGTAATGATTAAACATCTCTTTTCATACATAGTTTTTTGTATGTATCTCCAACAATTTTTTTAAAAGAGAAAATCCTAGGAGTACCCAACAAAGTGCATGAGTACTTTTAAGCCTTCTGATGCATTTTTACCAAACTGCCATCCACAAAAATTGTACCAATTTACAATAAATAGCCAGAGTCCCATTTCTTCCCCGTATTCCATGGCAATGTAGGAAAGTGAATATTACCTTGGAAACTTTATTGTTGCAAATTTAACAGGGGAAGTGAGGTGTTTCCCCCCAAAATGTAAGCCTTCCACCATGTTTACTGTCCATTTGCTTTTCCTGTGTCCTCTGAAGCAGTCTGTCTTTAAGGTGGAGTCTCCAGTACCTTCCATGTTTTTCCACATGCTCTTCTTTTGCAGGCAAGGACAGGAAAGCTGCATGTCTTTCCCAAGTTTGTGTTTGTTTTTTTTTTTTTTTTGTTTCCCCCTCAAGTTATGCAAAATACCCAGAATGACTGGAAAGTCTTCTTTTCTTTTGGGCAGTCACATTATTTTAGTGTCTTGGTAATAAAACAGAAAACTGGGCGATATTCTTCAGGTTATGGGGGGTTTCTGACCATTCCGTGGATCCTCTTTGAGATACAGTGGTGAGGAGTAAGCTTTGGCTTTATTGGAATTTTCTTTCAGGGTCTTTAAAACCCAGTTCACTGAAACTGCTTCCTCATGCTCCTTCTAGCAATCATAATCTGTTGCCATGGTGATGGCTACATAGCAAATTCCAGTCTCCTTAGCAAGAATCAAGGAACTATGGTCATATGGATAATATCTGCCCCCTGGTGCAGAACATGAAGCTTTCTAGGAGCTAAACTGGGTTCCCTCCTTGGTGACTATTGTCCCCTTTGAGTGGCACCAGAGTCCTAGCTTCTTAGCAGTCTCTATGAGGACCTCTCTTGTTTTGAGGCAGAATGGCTCGGCCAGTGGAATATGGCATACTTCTCTGGCACAGGAAGGACATCCATCACAGAGGGTCTGGGGCCTCATGGTGGTGCTGTCGATGAACTGATCAATTAGGACAACCAGGCTGAATTTCCTCCCTCAAGGAGCCACAGGCTGTCATCACTATGACATGCATACAGCCCTTCTCCTTCAGAGCCCAGATGTTCACCCACAGTTGACTTCTGAAGGCATGATGGTGTGCTGCCTTCTGTGTCTTACAAGGAGGATGCAATCAACTTTTTTTTGAAATTTTTTTTAGAGTTGATAGACCTTTATTTTACTCATTTATTTATCTGTGGTGCCGAGGATCAAACCCAGTGCCTCACACATGCTAGGCAAGCGCTCCACCACTGAGCCCCAACCTCAGCCCCAACAATCAACATTTTTTATCTTCCCCCAAATTAAGGCATCAGATGGCTTGCCAAATGGAGTATCTACATATTTTTCAGTTCTTCCTTCTAAAATTTCTCTATCATACAGGCCTGTTCCACAATTATTCGAATCTTCACTGCAGTGTCAGCGGCACCCGAGGCCCTGTCTGCGCTGCTCGCCAGGCCCAGAAGTGGCAGCAGGGCCCAACACACAGCGCGGGCTGTACTGATCTTTTATTTTCTTCTACCTCAACATGACCCACAGAAACTGGTGGAGACCCCACAGTTGAGAGCACTGTACCCAGAGGTGACAGAAAACCTGCCCACTGAAAGGAGTTGCATCCCAATTTCTCACAGCACCCAAGAAATCCCTTCCAATCCCAGGAACGCGTGATGAAACCAATGGATCTTTAACAGAGTTTCTCCTGCATCAAAACAGAGGTCTGGGCACTTTGGCAGGATTTCCAGCCAGTGCCCATTCTGGGATGCCCAGCTGCACTTGTGACAAGGCTGTTTCAATCTGCCCTTTCAGTTCAAAGCCAGCTTCAGCAACTTGGCAAGGCCCTAAGCAACTTAGCCAGACCTCGTCCCTAAATAAAACAGAAAAAGGATTGGGGGATGTGGCTCAGTGGTTAAGCGCCCCTTGGTTCAATTCCTGGTATGAGAGGAGAGGAGAGGAGGGGAGGGGAGGGGAGGGGAGGGGAGAGAAAAGAAAAGAAAAGAAAAAAGGGAGGGAGGGAGGGAGGAAGGAAGGAAGAAAGAGAGAAAGAAAAAGAAAGAAAATCTGCCTTTCCAGGACACAGGAGGGGGCCAACATTACCCACACAGAACCTCTTTCAGGGCTTCTGGAACCTGCTTGACCTTCCACATCTGCAATGACAACACTGCACAGACCACGTTCAACTGCACTCACCCAGCTGGAGCCCTTCTCCTCACCACTCCATATTCCCAGTGCATGGCATTCTTCATCTTCTCTCTTGTTTTTGTGGGGAGGGGAACTGGGGATTGAACCAGGTGTACTGTATCACTGAGTCATATCCTCAGTTCGTTTTATTTTTTTTATTTTGAGAGAGAGTCTGACTAAATTGCTGAGACTCGCCTTGAACTTGCCAACCTCTGGCCTCAGCCTCCCAAGTTGTTGGTATTACAGTGGGATTTTTTTTTTTTTTTTTTTGGCGGTGCTAGGGATTAAACCCAGGGCCTTGTGCATGCAAGGCAAGCACTCTACCAACTGAGCTATACCCCCAGCCCTACAGTGGGATTTTTTTAAAAACTTTTTTTATAGCTTTATTTATTTATTTTTATGTGGTGCTGAGGATCGAACCCAGTGCCTCAGACATGCCAGGAAAGCACTCTACCACTGAGACACAACCCCAGCCCTATAGTGGGATTATGGGTGTGCACCACCACACCTGGTTCCATCTTAGTACCCAGAATAAAGATGTTGAAATTATGCCACTGGATCTAGACCTTTTTTTCTTTCCTTTTTCTCTTTGTGGTGGTTAAAACCCTAATCTAACAGAACCTAGTATGAGATTAAGAACTGCCACTTAGTAGACCATGTTGCAGGGCCAGGTGCCTAGGACACATCCACACCAAGCTGTACTTAAGGAAGCCATCAAGAGACTGCCATTAACTTTTCTAGGCTTCTTCCCCTTGACTTTTAAAATTGAGGCATAACACATAGACAGAAAGGTTCATAAGGTACACTAAATATACAACTTGATTTTTAAAAAAATTTTGTTTTAGTGGTAGGTAGACACAATACCTTTGTTTTATTTTTATGTGGTGCTGAGGATTGAACCCAGGGCCTCATGCATGCCAGGTGAGCACTCTACCACTGAGCCACAACCCCAGCCCCACAACTTGATCTTTTACAAATGGGTACATTGTGGTGACCACTACCCAGATCAAGATGTAGATCATTTCTTAACACTCCATAAATTTTACTCATGCCCCTTCCTACTCTACACCCCCACCAACACACTACCTAGAGTCTGCGATCTATCATAATTGATTGGTTTTTGCCAGGCACAGTAGAAGATGCCTGTAATCCCAGCTACTGTGGAGGCTGAGGCAGGAGGATTGCAAGTTCAAGGTCAGAGTGGGCAATTTAGTGAGACCCTGTCTCAAAAAGTGCAGAGGCCATAGCTCAGTGCTTACCTAGCATGTGCAAGATCTTGGGTTCCATCTCCAGTGCTGCAAAAAAGAACAGTAGAAAGGAAAAAAGGAAGAAAGAAGAGAAAGGAAAGAAAAAGATTATATGGATGAATAAAGGAAGAGGTAGATGGAAATCAGATGCTCAGTCTCACCACAAATTGTGGTTGTTCTTATCACTACAACTGATTTCTGCTAGTTTAGAGGTCTTAGCACTTTTTAAAAAAGTATTTGTTTTAGTTGTATATAGACACAATACCTTTATTTTTTAAAATATTCTTTAGTTATCAATGGATCTTTCTAATTTTTTTTTTCTTTCTAATTTTTATTTATTTATTTTGCAGTGCTAGGGACTGAACCCAGGGCCTTATGTGTGCAAGGCAAGCACTCTACCAACTGAGTTATATCTCCAGCCCCTATATTTATTTATTTATTTATATGTGGTTCTGAGTATCAAACCCAGGGCCTCACACATGCCAGGCAAGCGCTCTATCATTGAGCTACAACTCCAGTCCCTCTTAGGGCTTTTTGATAAATTGAAATCTCCGTCTCATTTTGCTGTGGGTTTGGATATGGTTTGAGTAGCCCCCTAGGGGTTCCTCTGTTGGAAGTCCTCAGTGTGGCGATGGTGGGAGGTGGTGGAAATCTTTAAGAGGTGGGGCTTCGTGTAAAGTAATCAGGTCATTGGGACACTGCCCTCAGAAGCGATCAACGTAATTTTCATGGGACTCTTGTTAGTTCCCTCGAGAGTGGGTTGATGTAAGAGACAGGTCCTTCCCCACTCTCTGGCTTCCTATTTCGCCATGTGATCTCTCCCTCTTGCTTCTGACGTGATACCACTATGTCATGACATAGCTATAGTAGGCCTCACTAGAGCCAGGCAGAAGCTGGTGCCATGCTCTTAAATCTCTAAAACTGAGCTACATAAGCCTCTTTTCTTCATGAAGTACCCAGCTGTTGTGGTTCAGGTATGCAGTGTCCCCCTGGCCAAAACTCACATGGTGAGACAATGCAAGAATTTTCAGGGATAATTAGATTATGAGAGGTATAATATAATCAGCGGATTAATCCACTGAAATGATTAGCTGGGTGGTAACTGTAGGTTGGGTGTGGCTGGAGGAAGTAGGTCACTGGAGATGTGCTTTTGGAGTTTATATTTTGTCCCTGGTGAGTACAGCTGTCTGCTTCCTGGTTACCATGTCCTGAACAGCTTCCCTCTGCCTTGCCCTCCACGGTGGTGTTAACCCAGAGCTGTGGCATTGATGGAAATTGACAAAACTGTGAGTGAAAATAAACTTTTTTTTTCCCCTCTAAGTATTTTTGTCACGTCTTTTGGTCACAGCAATGAAAAAGCTGACTTACACACCAATCTTGGGTATTTTGTTATAGTAATGGAAAGTCAACTAAATACCCAAAAGAATTACAGAATGCCAGACTAAGACCTTTTGAATTCATTGTGCTTTAATTAATCCCAGCATTGTAATCTGCTTAGAGTTATTTCAGTCTGCAAAGACTGATCATCTCACTCAACAACAAGGAGGCAATCGAAGGGAATTTGCTAAAACAGTTTTTTTTTTGAGCTTAACTTTATTTTATTCAAACAACTTGTTCTAAGCATCTGTAAAACATTCATCAATCCATTACTATTTTACTTTTATTTAAATTCAAGTGGTAGAAGTAACAAAAAGTGTGTAGTGGGGCTGATTCCCACCCGGCAGTGCCTCAGTGCAGGGACCACCCACCTCACACAACACTCCTCTGCGCCAGGCATGTTGGTTTCACTTCTCTTAGGTGATACTGTTTGAAAAGTTACACCGTCAAAGAATCGGCTCTTACCAGCGGAGATAATCTTTCCAAAACCAAAATGCAGTACCTAGATCTTAAGCCGACAGGTCTGGGAAGGCTGGTTCCATGCTCTGCCACTTCACTCACAGGGGGAGTTCCAACTCTGAGGAGCACCAGAGACCACACCGCTACTCTCACCTTCATCCACAGCAATCTCATGCCCAACTCTACACACTGAATCTTCTTTGGCAATTTTATCAAGGCTGTAGGAGAACTATAAAGGTTTGGGTTAACTCAGTACTTCAATATTTCATTGCAATTACTTAAATGTAATTTCTAATAGATGGGAGGACAGGAAGGCCTTCAAGCGTGCCTAATATAATGGCAAGGGGGGAAATCCTGCTAAATAATCACTAAAAGCTTTTCAGTTATGTACACATAACTAATTCAGCTAAACCATTGAAAACATTAAAATGTTAGCTCCAATTCCCCATCAGATCTTCCACAATAAAAGACAAAATAAAATGAGTGAAGTAGAGCTGGGGATGCAGCTCAGTGGTGGAGGCTTGCCTGTCATGCAGGAGGCCTTGGTTCCATCCCCAGCACTGCAGAAAAACAAAACAAAACAAAAAAATGAAGAAACTAACACCTGGGCATTTGTCAGTTTTTTTTGGAAAGCTATAAACTCAAAATGGCCTACAATTAGCCAGAACTTTATATGAATTCTCACTATAATACCTCAAAATTTGTAATTTAAAAATGTTGATAGGTTATTAATTTTTAATTCTTGTTCCATGGATTAAGTCAGTTTTAGAGGTGTGGCACAACACTGCCAAGAAATTGACAGGGAAGTTCAGGTCCAGAAGTTAAACTAAGAAATCTTTTCTATCTATAACAAAACCACCAACTTAAATAGCTTCCACTAAAAATTATCACTGCGAAATTCACATCAAGTAAATTAAAAGAGGTACAGCAAAAAAAGCAATACAAAGTGTGTTCACATAGCACAGTAAAGGGTTAAGGTGAACCAGCAGAGGCCTCAAACAGGCACACATGCAGACGCTTATACGCACACTTCTGCGAATAAAAAGTGATTCGTTTGATAACTGTATGTACAGTTTGCATACAGCTTAGAAGACGTTCTAACTAAACGCCACAACAAAGTCAAATGAAATGCTAGGTGACAGTCTTACGAACTGGTCTCTCCCGGATGACAGCCAAGGATGCTCTCTAGGAAACGCTCTCTTCCTGATCAGGCATTTCTGTCTCAACCCAGCACACATCTGCCAGGACCTGCTTTGGGATCTGGGAGCCGCGGCCTCTGAGGGCGTAACAAGTGTTCTCCACTTTGGCCAGACTCTGTTTCAGGGTGGACAGCTTCTTAGAGACCTCGTAAGGCCCAGTGTTGCCAATGAGGAGAACCCGTGTAAACCTGGCGCAAAAACTGGCTCACTTCAAAGGGGATGTCGATGTCCCCATTCCCCACACTGTTAATACCCATCCGCATCAATTCTCCAGTTAAATCAGCCACTCCCAGAAGGTAATCCACAGGTGTGACTTTCAGTTTCCAAGTGACAAGCTGCTCATCTTGTGCATCAGAGGAGGGCGTCTTGTTTTCTTTCCCACTGTCTTCTGGGGTGAATACCAGCTGTTTATTAATTTCATCCATTCTGATTAAGGACCGTGTTTTGATGAAGTGTTGAAAAGAGTCAGCTTCCACGTCCTC
This sequence comes from Glaucomys volans, assembly GCA_020662805.1. Taxonomy (NCBI): domain Eukaryota; kingdom Metazoa; phylum Chordata; class Mammalia; order Rodentia; family Sciuridae; genus Glaucomys; species Glaucomys volans. The sequence continues at coordinate 361,639 of JAJEJO010050900.1, read as the reverse complement.
TTGCAGTCCTGTGGTGATGGTTCGATGGACACTGATGCTTGTCTTCTCCTGACAGCTCCTGAGCAACCTGTGATGTTTTCTGTCTGACACTCTCCAATTTAACTTCGGATTCAGTCAGTGTTTCTTCCATATCAGGAGCACTCGTGATCCTATGGAGGAGAAAGATGGTCCTCTTACTCTCCACGGTTATGTCCCTGCTGAGCTTCACCAGCCTCTCATCCCTGTCGTGCCGCGCGTGCAGCTCCCGCTCAAGCAACTTGAAGGCCACGGACGAAGATGAGCTCACGTCCTTGCCTTCTCCCCTCTTCCTGAAGCCTCAGGGCCTTCTTTGCCGCTCCTGTCTGAACACCTTTGCTGGCTTTGCTGGGACGTGCGGAGACTGGGCCGCGGAGCGCAGCACCGCACGCCAGCGTAGCATTGGACAAGACCGGACAAGGGCCTGTGAGGCAACCACGATACGTGAGGGCCACGCGCTCCTGCAGCGCGCTCGAGGCCGAAACCAATGGTTTAAGTATTTCCCCAACTGCCAGCCTGCCATAGGAATAAGGAGACAGCTGACTCTCACATAAAATATCTGAAAATGAAGGAAAATCTGCTTCCTTATTCTTGAGGGAAGTTGGAAGTTGGGACTTTGCTCAAATGTTTTCTTTGATTCTTGAGTGGAATCTGTCTACCACCACATCCTTACTGTTTCAAGGAACCCTAAGTAGGAATCAAAGAGATTCATAAAACCCAAACTATTCAGGATACAATAAAAGACTTGTTTCAAGGACCAGGACAAAATTCTCAAAGCACATGATGAAGTATAATCAACAGACACCAGAAAAGATATGTCAAATATATTTGAATTATTTGACAATGATTTTTTTTTCAGTGCGGGGGATGAAACCCAGGGCCTTCTGCATGCTAGCTTAGATATACCACTAAGCTACATCTCCAACCCCCATGGATTTTAAACTATCACAAAAATATTTCTCTAAGTGGTAACAAGCATTTTTGAAATAAATGAAAAAAGTAAACAAACAGAAGCTACAAAAAGAAGATCCAGATGAAATTTTAGAGCCAAAAACTACAATAAACAAAATTTAAAACTCACCAGAAAGGGGCTGCAGCTCTAGTTCAGTGTAGAGCGCTTGCCTCACATGTGGGAGACACTGGTTTCAATTCTCAGCACCACAAAAATAAATAAATATATTGTGTCCATCTACAACTAAAAAAAATTTTTTTTAAAACTCACTAGAAAGAAGTGGGGCACAGTGGGATGCACCTGTAGTCCCACCTACAGCCTGATTAGCTTGGTTTGGGAGGAAGGAGTCACCACACTTGGAGTTTTATTCAGAAGCATGTTTGCACCCTGCAGTTCTTCCACTAGCATGACTATAGATCAAAAGTGCCAGGAAGCCCAAATAATTTTTTTTTGGGGGGGGGTACTGGGGATTGAACCCAGGGGCACTCCACCACTGAGCCACATTCCCAGCCCTATTTTGTATTTTATTTAGAGTCAGGGTCTCACTGAGTTGCTTAGGGCCTCACTAAGTTGCTGAGGCTGGCTTTGAACTCGCGATCCTCCTGCCTCAGCTTCCCAAGGGCTGGGATTACAGGCGTGCACCACTGCGCCCGGTTTCAAAATAATTTTGAGCACCCTGAGATGCATCCATGAAGGCAGTCACAGAACAAGGGCACAACTGTCCAATGAAGAAAAAAAATCTAATCACCTGCAAGAACATGGTAGGTGCCTGCTGCTCTTCCTGGCTTGTCATTTCCAGCACTGAACAGAAAACAGGAAGCACCTGCAGCTGGACAAAGTGTAACAGCCAGAAGATACAGGCAAAACTGCAGAACATCTGCAATGAAGTTCTGGAATCATTGAATTTCCTTGCATGTCACACATGGGCGAGGGAAAGGATTCCTATAGGAGGGATGGGCTGGCTGTGAAATAAAAAGTTATGAAGTTTATCAGAAACAATGACAGAAGACAGAATTATCTTAGAGGCAGGGGCATGATTTCACTGAGCTGTCCTTAAGGGTCTGGCTTTAACAAAGCAAGGAGCCTGTACTTGGTTTATTTATAGTACAGATCAAAAGGGACCAATAGGAGCTTCTTCCTTGAAAAACAGGATGGGGGGGGGTTAAGCAAGCCATTTGGCTCTAGACAGTCATTCCCACATCCATGGCTTTGCATTTGAACTTCAGTGGTAAACCAATGCAGGATAACCACATAACCACAGTTCTGGAGCCCAGCTCCTCCTAATAGCTCAACCAAGCTCGGTTTGCATACAAGCCATGGGTGGCTTCCTGCAATTGGACAAATATTTTATTCCTAATATCATACAACCGGAAAGTAAGGTGTTCTGCTTGTAAAAGAGACAACAAACCATTGTGTGGAGCATACTGTGGTTTACCAGGAAGCATTTGAAATTAGTAAGAAAGGAATGCAACCAAGATGCCCAATTAGACTTGGATTGGCACTTAATTTCTTAGCTTCTGACTTTGAGAGTCTAAACTCTCTAAAGTTTAGTTGTAGATGAACACAATACTTTTATTTATTTTTATGTGGTGCTGAGGAACAAATCCAGTGCCTCATACATGCTAGGCAAGCACTGAGCCACAACTCCAGCCTCTGAGTGTAAATTCTTAAAAATACCTGCAACCGAACAAATACCTAGTGACTGCAGAACTGGATACACTTTTTGAAGAGTTTTACAAAAATAGTGCCCCAATCATGCAGTTACTTAGGACACAATACCTTTATTTTATTCATTTATATGTGGTGCTGAGGATTGAACCCCGTGCCTCACACATGCTGGACAAGCACTCTACCACTAAGCTACAACCCCAGCCCTCAAACTACTATTTTGACTCTATTTTCTTTATGGATATCTGAGATCTCCATCAGGGAGATTAAGAGGATGTTAGTGAGGGAGAGACCCACATCTATGTGCTTCATGATCTGTTCAGTGTTGCTCTGCACCACCCACATATACTCCTTTGTGCACGCCTGTAATCCCAGCACTTGGGAGGCTGAGGCAGGAGGATCGCAAGTTCAAAGCCAGCCTCAGCAACTTAGCGAGACCCTAAGCAACTCAGTGAGACCCTGTCTCTAAATTAAGTACAAAATAGGGCTGGGGATGTGGCTCAGTGGTGGAGGGCCCCTGGGTTCAATCCCCAGTACCAAAAAAAAAAAAAAACCCAAAATCATATGTGACCCAATCCTTTCATTCCCCCACTCACTTTTTGAATCCTAGCATTTTCTGCAGTTATCCTGTGCCTGCCCCAACATCATACGTGCATGTTTCAAGGGAAGATAGCATATCTCTTCAGGTCATGAGACTTCAGATAGAGAGGAAACATACTTAAGAAACTATATCCCAGGAACTGAATCCAAGGAGACTTATTCACATCTAGACCTGATTCAGGTAAGATCTTGGGCTTCAGATCAATGCTGTAATGGGATGAGACTTTGGAAGTCCTGGGGAAGTGCAGGAGTATGGTTTTCATGTGGTTAGATGAGATTGTTATGCCTAGGGCAAAAAGGGCAGATGGTAGTTTACAAAGGTGGATACAACAGTGTTTCCTACCCTACATGGTCCTCTATAGTATGTTCTTACCACTTTCCCATCAAGAGGTGGAATCAAATTCCCATTCCTTTGAATTTGGGGTGGCTTTAAGTCTCACTGGTAAGAAAGTGCAAAGGGAGCCATGCTGCTATACTCCCGAGGCCAGGTCAGAAAGAGCATGTAGCTTCTACCCGGTTCTCTTAGAACACTCTCTCTCAGGATGTTCCTCTTGGAATGAATCATCATGCTGTGAGAAACTCAAGACACACATAGGTGCTCCTTTTGACAGTTCTACCACAGATTGGTCTTCAAGACATCCAAGTCCACACTTGAGACAGGAAAGGGAAGGAATCATTCCAGCCCTGGCTGGACTTACTCTAATCACCCCAACAGAGACTGTAAATATCATCGAGCAAAGAAAACCCATTCCTACTGTGTATTTCTGAATTTTTGAGCCACAGAATCTACAAGCATAATAAAATGGTCAACTGCCTTATGGTACTCAATTTGGGGTGGTATGTTATGCAACAATAAGCAGAATACTTAAGTCTTTCTGAAAATTAAAACAAATAGTGATAACATGGCTTTTCAAAGAGGAATTGATGAAATGGGTTGGATGGGATACAAATTGATGCAAAATATCTCCAAATATACTTTGCTTTATGAGTTTAACTTTAAAGCCATAAAGTATTCCACATTTTAAAAACATTAAATTGGATATAAAAACAGCAGTCCTTAAACAATGAAAATAAACAATGAATCTGTGTATCAAGTTAGCTAGAAATATTTTAGTTGTAGATGGACACAATACCTTTATGTTATTCATTTATATCTGGTGCTGAGGATTGACCCCAGTGCCTCACATATGCTAGGCAAGCACTCTACCACTGAGCTACAACCCTAGCCCTCAAACTACTATTTTGACTCTGTTTTCTTAGTGAATATTTTCAAGGACAGATAGTGATGTAAAGCTTTAATTTCACTCAGTATTTGTTATTAGTATTGGCATTGGTATTAAGTTGCTGCAGTTATTTTGTGCCTCTTATAGAACAAAGCAGTGATTGCATTGTTGAAAATCAAGTTTTTTCAGTGTAAAAGAAAAAGTTTAAAAATCGTGATATTAATCTGTTGGAAGTAATGTAAAACTCATGGTTTTTCTTTCTGTAATTTAAAAAAATCTAAACTGTTACACAAACATGTATAAATAGATGTACAGCTTGATGAACTTTCACAAACTGAATGTCAGTTAAATCAGCATCCAACTCAAGTGACAAAACATTGCTAACATGCTCAGAAACCCCATGCTGTTTCCCTCACTAGTACTCCTATACCACACACCACCTCCCAATCACTGTCCTGGCTACATAGAATTTTTGTATTTTATATAAATGGAACCATACAGCATTTTGTGTGTGTGTGTGTGTGTGTGTGTGTGTGTGTGGTGCTGGGGGATCGAACCCAGGGTCTGTGCATGCGAGGCAAGCACTTTACCAATTGAGCCATATCCCCAGCCCATGCTCTTTTTTTTAAAAAAAAATATTTAGTTGTTGATGGACCTTTATTTATTTACATGTGGTGCTGAGAATTGAACCCAGTGCCTCACATGCTAGGCAAGCGCTCTACTGCTGAGCTACAACTCCAGCCCCCAGCATGCTCTCTTTTTTGCCTATCTTCCTTTGCCCAAAATTATGCTTTTGAGATTGATCAGGATTGTTACAGTCAGGTTGTTTGTTCTCATTGCAGCATTGGGGTGACTTAAGACTTTCAATTCTGCACAAAAGCATCAGTCCCATATTCAGAAATAGATGATAATAAGACAGGTTGCTACTCACAAGGAAACATACCTTGCATCACCCACTAACATAGCTAACCACTTGGCATAAAGTCTAAAATTTCCTGTCTTCCCAGTCACCTGTTTTGTTTTAGCAATATCTGCTAAAGTGGTTCATATTCTAAAGAAACGTTCAATAGACATTGAGATTAAAAATGGACATGGTAAAGTATACTTGAGATAACTAAGTTAAATAAAGTCAAATGAATTATCCCTGCTTCACTCTGGATAAATTTATAGCTTTATTTCTAAAAAATGGATTGATTTTAATGTGCAATACATACCATCAAGTCCATTTCCTGGAAAATGCCTTCAAATATCATTTCATATTCCATTTGAGAAATGTTGGATTGTCATATCTTGAAGACCTCAGAAGACAAATAAGCTAGATGGGAGTAAAACCACTTAAATTTTGTTCTGTTATATTTGAAGAGAAGTTTAGACATCAATTATGTAATAATGCAATACACTGAAGTCTGAGAGACCTTGCCACTTTGGGCTGGGGTTGTGGCTCAGTGGTAGAGCGCTTGCCTAGCATGTGTGAGACACTGGGTTCTATTCTCAGCACCACATAATAAATAAATAAATAAATAAATAAATAAATAAATAAATAAAGTAAAGGTATTTAAATAAACCCAGTCCTCGTTATTTTGACAAAGGAATTAAAAGCGTTGGGTTATAATTTTGCAAACATAGAATTCATTCTATCCTTAAATATATAGAGAGCTAGAAAAGCCCCACAAGAATTAAGATATTGGGGCAGGATCTTCTTATACTGTATCTATGTCATTCTCAAGGTAGAATGCCTACAGTGTGTAATTAAGGTAGGATGGATTAGGCCCAAGATACTCCACACGTGATTTACTCTATTAAATAAACCATTTACTCTATTAAATAAACCACTGATTATGACTTACTAGATATATCTTCCTAAGGAAAGTCTATATTATGTTTTTGTGTCCTCCCCTCATCTAGTTTTATAATCAGTTTTAGGTTAATCTCATTGAATAACATGGTAGAAACAATGTAGTATATTTTTTTCCTCATAAAAAATCAGATTCTAAATGTAGTTTTTAGAAGGAATTTCTTTTTTTAACAAAATTCAAATGTTTAATTTTTTCAAAGCTTAGTGAAAATAAATTCCATTTAGACCACATTTAATATTTGTATATCATCTCCATACAACTATAACAGTACTTTCGAAAGACATTTTGTAAAGGATATTATTTTCACAATTAAAATGTGTTTCAAAAATAGGGCAACATTAAAGAACATGAGTCTGAAATATATCTCATAATGCTGAGAGGTATATTGTTCTTTATCAAATTAACTGTGCTTGTATTCAAAATAACATGGCTTTTAACTAATGACAATTATTTCTTGTCCATTACAGTGATTTCTTGGATCCAAAAGAAAATAAGTGTATTTCTTTCTTTGAAAACATCACTTGCTGACTGTCCTCTCACTGCCATACAACGATCGGCCTTCTCAATCCAGTGGATTTCATTGGAAGCTTGCATTATCTGTGCCACTTTCTCCAACAAGTTCTTCTCATGCATTTCATCTGCTGAGACTGACACAGTACAGGATCCTTTACACGAAACAGATCCTCATCTCTGAGTTTATGCTGTTGTTTTGGATGGTGCAGTGGATAAGAAACACAAATGAGACCTCCAACAAAACCATCAGCATCATCTGGCTCAACATGACTCATTACAGAAGCACTGCTCTTGAGCCCACTGAACCACCTCCAAGGAAAACACCTGCAAATGTTATACTCCCCAACATGTTATACTCCTCAAATACCAGCAGGAGGGAGAGCTGACCCCTCCCTAACCTCTTCCTCTCCCTGCAGGAGGGAGAGCTGACCCCTCCCTAACCTCTTCCTCTCCCTGCAGGAGAAACTGCCCCGCCCTCTTTTCCTACCCCTCCCAATAACTGCCAAACTGGTCTGAGATAGCCCCGCCCCCTTCCTCCTCTCCCTATAAATACTGGCAGCAAAGTAACAGTGGCGTGATTCCCCTGCACACGGCTTTTAGGTGTGGGAGGTCCGTTGCCGGCCAGCTATAATAAAGGCTTCTTTTGGCTTTACATGAACAGCTTTATCTTGTTTTCGTCGGATGTAACACAAGTTTTTATTCTCCTGAGGTCTTTAGGTAATTCAAAACTGCTTTATATACCTTGATTCTAGTAAAATATTAAGGTCTTTACAGGGACATCTCAGGGGGGGAAAAAAAAAAGGCCATGGGATGCAAGATGGGATATCAGTGACATCAAATGAGGAAGATTCATATTTCTTGATGCTTCTCCACGTCTAGGAATTATTCCGTATGTTAAGCTCTTGCTAGGTACCAAACAGCATCCAGTAATTTATTTCCAAAAGGTATTTTTAACTTAATTGCTGTATGACTCATTTTCACTGCTGAATAACTTGAAGCGCATTACATCTGAGAAGCACAGGACCTCTCCCCTGGAGATGGCAAACGCGGTGGTCGGCTCCCAACCGCCCTCACTTCTCTCAGAGCGCGAGCTAGCACCGCCCGAGGCCCGCAGAGGCTCACCTGGAGGGAGACCTCTTAACGGTCTTAATTTTTCCTTTGTTTATTGGTTCACTTAGGTTTTCTTCAGCATCTTGAGACAATTTTTAAATATCAAATTTTTTATATTTAAAAACACATGTACTCAGGACACAAGTTTTGTATATTTTTGTAGAAAAACCCTTTTTATATTTTTAGTTGTAGGTAGACACCTTTATTTATTTTTATGTGGTGCTGAGGATCAAATCCAGTGCTTCACACCTGCTAGGCAAGCGCTCCACCACAGAGCTACAACCCCAGCCCCAGAACCACTTTTTTTTGGTACTGTGGATTGAACCCAGTGGTGCTTAACCACTGAACCATGTTACTACCCCTTCGTCTTTTTATTTTGAGACAGATCTCCTAAAGTTGCTTAGGGCCTGGCTGAACTGCTGAGGCTGGCTTCGAACTTGCAATCCTCTTCCCACAGCCTCCTGAGTTGCTGGGATTACCGGCCTGTGCACATTCAGCAAGAACAAGTTATAATTTAAAAAATCCACAGTTGTCATTTTCCCATTCATATAGCTTTAATTTTGTCATTTTTCTTATTTGCCTTTTTGATGAATACTACCAAGTTCTTGATGTATTGATGCCCTTTTAAAAGAAAACACCGTCGGCTAAAATCTGTTTTTATTTTTTATACCAGTGCTGACAATAGACATGTGCAAACCACATAATTTAAAATTTTCCAATAGCCACATTAAAAAGCAACAAGTAGTGAAATTAATCTGAATGTATTTTTAAAATGCATTATACTATATCATTGAAATGTAGCATGTATTGAGCCATATATCTTATTATTTAAATAAGAAAAATTGAGATACTTAACATACTTTTTTAGAACTTGATTTTCAAAATCTTGTTTTTATATTTAACACCATTTTAATTTGGACTGGCCACATTTCAAGTGTTCAATATGTCAATTTCAAGTGATTGACATGTTATTAGTTACTACAACATTTGTGCAGGTCAAGTTCACATTTCTATCTTTAGTCACTGCTTTTTTGTAAAAAAAATTTTGTTTTAGTTGTAGGTGGACACGATACCTCCATTTCATTTCTATGTGGTGCTGAGGATCGAACTCAGGGCCCCATGCACGCGAGGCAAGCACTCTACCACTGAGCCACAACCCCAGCCCACTGCTTTTCATTACTTATTTTTTAAACATATGAAATGCCTACTATGTGACAGATATACATACAGAGACAGGATATGAACGAGCACAATCTGGACCCTCTGTCATAATTTTCTCAATACATTATAGTGTATTTAATATCCCAATGTGCAGACCTTTGGCAACATCCACAAATTTTAATATTTAGCCATTTAAAAGTTATCTTTTTCAAACTGGCTAAATTTCATCAGTTTTCTTTAGAAGAAAATTACTGAAATTTTCAAATACATAAAAACTCATAAGAGAATTTCCAAAACAAAACAAGTAAAAACCATGTACCCAACATCTAGTTGGCCATCTTTTTACCAAACTTATGTTATCCCCCTTTTTTTTTTTAATTTGGGACTGGGGATTGATTGAACCCAGGGGTGCTTAACCACTGCACCACATCCCCAGACCTTCTTTTTTTTTTTTTTTTTTTTTTTTTTTTTTTTTGAGACAGGGTCTTGCTAAGTTGCTGAGGCTGGCCTCAAACTTGTGATCCTCCTGCCTCAGCCTCCCAAGTTGCTGGCATTACCAGTGTGCTACCATGCCTGGTTCTCACTTCTTTTGCATGAACATTTAAAGAACATTCCAGATATGATAGCATCTTGTGTAGATAAATTTCAGAATTTATCCCTAATGAATAGACTTTTTTATATAACCAAAACGCTATTCTTCATACCCAATAAAAAGTTTCTTAACATTATCTACTATTAGGAATATTCCCATTTTCCCAATTGTTGTGAAAAAAAAGTCATGATCTGAAGAACCATTCTCTCATTGCATTTGATTGACATGGCTCTAGAGTTTTTTCAGTATCTTAGGAGTTCTAGCTCCTTTTTTCAATGTCATTTTATTGGTTGAGGAACTGGGTCACTACTCTTGTAGAATCACCCACATTTAGATTTGCTTCTTCTTGTGTCATGTACTTTTATTCTTCCATTCCCTACTTTCTCTAAACTTGGAGTTGGATATTCAGGCTTGAATTTAGGTTCAGTATTTTTGGTAAGATGTGTGTATTTTATTGCACCACATTAGGAGGCCCATATTTTCTTGTCGTACTTTTCTGATCAGTGGATTCAGATGTCAGCCTGATCTGTTCACTATATAGTTCAAGTCAACCTTTTACTTAATGGCCTTGACCTCTATGGAGAACTTGGTTCTTATTACATTATAAGCTACAACATGTTTTTTCTAATAGAACTTCCTAATTCTGTAACTCTTTCTGCATTCATTTACTGGAATTCCCTAACAAAGAACTTTACCTCATTAACTTCTGATTGTCCTGAAATACAGTTTATATAGGAAATTCAGGCTAAATGACTTTTCTTTCTTTTCATTTATCCGCTTTCAGAGTGAGATGGTACCCTGGCAACTTTCATGGGTACACCACACAGAAGAATAGGGATGATAAAAGAACAAAAACTTTTTTACACTTCTTTAACAAAATTCCTTTCTAGAGTCAATTTCCTATAGTTTAACATGGCTTGACTGGTGAAAAAAGGTTTCTACATAGTCATTAAATTAACAGATTGCTTCCTTTAAATACAAACTTTACACTGAGTTGTGAGCATGAAGCAAAAGGGATTCCCACATTTGAAAATTTCCCTCTAGAATTTATTTTCTAATGCTCCTTAAGACTACGTTCACATTTGAAGGATTCTTATAATTATTAAGTTACATTATGAATTCGCTGATGGTAAGTAAGGTGTGAATGTTGTCTGAAGGCCTTCTTACATTCCGAACATTTGTAGGGTCTCTCACCAGAATGAATTCTCTGGTGTTGAATAAGCGATGAATGGAGTCTAAAGGCCTTCCCACATTCCTTACAGTCATAGGGTTTCTCACCAGTGTGAATGCTCTGATGCTGAGTTAGTTGTGAGAGCAGTCTGAAAGTCTTCTCACACTCCTTACATTTATAGGGTTTCTCCCCAAAATGAATGCTCTGGTGTTGAGTAAGTTGTGAGAACAGCCTAAAGGCCTTCCCACATTCCTTACAGTCGTAAGGTTTCTCTCCAATATGAATACCTTGATGTGAAATAAGTTCTGAGTAACGACGAAAGAACTTCTGACACTCCTTGCATTCATAAGGCTTCTCACCTGTATGAATTCGCTGATGGAGAGTCAGGTGATAGCCGCGACTAAAGGTCTTCCCACACTCCTTGCAGTCATAGGGCTTCTCGCCAGTGTGAATCCTCTGGTGCAGAGTCAGCTGCTGCCGCACCCTGAAGGCCTTCCCACACTCCTTGCAGTCATAGGGCTTTTCGCCTGTATGGAGTTTGTGATGGATTCGAAGGCCGGTGCTGCACAGAAAAGCCTGCCCACACTCCTTACACTCGTAGCACTTCTCACCAACGTTAAGTCTCTGGTGTCGAGTAAGGTGTGCATACTGTCTGAAGGTCTTCCCGCATTCCTTACACTCATAGGGCTTCTCACCGGTGTGAATCCGCTGATGGAGAGTAAGCTGGCCCCGCACTCTGAAGGCCTTCCCACATTCCTTACATTCATAGGGCTTCTCCCCAATATGAATTCTCTGATGTACTCGAAGGTCTGAGCTACATGTAAAGATCTTCCCACACTTTTTACATTCGTAGAGTTTGTCAGATGTATGAATTCTCTGATGTCTACTCAGGTGGGCACATTGTCTAAAGGCCTTTCCACATTCTTTGCATTCATAGGGTTTCTCACCAGTATGGATTCTCTGATGGAAAGTAAGCTGTTGGCGTACTCTAAAAGCCTTCCCACATTCCCCACATGCATAAGGTTTCTCTCTACTATGACTTTTCTGATACAAAGCAAGAGATGTGAGTTTTCTATAAGTGGGTATTTTTTCAGGGGTGTTTTTTGTCACTTGCCTGAAATAGACTTTGTGAGGACCCTCTTGTTCCTCAAACTTTTTATATTCATACTCTTCTCCAAAAATGGAATAATCAAGGCCACGACTTTTAATTTTTTCCATTATTTCCCACTGAGATAAATTCATTTCACAAATATCCTTTTCTTGAAATAACTTTTTAGTGTCATATTTGGATTCCAAATCTGAAAGAAAACAAGATAAACACAATATTTTCCTATCCTTGATGAAATAAATAAGCATATAAAAACTTTATCATAAAAAACAAAAACACCACAGAAAATAAATCTCACTTGAAATAAATGGGCTAAATAAACTAAAATAATCATATAATTGGGAGAAAAAAAAGCTAAGAGTAATATGAAAATGATGAGTTAAGACCAGATTATTTAGATGAAATCTGAGAATCCCTAATTAATGTTTTTATTGATTTGTCCTCTTGAAGATAATAAAGTGTAAACACTTCACCCTGAATAGCCAGGCTTCAGCTCACCATCAGGCCTCCACCCCGTATCCCCTTTGCTGCCTCTCTTACTGTCACACTTACTTCTTTTCAGTTTCTAGAACATGTTACAATCTTCGTTTCTTACAGCTTTTCCATGGCTGTTGAGTCTCCTGGAAATTCCAACTTGGGTTTACAGGGCTGGATTCCTTTCAGTGGTCATATACCATCTTAAAATTCAGAAAACTATCCCCGCTGACTTCTATTTTATATTCTTCATTTTCTATCCTAGTCATTTGTTCCTTGCTTAACATTTTCTCAATTTTGTTTTTACTCATGAATATCCCTGCTGATTATTCTTGTTATTTTCTTACTTAAAACTTTCCCAAAGACAGAAATAAATATTCACTCACCACTGAGTAAAAGACTAATTAGTACATAGTAACTGCTAATTATTAAATTCTCTTAAGTATTTAACAATGAATATGCAGCCCTATCTCTAAATCTATGCCTTGATTAAACATTCTTTTTCCTTTGATTACTAAGGATTGAACCGAGGGCACTGCACATGCTAAGGAAGTGCTCTACCAGTAAGCTCCATCATGAGCCCTTCTAATTTTTATTTTTGGAGACAGGGTCTTGCTAAGCAGCCTGAACCGGCCTCGAATTCGGCAATTCTCCTGCCTCAGCCCCCTGAGTAGCTGGGATTACAGGAGTGTGCCACTGTACCTAATATTCTTTTTATTATTTCCTAGAGAGATGGGAAACAAGCACATTTAAGCTATTTTCATCAAATATATAAATGGAAAATGGCACTCACTCACCTAAGCTCCATCTTCTGTTCTCATCCCTCACAATCATCCAGGGTTCCTTCCCTTGTTCCAACAGGGTAATCACATCTGGCTTAGAAATGGGACATCCTGCTTGACAGAAGAGAATCGAACATATTACAGAAAGAATGTATTTGATCAAGTTTTCAGAACAAAAAAGGTTTTTGGGATTGAAAACCATTCAAAATATAATTAGTTCAGGAAGCCCAAGTCTGAATTGGGAAAACCCATGAAGCTTCATGGTGAAGGCAGTAGTTCTAGAAATGCTACTGGAGATGAGGCAGGTATTAAAGTTGAAAAAGCTGATGGATATGAACCACCAGTTCAAGAAGAATCTGTTTAAAATTCAGATTTTTTAATAGTGCAAATAAAAAATCCTATTTGTGAAAAAAAAAAAAAAAAAAAAAGGTTGGGGATGTAACTCAGTGGTAGAACACTTGCCTAGCATATATGAGGGCCTGGGTTCCATCCCCAGGACTGCAAAAAATAAATAAAATAAAATCCTTATATACCTGTTTATTTTTATTTATATATATATATATATATGTATATATATATATAATTACTTCAGGATCACAAAGAAAAATAAGAACTGAGGTAGGGACACAGTCTTATTTTAATTTAAACTCATATTAAGCTGTCTTTTGAGAGAAAATAATAATTGAGAACATTGGTTTTAAATCCTGCCTCTGACAGCTGGGTCACCAGAACACATAATATGATCTCTGTGCCTCAATTTGCTCAGTTGTAGAAAGGGGATAAACGTATTATACATAGCACTGTTGTGAGGCTTGGTTTAATACATGTTAAGATGACTCCCTAGTATATCACAACCATATGCTTATTAGTAGTATTTTTGAATATTATTTTGCTGAGAGAAAACTAATAAGCTTTTTGTCAGGATATTCACTTGATGTTAAATGAAAAGTTCATGAATTTTAGACTTTTAAGCACAAAGCAGTTGTAAAATAATGTCAGCTGGGCATGGTGGTGCACATCTGTAATCCCAGCTACTTGGGAGGCTGAGGCAAGAGGATCACAAGTTCCAGGCCAGCCTCAGCAACTTAGCAAGACTTTTTTCTCAAAATAAAAAATAAAAAGGTTTTGGGATGTAACTCAGTGGTAGAGGACCCCTAGGTTCCATCCCCACTACTACGACGACTACTACTACTACTACAAAAAAAAAAAAAAAAAAAGTTAATGTGTTGATTTTAGGAAACTGAATATGTCCACTTGAGGGTTTTGTGTGTGTGTGTGTGTGTGTGTGTGTGTGTGTGTGTGGCGGGGCCCTTCTGGAAATTGAACTCAGCCACTGAGCCACATTCCAAGTCCTTTTATTTTTTATTTTTTTATTTCAAAACAGGGTCTTGCTCAGTTGCTGAGGCTGGCTTTAAACTCACAAGCCTCCTGCCCCAGCCTCCCAAGCCACTGGGATTACAGGCATTCAATTGAGTTTTGACAAACTGTTGATTCAACATAGCTCCATGTACATTGTACAGACTCTTTCAATAGATAGGCAGAGCTAGAACCTCTATCTTCCTATTCTCATTACAGGTGAGTCCACAAATAACATGAAGCAGCAGTATGAAATTTGATTTCTTTTATATATATATATATGTGTGTGTGCATATATATATGTATATATATATATATATATATATATATATATGCTGTAGATGGACACAATACCTTTATTTTATTTATTTAAATGTGGTGCTGAGAATTGAACCCAGTGCCTCACACATGCCAGGCAAATGTTCTACCACTAAGCCACAACCCCAGCCCCGACAGTACTCTGGTTGTGAGTATTTAAGAACTTACACCACCTGCTATTAAAGAGCAGTAATAACAGCTGGGCATGGTAGCACATGCCTGTGATCCCAGTGACTTGGGAGGATTCAATAAGAGGATCGCAAGTTCAAAGCCAGCCTCAGTCATTCAGTGAGGCCCTAAGCAACTTAGACCCTATCTCAAAATAAAAAATTTTAAAAAGGCTGGGATAAATAAAATAAAGGTCCATCAGTAGCAGCAGCAACAACTACAACAGGGCTGGGGATGTGGCTCAGTGGTAAAGCATTCCTGGATTCAATCCCTGTCTTTAAAAAAAAAAAAAAGAAGAAGAAGAAGAAGAAGAAGAAGAAGAAGAAGAAGAAGAAGAAGAAGAAGAAGAAGAAGAAGAAGAAGCAGCAGCAGCAGCAAGACAAAGAAAAATGTAAAGGTCACTGAATTTTGGGAGAAGATAAGGGTGCTTAATAGAAGGTACCTATTTCTAAACCAAAAAGAGATATTCAGCTAGTTTTTAGAAAGAAAACCTTTAAATTCAGTCTTAATTTCTAAATTATTTCACACAGATAAGCTTACCCAGTGATAACAAGTTGCTATAGTTTTCTAAAATCACATCTCTGTACAAATTCCTCTGATAGGAGTTCAGGCATTCCCATTCCTCCTGGGAAAAGTCTACAGTCACATCTCTGAACATCACCAAATCCTGAAATGACAAACCCATATATTGTTGGTAAGATAAAAGAATATTTTCAAGATGGAAAAAGGATCTTGACTATCTGCTCATTTTATATGTTAAATGAATAGGCCAGAGCTAGATGCCCATGATGTAAGTGGGAATAAGGAAAGAAGGATGATGGAAACAGAGTATCTACATGTTCTTGAAGATTTCCTCCTCTCCCTCTCTTTCTGGTGCCAGGGACTGACCCCAGGGCTTTGTACTCTACCAGTGAGCTACATTCCCAGCCCTCTTGAAGGGTTCTCACTGTATACAAGGGGTAGGCAAACATTTTCCATAAGAGGTCAATAATGCAGGCTTTGCACACCACATACCATCTCTGTTGCATATTCTTTTTTTAGCAGTTCTTTCAAAATGTCATCTGCTTGTAGGCTGTACAAATACAGTTCACAGGCCAAATCTGATTTCTGTACAAATGTATAGCATTTGTAATTTGCCCACAATTACTACGGCTAAAACTTACATATAAAATGGATACCTAATTTAATTCCAAACAAATTCAGGTAATTATTAGAATTTCCCTATTAACTGAAATAGGTTCATAAGAATACTACTTACAAAGAGCCTAAAATTATCTTGATAAATATGATCTACTCTATTCTCCTTTAAGGATTAGAAAATTAATGGAAATTTTCCCCTAAAGGAACTGTAAAATCTCCATTTTTTAAAAAGCAGTGTTTATATAAAGAATTTCTTCCAGACCTAACTTAATCGTTAAACTGCATCATTTGCATTTTTCCTTATCACAACAAATTTTTTTTAATTTTTAAAAAATTTTTTAGTTATTGATGGACCTTTATTTTTATTTATTTATATGTGGTGCTGAGACTCAAACCCAGTGCCTCACACATGCTAGGTAAGTGCTCTACCACTGAGCCACAACCCCAGCCCATCCTTATTACAACAAATTTTAAAATTTAACAAATAATAGTCAATTTTTTGATAAGAGACAATAATTATATTAGATATTTCTATACTTTTAAATATATTAAATTATATTTTGAATTTACATCATGCAAAATTCTAAAGTTTTTGATGTTAAACATGCTAACTTAGAAACACGGTTACTGAGCAGTTAAATTGTGACTAGTTCAAACTCAGGTGTGCTGTATGTGCAAAATATATACCATACAGTAAAGATTTTAAAAAGGAAAAAAGAATGTAAAATATATCAATTTTTATATTAATTATACTTTGAAATGATAATATTTTGGCTATAGTGGGTTAAATAAAACATTAAAATTAACTGCACCTGTTTTTTTCACTGTGACTATGAAAGTATTTAAGATTATATATGTGTCTTGCATATCATCCTATATGTTTAGAATGTGACTATTAGAAAATTTAAACTTACAGATAGCTCACATTATAATTCTTTTGGGCCATGTTCTTCTTAGAATCAGTGTTTTCTGACCCTAACAGTCTCAGATCAAATACCACCCCCCACCCTAGGGACTTTATATCTGCTTCACCTGCTCTAGATAGAGACCAAGCACAAAGGAGATGCTGAATGATTTGATCAATGTACTGGTGGACACAGGTGGAAAGAGAGGGGTACACAGGAAGCACCTGAGATGCCTGGCTCCATCCCTCACTAGGGAGCAGTTGTTGGATGGGGCTCTGTTAGGGAGTCTCAGAGTAAAAATGAAAATGTTCATATAACCTGAAAAAAAAAAAAGATGGAATTTCAAATAGAGAAACCAACTTACACAAGCCATGATTTTAGAATTGCAAGAAATGGTCAGTTTTCCTCAAGGTTCATTTACTGAAGAAGTGGAGTCCACAGAGAGGCCAAAGCTGTAGGAACAACGTAGAGTCATGAGAACAGTTTTCAAATTTTAAAACCATATATACTGGAGCTGGGAATATAGCTCAGTTGGTAGAGTGTGTGGTGCCTCACATGCACATGGCCTTCGGTTCAATCGCCAGCACCACACCCCTCCCACACACAAATATACCATATATATACCATTATATATATACCCCACATATATACCCCACATATACCATTTCTCCATCCCTATATGCAACTCTGGCTCCCAAAGCACAAAGTCATGAAAGTAAGAGGTAATAGATACTCTTCCTCAAACTATAGGGAAA
Source organism: Glaucomys volans (assembly GCA_020662805.1). Lineage (NCBI taxonomy): Eukaryota > Metazoa > Chordata > Mammalia > Rodentia > Sciuridae > Glaucomys > Glaucomys volans. The sequence continues at coordinate 343,772 of JAJEJO010050900.1, read as the reverse complement.
TCAGCTGTACAAGGAATAGACACAGAGCAGACTTCTGCATCAAAGAACATGCTCAGACACTTCAACAGGAGGGCTTCCAGGAAGTCTCTGCCCCACACCCAGGGTGGAGGATCTGGACATGACAATGTGCTGCACAGAGTCTTGAGTAGACCCTCCTCCCTCCATTCCCACTTTCTTGTTGACAGCAGTCTACACCCTCTAAACCAGGACTTCCTTCTTGGACTTAGGAATCTGTTTGACCTCCTCAAACCTGAAGAGAGAAAACAGCATAGACAAAAATTTCCCAAATTTTGCTATAAATTGGATCACCTGGAGATCTTTAAAATATACTGACTCCCATCTGAAACATTTCGATTTAATTAGTATAGTGTAAGACCCAAGAATCAGGATTTTAAAAGACCTCAACAGGTTTTTTATAAAATCTCCCTTTGGAGATTATTATGGGCAGCAAAATTTGAAAACCAAACTTTAGTGCATATCAGAATCCACTGGAGCACTAGTTAAAACAGACTGCTGAGGGTGAGCACTTGCGTGGCATGTGTGAGGCCCTGGGTTTGATTCTCAGCACCACATATAAATAAATAAAATAAAGGTCCATTGACAACTAAAAAAATTTGTTAAAAATTTTTAAAAATCAGGGCTGGGGATATAGCTCAGTTGGTAGAATGCTGGCCTTGCATGCATACACAAGGCCCTGGGTTCAATCCCCAGCACCACAAAAAACAAAAAACAAAAACAAAAAAAAACACCAGACTGCTGAGTATGGAGATTCCTCAAAAAACTAGGAATGCAGCCATCATTTGACCCAGTTCTACCACAACATTGTTTATACAAAGGGCTTAAAATCAGCACACTACAGTGACACAGTCACATCAATGTTTATAGCAGCTAAATTCACAATAGCCAAGCTATGGAACCAACCTGGTACCCTTCAACAGATAAATGGATAAAGAAAATGTTGTATATATGCACAATGGAGTATTAATCAGCCATAAAAAGAATGACTTTTGCTGGTAAATTGATGGATCTACAGACTATCATGCTAAGTGAAATAAGCCAATCCCCAAAAAGCAAAGGCCAAATGTTCTCTATGACACAAGGATGCTAACATGTAAGGTGAAGGGAAAGTAGAAGTTCAGTGGATTAGACAAAGGGAAATGAAGGGAAGGGAAGGGAGATAGAAATAAGGAAAACAGTGGAATGAACTGGGCATATCTTCCATATGTTCATTATATGAATATACCACCAGTGAAACTCCACATCATGTTCAACCTCAAAATGGGATCCGAATTAGAATAAGTTATACTCCATGTATGTATAATTTGTCAAAATACACTCTACTGTCAAGTATACCTAAAAAGAATTAAAACAAACAAACAAAAAACAACAACAAAAAAAAACAGACTGTTAAGCTTTACTCCCAGAGTTTGGTAATCAGGAGGTTTGGGATTGCCCTTGTGAATATGCATTTCTAAAAAGTTCCCAGGTGATGCTGATGGTGCTGATCCAGAGGTCACATTTCAAGAACCAACTGTACAGACCATGCATAGAGTCTTTAGCATGGCAAAACTGCTGATGTCACTGGCATCCCTTTCCTTAGGCTTAACTAGCCCAGAATCCTCAGAGTTCACTGCTTACTATTTTCCTCTTCAGGATCATCAGTAGTACCTGCATCATCTCAGTCACCATCCAGTCTTCCTTGATACCCAGACAGGAGAAAAGTAAATATGCAAAACGTGAACATGTGTTGGGAATCAAAACTAGTGACTACAGGTGTTCTTGCATACAAGACGCTTTGTGGTCCTTGGTGGGAATTGCCTGCAAACAGGATTTTCTACCAAGAGAGAAATCAGGAGTTTTGACTACAGGTGCTCTTACAAACAAGGGACTTTGCAGTCCTTGGTGGGATTTGCCTGCAAACAGGATTTTCTGCCAAGAGGTCACAAACACGAGAAAACATTGCTTGCAAACAAGAATGTTTCTCTGGCCCTTGGAAAAGACAGAGCTTGAAATGTTTCAGTCTAGGTTAGATTAAGAAACAGTTCAAGGAGTGGTTATCTGGCTGTTGCGCATTTGCCCTAGCCATTGCTGTTGGCGATTTGCCTGCTTTGCCTGGGAATTCATTGCTATTGGCTTTTTGCCTTCTTTGTCTGTACGGGTATAAAAGGCTAAAGTCGTATGTAACAGGGGATAATAAGAGAGAATAGTGGAGAATAAAAGATGATTGCATGCTGACCTTTGTTGGAGATATCCTTCCCCCTCCTCCCTTCCCTAACTTCCCTACAAACATGCATTATTCTCTAGGAAGTACAAATAAGTCATCAATTCATTAGTTATAACCTACAAGTAAGGAGACATATTAAACGAAATGGATTAACAGATCTAAAAAATTGACGATACCTCATATTTACTAAGGTTTTGGGAGAACAGATACTAAATAATATGACACAGAAAGAATGAAATGGTGTGCAAATTGTTTATAATGAGACCAAAAAAAAATGTTCTTCAAAAATGTTAAATAAATTATTATGTATTCTCCAAATGGAAATGAAGCATCCGTTAATAATGAAGGTAAAATTCTTTTTTTTAATGGCATGGGAAGATGATCACTACATACCGCTGGGGGAAGATGGCAGGTTTGAAAATAGTATTGGAGTGTGATTGGATTTTGGCAAGACCACATACACATACATGCATGTCTATGTGTGTGCATAAAACAACCTAGGAATGCAAATAAAATTTCATTGTGTTACCACTACTAGATGGCACCCCAGGTAATCTTTACTTTGTTCCTTGCTGAAGTTTCTGGATTTTTTAGTTAAAATTTTAGAAGTCTGTATCACTTACCTAGACATAATTCCAAAGAGCTGTACAAGGAATACTAAAAAGTTCCCAAAGTTCTATCCCTGCAACTCTGACCCTCATCTTCCAAATCTAAAGGCAACATTTTCCACCTTTTTTAGCTTGTTTCTTTTACTATTTAAACTCTGTACATCTTTCTTTTTATGAAGGTGGTATGGGGGATAGGGCTGAGGCTTTTCACATGCTAAGCAAGCACACCACTGAGCTATATTTCCCACCCGTTACATTACATAACATACTAACAAAGCCACTTATGAATTTTTGGTTTTAGTCATTACTTTTTCCTTTCCTACTTCAAAAGGCATAGTTTAAACTATCTTTTACTCACCCACCTCAACCCCACATATGCCCAGCTGCAGTCCCCTTATCCTTCCAATATAGTTTTAATTCCATTTTAGGGTAAATGAATATTCAGTTCATTTTATTGTGGTTACGTCAATACCATTATAGACTGAGTTAGACTCAGATAACTCTGCCTTCCTTGCACAAGTCTTTTTCTTCTCTGAAATCAAAATAAGTTTGTTTTTCATAAGCTTCATTTTCTAGAAAATAATTATTAATTTCCCAAATGCTCACTGAGGGATGAAATTCCAAAAGGATATGAAGGATAAAATATCAAATGTGAGCTGGGGACCTAGCTCAGTGATGGAGCACTTGTCACTTAATCCTCAGTACTGCATAATTAAGTAAATAAAACAGGAAACCTCTGTCTATTTCACTCTAAGAATGTTAAACAATCCTTCTGAAATAGAGCCAAATGCTTCAAATACCTGTACCCTACCTGGCAAAAGTCAATGCTACATTCCTATATGTTCTTATCTCTGAAATCCACATGACGTTGAGATGAAAACTTGGTCCAAGGCCACAGGAACCAGAAAGTCTGTTGAAGGAACTCAAATACTAAGATAATCACCAAAAGCTAAGTTCCAGAAAAGAGTAAAGGAATGGAAAATAATCAAGATATACAAAAAGAAAAAAAATCAGTTTACAAATCAATATAAAATGTGATTAGAGTTTTAAATCATCAAAGGGAAAAAGACACCAACAGATGAAAAAAACTATTTAGAATTTCAATTATGAGATTTTTAAAAATTAACTTTTAAGGGCTGGGGTTGAGGCTCAGAGGTAGAGTGCTTGCTTGGCATGTGTAATGCACTGGGTTCGATCCTCACCACATGTATATAAATAAATAAAATAAAGGTATTGTGTCCATCTAAACTAAAAAATATACATAAAATTTTTTTTAAATTAACGTTAAAATCAGAAATTAAAACAATTGAAATCTCTTAATCTAAGAATTATACAGATCTGAAAGAGATGTATAATAAACCAGAAATGGATTTTACTTATAAAATTCACAAGAGCACTAAATTCCTCTTTAAATTTTCAACAAGTATTATCCTATTCTTCAAAAAATAAAACCAGATACATAGACACATTCGTTTGTAGAAGTATTTTGGGGAAAATACATTCTAAAATATTAACAGTGGTTGTTTCTCAATGTGATACCATTAATTTTCTTCATAGATTCCTTTGATACTAATTATTTCACAAATCTGCATTAATTCTATTATCAGAAATAGAAGAAAAAGCTATTCTTATTGAAATTATAACTGAGTGACAGGAGAGGATAATCTATATTCATCAAGAAAACTGATTAAGTGGGACTGAATAAGTGGTAACAGCAGGGAATTTTTTTTTTTTTTTTTTTTTGGTACCAGGGATTGAACCCTGGGGTACTTGACCACTAAGCCACATCCCCAGCCCTTTTTTATATTTTATTAGAGACAAGGCCTCACTAAGTTGCTCTAGTTGTCCAGGCTGGGTTTTAACTTCCTGCCTCAGCCTCTGGAGTCACTGAACTGCTGCACCCAGCTTGTATGGAAATTCTTGTAACTGAAAAAAATAATTACTACCAGTTCCTGAATATTTATTTATTTTACTAATACCCTGAGATCCTTCCTTTAGGACCACAATCCTGGTTCATAACATATCCAAAGAGGATATGAGACAGTATGAGCCTGGAGCAGTTAGCATATAACTATAATCCCTGAGGTATAGGGATTACCTATACCTCCTGAGTACAGGAGGCTGATGCAAATTCCAGGCCAGCCCAAGCAACTTAATGAGAGACCCTGGCTGAAAATAAAACAACAATGACAACAGGCTCAGGGGATGCTGCTCAGGGTAGAGGGCTTGCCTACCAAGTGTGAAGCCGTGGGTTCAATTCCCAGTACAGCAAGAAAAAAGAAAAATGAAAATGAGAGCGAGCGAGAGCGAGTGAGAGTGAATGTACAGCAAAGATAAATACTTAATTTCATAGCAGCTGTTTAATAATCAATCTCCAAAAATAACCTGCTATTAAATATTTGCTCTCTCAGTATTAAATTATTGCAAAATATCTTATAAACCTATCATAGCATTCAAGATTCATACATAACCTAACAATTTCTTGAAGATTTTAATTTGCAACAGGCAATACTTCTCAATATTACATTGCTCTTTTTTTCTCACAACTAAATGTAAATATAATTTTTATTATTGCATAAACTTTCTCCTGCATTAAAAAAAAAAAAAGCCTCCAGGTTTATTGTTGCCTCTTACAGGCATGAGAGGCAAAGTGGCACATGCCTGAAATCCCAGCAACTAGGGAGGCTAAAATAGGAGGATCACAAGTTCAAGGCTACTCAGAGGTACAACACCTTGGGTTCAATCCCCAGTGCCCAAACAAACAAACAAAAAAACTTCATGTAAAGGAGGGAGTGTGATTTAACTATTCATCATGGTTAACTGCACATTTTCTTTGCCTTTGGGAATACAGAAAGCTGGTAGGCAACGACTAACCATCACCATTTAATAGTAATAGCTATTATTAATTTGGGATTAAGCGCCAGGTATTTTTCTATGAGTTGTACAGATAATTAATTCATGTAATCTTTAAAACTGCCATTTGAAGTATATACTATACAATTCTAACTTTACACATGAAGAAACTGCACAAAACAGCCAAAAGTCGCTCAAATTTGGGTCACAGGATTCAAATCCTCTTTTTCCCCCCTTCAGAATTATTTAATCATAAATGTACACACATTTAAATTTAACTCTTAACGCTTAAGATTTAACTCTTAACTCTTTAAATTTAACTCTTAACTCTACACACATTTAAATTTTTTTTAAGAAAAATGTTATGTCTTATTACACCATGATCCTGGCTAATAGCTTTTCAAAACTTTGAGAAAAATCTTAAAAAAAGGTTTTACATGTCTCACCTGGGATTTACATATTTAACATTGTCAAAGAAGGAATTAAAATTCAGTCCACCCACAGATATAACCCAAAACAAACTCATGCTGCCAAACCTCAAACCACACCTGGCTGGTACAGAAATTTCTTTTGTTTCTTTTTTCTTTTTTGAATGATTGTTTTAGTTGTAGATGGACACAATAACTTTATTTTATTTATTTTTATATGGTGCTGAGAATCAAACCCAGTGCCTCACAGATGCCAGGCAGGTGCTCTACCACTGAGCCACAATCCAGCCCTGGTGCCAAAATTTCATTCATGAATTTCCTGGATTAACAACAACAACAAAAACAAACAAACAAAAAACTCTACTCTTACTCCGGAATAACTAACATATATAAACCCTACGTTACTACTTAACAAATCACAGCCAAGAACAAAGCATGAACATTAGCCTTCGGTAGGCGTATTTCCAGATCAACCGACTCCTTAGAAAACCAATGCTCATATAGTAATCTCTTAATTAGGTCCCTTGCCACTGACTACGTAGGGAAATCCTAACGCCCAAATCAATTAACAGATCATTCTTTTTTTGTGTATGTGTGGTACCTGGGGCATTTAACGACTGAGCCACGTCCCCAGCCCAGCAGATCATTCTTAAAGAGGACCTTTCAAGGAAAGGTAATAAAATAATCTCGTGTTCTGAAAATGAAATGCATTTCATAGAAACAAAGAAGCCACACAAACTCACAGGAAATCTAGCTCTTGGAAGAGCAACAGCGATGCACTTCACCTTTTCAAGGCCCTTTTCTGGAGATTTGAAGGACAGGGGAAGGAGAGGGGATTCATGACACCCAAGGTTTTTCTGGACTCTCACAACCCACCGTCTACGCTCCCAGGGCTCGGCATAAGCCCCACCTGCGTGCATGCACGAATACAAAGGGGAAGGAGATGGGAGAAGGCCCGCAGTCACCCCCATCTGGGTTCACATCTGTACTTAAGATGTAGCTGGACACCTGAATCTGCTCCACCCCGGGGGGACCGCCACCATATCCTGTTCAGAACTGTCCAGCGGGTCAGTCCCAGAGGCCTGACCGGAATCTGGGTCCCAGCGTTTTGCAGGGGACTTCCACTGTGGCCTCCAGCTCTGACTTCCCTCTAGGGCCTTCTTTACCGCCGGGCCTAGGTGGCTGAAGCGAGACAGCGGAGCTGCGCGGGGTCTCAGGTTCTTGTACAGCAGGATAGGCCGCACCCACCAACCGCGACAGGCACCGTTACTGCCACACCGGCCCGGGGCTCAGGATCCGCAGAGCCTGGCCGGTCCCGCGCTCTGTTCCCCCAGAAAAAAGGCGGCCACACCCGATCCTGGCTCACCGCACTTAGTCCTCACCGACCCCGAGGGCCGCCAAGCCCCGGATTCCGCGACTGGGAGATCCCGGAGAGCGCCCGGCTCCGTCCGTAGTGCGCAGGCGCGGGGACGGGGAGGCGCGTCCCGGGCTACTCCGGGCCGGGAAGGCGAGGAGACAGAACAGGGACGCAGTACCCGGAAAGAGCCGACGTTCTGTTGAGGACAATCCGAGTCTGCTCCCTTGCGGGTGCTTTGGCTCCAACCCAGAAGGCCGTATGTTCTAGCTTTTTCACTGGGCCCTGGGCTTCGCGCCGCTTCCCAACGAGGCAACCCGGAGAATCCCGGACTTTCGTTTCTGTTCGGACTGCGCAGGCGCGCGGGGAACCGGCGCAAGTCCGCCCCCGCCCCGCGGAACCGGGGAGGCTAGTGGGGCTCCACTTGATGAGCCGGAAAGAGGAGGTTGGCATCGCGAGCCCAGGTTGAGCCTCAGTAGCCAAATACTTAGGACCCTGGTGGAGGTCGGGACCCAGCAAGCCCCGGTGCCGCGAACGTGGTCCAGCGCGAGGCGATCAGCCTGTGGCGTTTGCTTAGTGACCGCCGGGGTCCTCGGGTGCCAGGCCAAGCGGGGCACGGCGGGTTGTGGTTACGTGCTTGGGGCTGCTGCTCGGCGCGTGCCATTTTTTCAGTGGGGGACTGAGATCTAGTGGCCCTTAGGAAATTTCGTGATTCTGCCCGATTCTGACACCGGGTGCTGGGGTCTCGGGTATGTCCGGCCTGCGCTTCCATTTGTGAAGTTCCTGAGATTTGGGGAACGTGGCTGTGCCTCGTCGTGTGTTATATGGGGCATGGTTTGCCAGGCCAACGGCTTCTGGTTCTTGTTTTCCATGGGTTCTGTTTGTGGGTCACTGTGAAACCGAGGGCTGGGATTTGGATTATCCAAATCTGGCCATTAAGCGTCCCCTCAGACTGTGGTGCTGTGGCAGTTAGGCAAATAATTACTGACTCAAAAAAAAAAAAAAAAGTTGGGCTATCAATAGACTTATACTAATCAATAGACTTCTTTTAAAACAAAACAAAAACCTCTGCTCTCTTCTTTCTCTTGACCACCTCCAAATATGGTTATATCTCAATTGGTTATATCAATGTGGAGTAGTTATACTGTTTTTGTTTATCAACAATTTTATTTTTGTACCTGTTGCTGCTTTCCAGAAATATTTGAACACATGATAAATGTTCGTGATTTTTTTTTTTTAATCATCAAATCAGTTGTTCAGACATCTAAGTAGAATCTCAGCCCTTCATTCTGTGGCTCCCATCGGATTGTACCTTGAAATTCACGTTTTTATTAAAGTTCGTTTTCCAGTAATTTTCGTAAGATGCATGTGCTAGAAATAATTTAATTCTTTCATATCTGCAAATGTCTTTATTTTACCATCACACTTTGCCTGGATTTGGAATTTGGAGGCATCACTTCATACTTTTCCAATAGTCATGCAATCAAGTCTAATGCCATTCGTTGAGCACTTTCAGTCTTTATAGGTTCCACCTCTTGAGAGTTTTTTATTTTTTCCTTCTTTCCTCCTCCTCCTCCTCTCTCTCCTCATCATCATCCTCTTCCTCCTCCCCCTCTCCCTCCCTCCCCCCTCCTCCCCTCCCCCTCTCCTCCTCCCCTTCCCCCCTTTCTTTCTTTTCCACAATCTTCTCTACTTCGTATTTTTTTCTCTTCAGGGGATTTTTATTTCATGGGAGACCATTTCATGAGTTGTGCCTCTAAATTTGTTTTTTTCTCCTATTTTCTTTATACTTTTACTCTTAAAACATTTCGACTTTATATTCTACCTTTATTATTTGATAATTTCTAATTTCCAAAAGCTCTTCCATGTCCATTTTTGTCTTTTCTGTCCAAATTGAATTCCCCTTTCAAAGAAAAGGAAAGAAAAAAAGCTTGTTCTCTTCCTTTTATATTGTCTACTTTCAACTTGGCTTCGGAGGTGATCTTTTTTTTTCTGGGAGACTGCCCTGTTCTTTAGCTTTTCTCCAGAGGACAGCACTAATCTCCTGAGTTACTGATGCCCAGGGCGGGGGTGGGAGTGACCTGTCCTCAGAGTTCTTCTGTCCTGGATGTAGTTTTTCATTTAATTTGTCTGTGCCTCAATCTTTCTTTGTGTTGGTCTACATTGTATCAGTTTATCCTCAGATCAGCCCCCTCCTCCATTTAGTGTGCTTGATTACATAAGGGAGGAAAAGTAAAGGGATAAGCAGCCAGTTTATGTTCAAACTTTCAACAAAAGCATTCTCCTATAATCTTCCCCAATTTACCAATTGTTCATATTTTCCCACATTTGCCTTATAATACTCTGTCCATATTTATATATTTTATTTATTTATCGTGCTGCTGGGGATTGAACCTAGGGATTCATATTTAGCAAGTGCTTTATCCCTGAGCTACATCTCCTGCCCCTAATATATGTATGTATTTATTTTGGTACGAGGGATGGAACCCAGGGGCACTTAATCCCTAAGCCATACCCCCAGCTCTTTCTTTATATTTTTGTAATTTTGGAGACAAAGTCTTGCTAAGTGGTTTAGGGCTTCGCTAGGTTGCTGAGGCTGTCTTTGAACTTACAGTCCTGTCTAGCCTTCCAAGCCTCTGGAATTATAGGCATGCATCACTGCTCCTGCCCCACAAGAGTAGGTCACATCATTTTTGTCTTTCATTACATTGACATTATTAGAAAATACTGGCCATTTATTTTGTAAAATATCCTTCAGTTGTGTTTTTCTAATATTTCTTAATAGTAAGATTCATGTGTGTGCTTTGAGTATATCACACGCATAGTGCTTTTTCCTTTTTAGTATATCACATTAGGATGTCGGTGATGCTGACTTTGTTCTCTTGGTTAAAAGGTTCTCCTGCCCAGGCTTATGCACTGTACAATTATCAAATTCCCCTTTATAGTAATTTGGTGTTTTGTTAGAAGGTATTTTTAAATTATGTAATATCCTGTTCTTCAAACTCTTATCCACTAGTCTTAGCATCTCCTGATGATTTTTACCTGAACCATTTAATGTCTGTGATGGTTGTGTTGTGACTTTCTAATTACTTTTCCTATTATATTTAATAGTTGACATTTTACTGTAAGGCAGATCTTTCCTTTCTCAGCCAACATCTTATGTTATTCAATGAGTTATAACCCATTTACTCCATTTTGATACTTAGATTATCCAATATTTGGCCATTGGAAGCCCCTCAAGCTGGATATTATGTTCTTTTGATAACTCCCTGACACTTTTTACTGTTTCCTTACACTGTAGCAAAAACAAAACGACAACAACAGAAAAAACTGTTTCAGGCTCACCTTATACTTTCAGTTACCTAACCTAAAGTGTGGAAAGCAAGACAGGGTCCTAAAACAAGGTTGGAGAAATAGGAGTCATATTTCATCTACAAGTCAGATGAAGGATTTTACAATTAATAATAGTAAACTGTCATATTTCAGAAAGTTGGAATTATTTATTAAAATGTATATTTTTACATTATGCATTTACATTATAAATTGATTTTTAAAACTCAAAATTAAGAAGAAATTATGTTTATAATTTTTTGCTTTTAAGCATAAATGAAGCATGCCATCTTGATATTTCAATGGAAGCAGGAAAAAAACTATTAAAATTAAAGCACAAGGGCTGGGGTTGGAGCTCAGTGGTAGTGTGCTTTCTGCCACGTGTGAGGCACTAAGTTCAATTCTCTGCACCACACAAAAATAAATAAAAGTATTATGTGCACCTAAAATATTTTTAAGAAATTAAAGCACAAATTAGATGTAAAAAAATCTGGGTAAATAAATGGAAAAAAATTTTGGCAATGGAGACTATGGGCTACAGGAAAGAAAAATGTTTTGTTATGGAAGCCAAGGTAATATAAAGATGTAATAGAGAAATAATAGAATAGAGCATATTTACTGTGGTGCTTTGAGATTAATACCCAAAATTGTGTATATAACTAACAATATGGATGAAGGTAAGGTATAACATGGAAATTCCTACTAAGGCAAATGAGTCAGTTATTCATCTTAGCAGCATGTGAGCCAAAATTTAAAAAATATAAAAATTTTTACAGTTAACCAACTTTCTCTTTCCTCAACCATCTATTTTCTTTCCTTAGAGAACAACACTGATACTGGGTTTATATATATCCATTCAAAGATTTTATATTGACTATCAAAAACCATTTGTGTGTTTCCATCCACGTGTTATCCCTTTAGAAACACTGACTCCTTGTCTTCTTTCAAACACTGAACTATTAAAATAGTTTTATACTATTAAAATAATTATTTTTTCAGTGCAGACATAAAATTATTTGAGTAGTTTAGAAATGTAGTTAAAAAGAGTTGAAGTTGATAGATGGAAAAATGACTTTTTTTTTTTAACCTGTTCCCAATATACCTGGAGTTGACTTGATTCTTGTTTTTTAAGAACTTTTAGCTGGTTGCATTGGTGCACCCGTAATCCCAGTCTCTTGGGAGGCTGAGGCAGGCAGATTGCAAGTTTGAGTCCAGCCTTGGCAACTTAGTGAGACTCTAAGCAATTTAGGCGAGTGGGATTGCTGGGAATGTGCTCAGTGATTCAATCCCCAATACAAAAAAAAAAAAAAAACTTTTTAAAAAGTAATCATATTACATTAATTACCTTTTTTCTTAAATCATATGATGTCAGTATTTTATGTGTTTGTGTTTGTTTTTGCAGTGCTGGGAATGGAACCCAGGGCCTCATGCATGCTTGGTAAATATTCTACTACTGAGTTACGTCCCCAGTCCCAGACTTTTTACTCTGCCTTGTCCTTGTATTTTCCCTTCGCTGTTTTCAATACTTTTCTTCTTATATTTTACAATGTATATCTTACATTCCATGTAGTTTGATTTTTTTTTTCCAGCTGGGGATTGAATCTGGGGCTTCCAGCATACAAGACAAGCCCTTCACCACTGAGCTACATCCCAGGCCTTAATTTTTCTTCAGGTGTGTCTAATCTGTTCTCACATTCATCGCTACAGTTCTTTGCTTCATATTTTGAGTGCTTCAGGTATTTGGGAAATACCTTCTGGTTGTGTGTGATTTTTTTAAGTCATAAAGGGTTTCCATTTCCTGTTCCATTCCCTGACATGCCACCTCCCTATCTTTTCACCTGGCCCTGTTTTCATGTTCAGGTCTGATGAGATCAAGACTATTTGACAGGTGCCTTCATTTATACATCTTTTTTTTTTTTTTTTACTTCCAGAAAATACTAATATGAAGACTTGAACTTTGTGCCCCAGGAGGAAGAATATCGATCCTTGTCAAGACAGAGGGCTAAGAAAGATTTGCCAAGTGAACACAGCAGTGTCAGGCAGGAAAAGGATGGACACAGAGCAGGGTATTGCTACCAGGAACCCCAAACTGCAGGCCCAGCATTCACTTGGCAGCATTCACCTGACCCAACAACTCCTCTAGACAGTTCTATACTGCAGGAAGAAAGCATGTGTCAGCATGAAGAAGAATGTCCTTGTGATATCAGAAAGCACCTGTCTTTTGGGGGACAGGTGGAAATTTGGCACTATCTGTTTTAGAACTTGATGTTTAGGTAGGTTGAGGCCATGTTGTCACACTTTTAAGGACATTTGTGTGGGAGAAATTGCAGGAGTAAAGGAAAAAGGCATAAGAGGGAACCAGATGCCTGTGTCACAAAGATCGACACTGAGTCACCTTCTGGCCTTCATTCTGAGATAACAAGGGCAGGGCAGGAGGGTAGCCTATGTGCCTTGCTTATTTTCTACAAGATGGTCTGGCAAACCCTGACCCCTAGGGATGGGATGCAACTACTTAAGACAGATTCTTGGCCCCAGAAATGCCTCTGGAAAGTTGATTGCCCTGTAGAAATGTGTCTTCATCCTGGTATGGAACTCTCTCCAGGGCCAGGATCAGTGACCTGAGGGCCAGAACACTTTGACATCTCCAGAAAAACACTGGAAAAGGTATCTATGGCCCTGTCTCATCCCCAGCCTAGAGTGCGCTATCACCTCTCCAGGGTCTGCTTCCTCTGCTCTCTGCCTCTGTCAAGCAATGTCACAGGTCAGTGATGTTTTGGATGACACCACCACTCCAAGATTTGAGCTCTTTATCTTACCTTCCTCAGTGGATCAGGTTTCTGCCCCCATCTGATTTCATTCCCAGCTATCCCAGGCTATACACAGAGGTGTATAGAGTGCCTATGTCACAGTGTGTGTGGTCAAGAAAGTGGTGTGGTAGCTGAAATGACCCAGAGATATAGTGACTCTGGCACTAAATGGAGAAAGTCTGCCTTGCACACCCTCTACCCAGCTTCCTAGAGTTGATGTGATGGGCCATTGTCCTGAGCTTGCATCACAGTGACCACCGGGGTTGCTGAGCAACAGGTCAGCAAGGATTTGAAGAACAAGTATGTTCTTGTCAGTGTGTGCTTCTTTGTAAAGAACTATGTCCTGAGAACTCCTGATGTTACAGTGGGAGGTTGCAGATCCTGGAAGTACATGGGGCCACCCAGTAATGCTGAGGGAAGTCTGGCTGTGGTGCCTCAATACAGGCCTGGTATCCCTTCCTCAGGCCTGAGTGGAGGATGTGCCTGTGAATATCCTTCCAGGGAGTCTGCCCTGGGCCAGGGAGAGTGGGACTGCCTGTGAGCCTTGTGGCTGCTGTTTCCAGAGGGACCCCAGCATCTGGAGCAGAGCCTATAGATGACGGTGCTGCCTCAGTGTGCGTGTTTGTATGCATGCATGTGGGCACATGCCTATGTGCCTTCTGGAGATGGATGGACTTCATGCCGGAAGCTTGAACTTCACTGTTGTCCACATTCTTTCTCCTGACCTGATAATACCCTATGCGCCTGTGTTTAACTCTGGCACTATGTATTTTCCAAAGTTGCTGAGGTGGCCTTGAACTTGTGATTCTTCTGCCTTAGCCTTCTGAGTGACTGGGATTACATGTGTGTGCCACTGGCTACAAACTCATTTTGAAGTTATAGAAAGGTAAAGACAGGTAAAATGAAGTGGTTCTATCTCTAATCATACTGTTCTCCAATGTTAGTTAATATCGTAGCTCTTGTTGGTTTAATGAAACAAAGAAGAAAGTAGCTTGGGCAATGTTACTAACCAGAAAGCAGACTTTAGGGCACATTTGCTGCTTCACCAAGGCCCTTTGTTGGTCTCCATATGGCAGGTGGTGATGCCATCTCCTCAGCTGCCTCTACCCTTAACATTGTTCCTCAGTGCTTCCTCATCTTCCATAAGCTTGGTGAACTTTCATTTTAGGATACTCTTCAGAAGAAGAAAGGTTTTAAGGAACTTAACAGACACTTCACAGAAGAAGATATACAATTGATCAACAAATAGATGAAAAAATGTTCAACATCTCCAGCAATTAAAGAAATGCAAATCATATCTACTCTAAGATTTCATCTCACTCCAATCAGAATGATAATGTTAAATTTGTAAGTTTCAGATGTCACGTGAAGTCTTTTTTAAGATTTTTCTCAAAGTTTTGAAAAGACATTAGCCAGAATATGGAATAATAAGACATAAAATTTTTTCCTTTAAAAAATTTAAGTGCATGTATAGAGCTAAGAAGCTATTGTGCATTTATGATTTAATAAAATAATTCCAGAGGAAAAAAATGAATATGCCAAACCAGACCTCTAAAGTTATGGGTCATATGAGGAGCTGGAAACTTGATGGTTGCAAGAAATGGAGACTTGTGTTGATTGGTGGAAACGTGGGTTCACGGTGAGAACTATGATTGGTCCTGTTGGGGTGGTGCGAGGAAGTGCAGGGATTTCATTGGCTCTTAAACAAACAAAAGGCTACTCAGCCGCTTGCTCCTGGTTGTGCTTATCTGACTCCGGGTGTCTGACTTGTGACTCTGCGTCCTTACCCCCCATTGTGAAAGCCCCCAGGACCCATTTTGGCACCCAACACGTCTCGCTGCTGGTTGGCCCCTTCGGCTTTTCAGGGAAGGACCCCCCTCCCAGCACTTCTTTGTGCCTATCGGGGTTTTGTTGTATGTTCTTTGTTATACAGGCCTAACAGGGTAAGGTTAGCTCCTCTTTTCACCCATTTTTTGTCTGTCTTGTCCTGTCTTCTCCCTTAGCTCTTCTCTCATGAGCTGCAACACTTCTGGGTAGGTCCGGGCAGCTCCTTTTGCGCTGATCATGCCTGAGCAGTGAACCCGCCCTTTTGGGTTTTCCAAGACACAGTCACAGGCATATGGCCAACGCCTAACAAGCGCTAGAAGTCCCCTGTGGAAGCACTCACATTGGTCCACCACATTTTTAGGGACCCCTTCCGTTTGTCTTTCACTTTCATTTTATGTCTCCTTTTGATCTTCCCTTGTCTCCTTCCTGTTTTTTTCCCTTTTAGGTTTCTCTATTATTATCTTCATTCTCTACTCATCCTGCTTCCACTTCTTACTCCTGTTTCATTTCCATTCATTCCCTTCTTCAAAAATACCACTTACACCTGAGGCCACACATGTCCTATCCACTATTAATTCCAAATTATCAAAATTGAAAATTTTTCGGCTTAACCATAACGAGCCAGTTTTGGGCATAGTGTTGGGCACAGCAGGGGCCCCTTTGGGAGCCCTCTGGCAATCATGTGGCCCCCTTATGTGGATCCGCCCTGCGTGGAGCGATTTTCACAAAATAAGCTGGATAATATCCTTTATCTGGGCATGAAGTTCTGCTATTATTGTAAGAAATTCCTCCATAGAGAACCTGATAAACTAATCCTCCCTTTGAATACAGCAGAAATCTCCTTGCTCTTGCAGGACAATATTCTGTTTCAAATACTCATATCTGAATATCCTGGCCAAATTGATAATCACCTACCTCAAGACAAATTGTTACAATCTCTACAATCCCTAGAGATCTCCTATCCACATCATGTTTTCCCATCCAAACAACCAATCCCTTTTGCCCCCTGTGCGTTTATGGACACTAACACCCATTCTTTTGGAGTCCTCATAAAGCAGACCCATGTACCCGATGTTTCACATGTGGAAGGCCATAATGAATCTGTCCAATTGGGGAATTGGGGAATTGAAGGCTGTCATACAGGCCTTAACTCTTTGCCAGAATACCCCTATAAACATTTTTTTCTGAGAGTAAGTACACAGTTCAAGTAGCTAAAGTTATGCCTTGTGCTGTTTTCAGACCATTCAAAAAGCTCATTGATCAAGTGATCCAGCTATTAAAGATCCTTGCAGAAAATAGACGTCATCCGTGGTATATTACCCACATTAGATCCCACACTGGCCTCCTAGGCTTAATTGCCTCAGGTAATGACTATATTGACAAACTTCTTTACTAAGGTAATGCATCTTTGGGAGCTCTGGAGCAAGCCTGAATACTCCATCAAAGGTTTCATTTATCTGCCAAAAACTTGCATGCCTTATTTCCTGATCTAACACTAAGTCAATGCAAACATCTGACTCAATCTTATAAAAATTGTGCCCCTTTTGCACCCTTAGGACCTCTATAACCTCAGGGAGTCAATCCCCACGGGCTTTCACCTAACAAATTATGGCAAATGAATGTTACCCACATGTCTTCCTTTGGAAAGCTCAAATATGTACATGTGGTTGTTGATACTTATTCAAAGCTGACCTTTGCCATTGCCCTTTCAGGAGAAAAGGCTATACATGTTATCAAGGGTGTAAAGGCTGCCATGCTACTGATGGGAGTACCTTGGGCTATCAAAACTGACAATGGCCCTGAATATACTTCCCATGACTCCTGCTCCTTCCTACAATCATGGAATATCACACATTCAACTGGTATTCCGTATAACTCAGGGACAAGCTATTATCAAGCGTACTCATTGTACACTCAAGGACCTCATAGCATGACAACAAGTACATTATACATGTAAGGATCCTCATTTCATATTAACCCATGCATTATTTACTCTCAACTTCCTCACCTTTGATCAAAACGATAAATCCCCTGCTTATAAACATTGGGGCTCATTCTCAGCCACCACCCCATTGCCATTAGTGCACTGGAAAGATCCCCTCACTTCCACCTGGAAAGGTCCACACCCTTTACTTTCCCAGGGAAGAGGTTTTGCCTGTATCTTCCCAGAAGACGCCTCTGTCCCGGTCTGGGTCCCAGCCAGGAACATTCGTCCCGAGCTTGATGACCCTCCTAACTTACAATGAAAATGCTGACTTTTCTCCTAATTCTGGCACAAGAAAGTAATCTTTCTTCCCAATATCAAAGGTTATATAATCCTAGTGCATGGCTCACTTCCCTAAGTTCATCAATTCTTGGGCCATTAATATTTGTTCTTCTTATCCTTTGTTTTTTGTCTTTTCTCATAACATGATGCAGGTCTTCCTTACAGGTTCAAATCGACAATTTGAGCAGATCTGTGGCTATGTTTGTGAGCACGGAGCCCCAGCATACCCGCCTGCAGGACCAAAACCCTGTGCACTTGGAGGCTCGACCATACCAGGCTACCTCCTCCAGACAAGCAAGGAAAACCAAAAGGAGTAATAAAACTCCCAGGCCTACCCCTTCTTACATTAATATGTCACCATTGGAACATAGCTGATAATGGCTGGTAGTCAATGATGGGCAAGATCCCTGGAGGGGACAACCTAAGACAGGCACAGCTGCGATCCCCTTTTGCCTCCATGAGGATTGGCCACCCCGTGGTAGCATGCTGTCACTCCTGGCCAGAGGACACATGCCTGCACAAATAAAAGAAAAGGGGGAAATATGGGTCATACTGAGGAGCTGGAAACTTGATGGCTGTGAGAAATGGAGACTTGTGTTGATTGGTGGAGATGTGGGTCCACAGTGAGAACTATGATTGGTCCTGCTGGGGTGTTGCAGGGATTTCATTGGCTCTTAAATAAAAGGCTATGCAGCTTCTGCAATAAACAAGTCTGCGGCTGCTCGCTCCTGGTGGGGCTTACCTGACTCCAGGTGTCTGACTCGTGACTCTGTGTCCTTACCCCCCATCATGAAAGCCCCCAGAACCCACAAGTGCAACAGGTTAACTTATCTTTCAACTGTGTCTAAGTCATTTTTCAGCATGTCTATTTAGTTCATTTACTTACTTTAAATTTATGTACATACCTGCGGTACCTTTCTTCTTTTGGTGCTAGGGATCAAACCCAGGGCCTCACATGCTTAGCAGGCAGCCTACCTCTGAGTTAAACCCCAAGCCCCTGCAGCTTTTACTTTTTCATAGGGATTTCTATTCTTTGCCAAAAGTGAAATCTCTGAGCTGTGGTTGTAGCTCAGTGGTAGAGTGCTTACCTCACTAGTGAGAGGCGCTGGGTTCAATTCTCAGCACCACTTAAAAATAAAAGTATTGTATTGGTCTACAATTAAAAAAAGTTTTTTTAAAGTAAAATCTCTTTTAGTGTCTTTTAACATATAATTGCTGTTCTTTTTGTATCCATCAGGTATCAAATCAGGTATTAAATAAGCTTTATTGTTGTATATGTATATGTTGTATATATACATATACAACA